>JANHMN010000014.1:62206806-62262489 GCA_030674055.1 Rhabdomys pumilio
TTCTTCTTCTTCTTCTTCTTCTTCTTCTTCTTCTTCTTCTTCTTCTTCTTCTTCTTCTTCTTCTTCTTCCTCCTCCTCCTCCTCCTTCTTCTTCATGAAAATAGAAACCTAATTAAGACATACACTGAAAAGATAATGGCTGTGATATTAGATTCTATATTGTAATTAACCTTTCAGAAATGACCAAAAGTTCTAGGCTTGGCAGATAGATAGTTCAGTGGGTAAATACAATGGCAGTATAAGCAAGGAGACAGGAGATTGAATTCCCAGTATCCTAGTAATCCTAGTGCTGACGTGAGTGGAGGTTGGGGAATCACTGGGGCTTGCTGTCACAGTTCAGTGGGAGACTCTTAAAGGGACAAAGTGGTGAACAATAGAGCAGAATACCTGATGTTCTGTCTGGCTTCCATATACAGATATGTACATATGTGGCACGTGTGTGCATGCACACACATGCATATACTGCACATACACATATACACTGCACATGCACACACACTTGTGGGCATACACACACTGCAACACACATACACTGCACATACACAGAAGCACACTCCCACACAAACTCACTGCACACACACATATACTGCACACACACAGTGTACACACACACACACACACACACACACACACACACACGAATTCTGAGATCTGGTATAGTACCCTAAGAGAATATAACAATTTCCTACTTTTAGATTTATTGACAAAGCATACAGCAGAACAAATGCATTAGGACTCAGTTATCTTCTGTTACGTGTGACACCAGAGATTTGCAAAAGTAGCATTGTCAAATAATTCTACCTTTTCACTAAAAATTGTATGTATGTATGTATGTATTATGTATGTATGTATGTATACATATATGCATGTATGTATGTATGTATGTATGTATGTATGTATGTATGTATTTACTTTACATCCTGATCAGAGCTCCCTACTCACTGCCCGCTCCCCATCTCTCTTCCTCTCTACCTCAGAGAAGGGAGAGGTCTCCCCCAACCCCGGGTACCAACCCACCCTTGCATCCCAAGTTACCACATGACTAGGTATAATCTCTCCCACTGAGGCCAGACAAGGCAGCCCAGTTAGGGGAAAAGAGTCCACAACCAGGCACCAGAGTCAGGGTAAGCTACCTAGCTCCAGTTGTTGGGGGACCCACATGAAGACCAAGCTGCTCTTCTGCTACATAGGTGCAGGGGACTAGGTCGAACCATTTTATGCTCTTTGGTTGGTTGTTTAAGTTTCTAAGAACCCCCAAGGCTAAGTTGACTCTGCTGGTCTTCTTGTGGAGTCCCTATTCCCACCATGTTCTTCACTCTTTCCCTCAACTCTTCCACAAAACTTTCCTAGTTCTGTCTAATGTTTGGCTGTGGGTCTCTGCATCTATTTTGGTCAGCTGCTGTGTGTAGCCTCTCACAGGACAGTTATGCTAGGCTCCTGTGTGCAAGCATAACAGAGTATCATTAATAGTGTCAGAGATTGGTTCTTGCCCATGTGATGGGTCTTAAGTTGGACTAGACATTGGTTGGCCATTCCTTTAGTCTCTTCTCCATCTTTGTCCCTACACTTCTTGTAGGCAGGACAAATTTTGCATTGAAAGTTTTGTGGGTAGGTTAGAGTCTTATCCCTCCACTGGGAGTCCTGCCTGGCTACAGGAGGTGGCCACTTCAGGATCCATATCCCTCCCGCACTGCTAGGAGTCTCAGCTAGAGTCACCCTCGTAGACTCCGTAGAACCTCCCCCATCCCAGGTCTCTGGTTTCAAACAATAGGTTTCATAAGTTTCATGTATTAGCAATATGTTGTTTCAGTCATGCTAATATAAAAAAAAACTTTATTGTTTAAACAATTTTAAATTTGCCTTATTATTGTTACTTTCGAAAGAAAACATAATTAAAACCAAGATATTTTCAGTGTAAATTTTTAATATGATAAATGGTGAGACACAGCACACTTACACAAAAACTTAATCTTGCATGGGTGTCAGTGACTCCTCCCTGTTCCTTTCTTTGTCCTTCCCTCCCTCCAGCCCTCTGGAGATAGGAGGCAGCATGCATTGTAAGCACACACAGAAGCTACTGAATCATGCCGCAGATTTATATCAACAAATTCTGAGATTAAAATTTCTGCGAACTGCTGATGTAAAAAACCTTGAAGATTTGCAGGGCTTGAGTATCCTATGGAAAGCTTTACACATGCAATTTACAAGTCGAGGTGGGTCTTGAAAAAAAAATCATTAACCTCAAATGTGTGTTTGTATGTGTGATTAAAATATTAGAAACTTCTGCAGCTGTGAAAGGTGAATGGACCCTAATGGAGCATTTCCAATCTGTTCCAACTGTCTCTGCTGGAGAGAAACATCTACCCAACTCTTACTTCCAGTGGGTGCACGCAAGGGTAACGCTCCATGATAAGTGAGGTCATTCTTGCTCTTTAATTAGCCGCTCTCAAGTCAGCTGAGGCATAACAAAAGTGTTCAATTAGTCACGACCCACTTAACAAATACCCACAAGGTGGGCTTCTGTGTCTGAGCTGATGGAGGGTACCTGAGAAAGATGAAGGTCTTTATCCTTGAGAGCAGAGGAGAAGAGGACAGACCTGCTTGCTGCAGGTGAGTAAAGGCTATCCTGCCTTCCATCTGATTTGCCTTTGACCTTACACCGTGAGGCTGTGCTCCACAGTGACTCCTGATTTTGCTCGGTGTGGTGAGGTTTAGCAGAAACAATTTTTGAACGGGGAAGTCGAAGGGTTTGGGAGAAAGATGAGGAATGACACTGGACAGAATCCTAGCAGAGACATTTTCAAAGTGCTGGGTATTTTTCAAATTCCAAAACTCCGAGGGATTTCTTGAGCTCTAACTGACTCTGGGGGTTTCTGGTGAGTTAAAAAAAAACAAAAAACAAAAAACAAAAACAAAACTGCTTACTGGGTTGAGCTTGGGACAGAATCACTTGTCCCTTGTAAGCAGAGGACAGCTGGATGCAGTTCCTCCATGCAGCAGGTAGGGGAACAAGATTGCTGTAATCTGGGCAACATCATGCTGGACTGAAAGATAACTTTCAGTTTTAGCTAGGACAGGGAAGTTGGCTCAGATATTTTGGTTATCCTGAGTCTGATAAGCCCTTAGAAACAGTCATCATGGAAGTGTTCACGGAATTTTGTTTAATGCCTTGCTTGTTCTTTGACTACTTGTGTTTATTGTCTTGCTTGTTCCTTGACTATTTGCATCTATTGTATTGTTAGTTCCTCAACCAAGAACTGACCTTAATACTTGCATGTAATTAAAATGGTATAAAAGCAAAAAGGAGGAGGGAGGATGGGATAGGGAGTTGGGGGGGATAGGGAGAGGGGATGACATCTGAAATGTAAATAAATAAAAAATTCAATAAATAAAAAAAAAGAAATAAAAAGAAAGATAACTTTCTGGATTACAGCAAGATGGAGGGACAAAGTCTACAACAATTAAAGAAAAAAGAAGCTGTGGATTTGAGAACAAGGAAGGGAACATGGAAAGATGTGGAGGGAGGAAAAGGAAAGGAAGAAATTGTGTAGTTATATTATAATCTCAAAAAATAAATTAAGGAATATAAAAATAAGGAATACATACACCAGCATGAAAGCATCCCATCTGGGAGCTGAACCCTTAGCCAGACACACAGAAGCTTTTGTATACAACCCCTAGGCCTTTGCACAACTTGCACCACTTGGGGGGGGGCTCAATTTGTCTCCCTTCAGGGGTAGTGGCTTCTCTTGAAGAATAAATTCTAATGGGCATTGTGCTTCAAAAATCCTCTCAGCATTGACTAACAGGCTAATGGGTTTGGAATGACCATAGTGGAATGAGAAGGAAACTTGAGTACATCTTCCTCAGAAATAAACATGGAAACACGGAGCATCTGCCTTCCACCCTGGAAAACTGTATCTTGCAGAAGACAATATCCTACAAGAAGTTTTATGAGGATATTTTTTTTCCAGCAAGGACAAAATTTCATTATGAATCAATGGGAAGTCACTGTCTCTAGCAAGGATCTGGAGTAGCCTTGGCTAGCCTCAAGGGCCTTTCTTTCATTCATGAGTGGCCCTGTCTTGTAGGACTGACATCAGAGGACAAATAGCCTTTGCTGTACTCTTCCAATTTCCTTTTCTTCCTGTGACTCCCTTATAAAGGGGGCAAAGTCCTCAAGAGATGGTTCTGGTTTGAAATGACTCCTTTGTCTCCTGTCCTGGCGTCTGAATACAGAAGTCTGCCTTGACTTTGCTGAGAGCTATAGAACGGGAGAGCTTTATGGCACTTTGCAAACTGTTTAAAAGAGTGTGTCTCTAAGGCAGAATGCATTCGTTAGGTTCAGGCCCTTTAATATCCTGATGTCAGGGATGGGAGGCCAGAAGAAACACACTCCTCCTTCCTTACCTCCCCAGTCGCCCTCACAGCCAGCTTCCTCTCCCTTCTCAGCAGAACAGCCCTGCTGCAAAGCCTTATCATCCACACCATGTAGGGTTTCTATGGCATCTTCAATGTGTATCCTGACTCGTTTCTTCCTAATGATATTCTCCGGTCCAAACCCTTGCTTTCCATCCTTTGGTGCTTTTACTTTTCCACTTAGCCACTTCTGTGGCCTGAAGAATAAAGTGACTGATCACAGAGAATGCTGTCACGACAATTCCTACTCATATCTGTGTGGGCCTTGACATTCCCCTTCCTCTCTCACAGCGAGGCCACAGCCAGATGCCAAATTTGGCCAGTGGGAAGAGTCACTGAATTCCTTTCTGGGACAGACCTTCAAGCTTACGTGGCATGGTAGACTTCAACTCTCTCTGTCCTACCTTGGTGGCCTTGCCAGCCTTGCATGAGTTACACGTTGGACTGTGACCTGACAAAAGCTGTGTTGAAATTCTGAACCTTTTTATCTGTGAACGTGAGCTTGATTGGAAACAGGATCAATGATGTAGATATAGTCTAATAAGAGCTTACAGATAGGCCTAAGGAGAAGACTGATGGCTTTGTAAATTTAGAGAAATTAAGACATAGGCAGACAGAGAGAAAGAAGGCAGATAAGTCACAGATTGGAGTCATACTGCCTCAGCCCAGGGAAGAGCTGGACCACCAGACACTGGAAGACCTTAGGAAAAATCATTTTCCAGATGCCACAGGGGTAAAAAGATGCTGCTGCAGTGGGTGGGAAGCAAAGCTTTGCTGTGATTAATTATGTCACAGGGATTTAAGGATGGAGTTGTTACTGAAGCAACTCTAGTCTATCCAGAAGAATCAGGTTCATTTGGTCATTCTCTGGAATCTTTCCTTGCTACACTGTTTCCGTGTAATGTACTTGGTGATTTTGGGATTTATTGTGGGTTATTGTTTTTGTTGAGAATGCTCTTCTTTTAAAATAAAAAACTCTACTACTTACTTACTTAGTTAATTAATTAATTAGTTACTTGATTGATTGATTAAGTGTGTGTTTGTGTGTCTGTGTGAGTGTATGGGAGGGAAATGGTTTATTTGGTTTACATTTCAACATCATCATCCATCACTGAAGGAAGTCAGGACAGGAATTTGAGCAGGGCAGGGACCTGGAAGCAGGAGCTGATGCTAAGTTCATGGAGGGATGCTGCTTACTGGTTTGCTCCTCCTGGCTTGTTCAATTTGCTTTCTTATAGAAGCCAGATCCATCAGCCCAGGGATGGCACTACCACAGTTGATGAGTCCTTCCCCATTGATCACTGCTTAAGAAAATGTCTTACAGGCTTGCCTACACTCAGTCTTATAGAAGCATTTTCTCAATTGAGGCTCCCTCCTCTCAGATGACTCTAGCTTGTGTCAAGGTGACTGGACAGGACCCCCAGTTCTTGGGTTGCTGACCTTATAGCCTTAGGCCAGTGGTACCCACTGCTGCCAAGACACCTGCTGTAGCTTCTCCCTTCCTGGGGAACTTTATTCCAGGATGAGGGAACAGGGCACAGATGCCTGGAGCTCTCATTACAGTTACAAGGTATGATCCAAACTATTTACTTTTACCAAGACCTGCCGGGGCCTCAATCCCTCTGGCTTCTCTTTCTCTTTTCTTTTCTGTTTCCCCTTTTATGGTGTTTACTTTCTTATCTGTTTTCTGATTCACAGAGTTTCCCTTTCCAACTCCATCATACCATCTTTCCTGCATCCTCACCATTGATCAGGAAAAGCCAAAAGGCAGCAAAACTGAGGATCCAGTGGCCCACGATTCCCACTAAAGGAACCTTTTCCACGAGATACAGAGGGAAACGAATCACTCTAAACATACATATTTCTTTTAGATTGCTTCTGGCCTTTACTTACTAGCTCTGATGAAAGGAAATGGGCCCTGGCAGGAAGCTTCAGGGATGGCCCCAGGAAGGGGAGGAAGTGAGTCTGTGCCTAACTCCCACTGACCTTCCAGGGAGGCTTCTGCCTGCCCTCAGTCAGCTCCAACGCTTATCTGAGTTCACTCTGTTCCCTGGAGTCCGGGAGTCTCACTTCCTTATGTCATTTCCTACATCCTCTGGGGCTGCCTGGTTCTTCTGCAGTCTCTACTCATGACTGAGAGTTTGGAAGGTCACTATGCATCCATCCTCTTATCTCAGGTTTTCCATGCTGTTAAGCTCAGGAGTCAGTCAAGTGGTTGGTCTGTGGCAAACCCTGGAGGCATGAAAAGTCCCAGGGTCCACTCCAGTCCACCTGGCTGTCATTGTTCCCCTTAGAGAATCCATTACAGTTATTCTTCGAAAAAATGAAACAGCTGCAAAATATGTGGACCCTACATATACTAGCACTGCCTTAGCATCTGTGATTATTATGGAGGGAGTTCATTGGTCAGAAGTCTATCTCCCTAACCACAGTATAGACAGTATGGAAAAGGTTTGCATGGCTTCCAAGAAAACATGAGAGAGAAAGAGAAGATAATTACTGTTTCGAGATAATTCTTACTTTGCTTAATGACTTGAGATGGGTCCGTTACCGCTGTTTCAAAGCTCTTCTTAATCTTATATATTTGGTGCTGCCTGCGCTGTCACCTGTAGAAATAGTTCTAATCCAACAGCTTCTGAGTTGGCTGTTGTAGGAAGAGAGACGAACTGGTGGAGCTCTGGGTCTATGAACAACGTCAGTGGGGGATTGAGCAAACGAAGTGTGATTTAAAGGCAACAGAGAATCCTTACTCAAGCAAGAGATTACAAGCACCCACACATTAGCCACAGGTTTCATTAGCTGGCTCATGCCTCTTAGAAAGAACATAAAAGGGGGCCTACAATAGTCTTGTAGCTACATCCTCTGCTTATTTTAATGGACGGAGAGATCTCAAGGCCCCTGACTAACCTTAGTTAGTGCTCTAACTAAGCCTACGCATCAGCAGTGGCAGCAGCAGTGTTGAGAATAGACTCTAGTTTTTCAACTGGAGAGCAGTCCTTTGTCTATCCCAGGCTTCCTTAGTGAATATGAAAATGACAGGTCACTAGGGAAATATGATCTGGGAGGAGTAGTATCTGTTAGCATTCTGTCTAAACTCCACCCCCCACAGTTACCTGGCAACAGTCAGGTAGGCCTGACTATAAAAGGGGATACTCGCCCCCTCCTCCCTCTCTTGTTCTCCTGTTCTCTTGCCTTCTTGCTCCCCTTCTGTCTCCTCACCCCTTTCCCCTTTCCTTCCTCCTCTCTTCACATGATCATGGCCTGCCTCTACCTCTTTTCTCTCTCTCTCTCTCTCTCTCTCTCTCTCTCTCTCTCTCTCTCTCTGTGCCTCTCTCTGCCTCTACTACCCCGTTAACTCCCCTTTCTATACCCTGAATAAACTCTGTTCTATACTATACTGTGACTGGTCCCTTAGGGGAAAGTGATGCTTCAGCATGGGCCGGCTGAAACATCCCCTTCCTCCATACCTCACCATACCTCCATAGGACATATTCTATATCTCTTTATCTTGTTATAAACTCATCAATATCTAAACTTGACCATCCACTCCTGAGGTTAGTGTGTTGTAGGACAAGAAAATTATTAACACCACTTCTGGGAGGGATTTGCTTCATCTAGGGCAGCTTCATCTGGGAGAAAATTCCTCATGTGTATTTTAATTTTCTAGCAGTGTTGTCTTAGTTACTTTACTATGACCATGAAAAGACAACACAACCAAGGGAACTTACAGAAGAAAGAGTTTATTGGGGCTCACATAGTTCCAGAAGGTTATTGTCCATGACCATCATGGTAATGAGCATGGCAGCAGGCAGGCAAGCACGGTGCTGGAGCAGTAGCTGACAGCTTACATCTCGAGACACAACCATAACACAGATAGAGATAGAGAGAGAGAGAGAGAGAGAGAGAGAGAGAGAGAGAGAGAGATAGAGAGAGAGAGAGAGAGAGAGAGAGATAAAGATAGAATGAGCTAACTGAGAATGGCATGAACTTTTGAAGCAACTTTCTTTAACAAGGCCACATCTAATGCTTCCAAAACAGTTCCAAAAACTAGGGACCAAACATTCAACTATATAAGTCTATGGAGGGTGTCATTATTATTTAAACCACAAGTTTATTAGTCAGTATTTGCCACTGTAATAGTATACTTAAGACTCTTGGCTCTGGAAATCTAAGGTGACCAGCTGTGTCTGGTGATGGACTTATTGACACCAGAGGTCCAGGTGTTGCTGAGTATCATGTAACAGGAGAAAAGGACTGGGAGTGTGTCTTCTTATACAGATTTTAGCAATCAATCATGGGGGCTCTTCCACGATGGCCTTATCCAATCCTAATCACTTTGCAAATACCCTACATCTAAACGCCATAATCACAATTACTAAACCATATTCAAAGCAGAGCAAGTAGCTATTGTAAAAGAATACATGCTTTTGGTAGTATATATAAATTGTAGTAGTGTATTAATCATTTAACTATTTTATTATATTTATTTTTCTTAAGTATACACACACACACACACACACACACACACACACACACACACATATATATATATATATATATATATATATATATATATATATAGAGAGAGAGAGAGAGAGAGAGAGATAAGAGGACAATTTGTGGAAGTCAGCTCTCTTTTCCACCATGTGGGACTTGGGAATCAAACTCAGGTCATTAGACTTGGCAGCAAGTGCCTATACTTACTGAGCCATTATTTTGCAGGCCTCCATATGAATTATTTAGTAAGAGTAATTTTAATGTACTGATTATTAATTTAATGGAAGGTATCAAACTCACAGTTTTGCACAGCCAAAAGAGGTATTTTACTTCTAAACTATACTTAGCTTCAATATAAAAGTTATTGATGATCTATTTTACATTTTATGTTGAAGTCAAAATTTCCTAATCTGGAAGATATTTTAAACTTTCAACATCTCTCAACTTGGAGGGATGTTGGCTGTGTATGTTGGCTCCCAACTGTACAGTATAGTGCTAAACTGTCTGTTCTGAGTTGTCATGTCCATTATCTGGCCTCTGTATCCCTGTGATAGAGTCCTATATTGGGAAATTCATAAAAATACTCATTCTTCATTACCTAAATATAATTCAATAATTTATTAGACATGCCAAATACTACCAAGGTGACAGAAAGAGGATGTCCTGATTAACAGTGAAGGAACAGGCATTCACCAGCCCTTGACTGACAGACAGAGACAAGAGGTCACTTTAGTTATAGATTTCCATCGGAAGAGGCTTGAACATGGTCCTGAAGTCATGGTAATGGTAGGAATCGCTGAGTGCCTCATGATGTCCTATGGGTATGGAGACACTTGCAAGAGACTTGAGAAAAAAATAGAGATGTATCCAGAGGTGCTGTTGTGGGGGACCTGGAGTTTGATGCAGGATGAAAGACGATTCTTGTTAACTGTGCAAGTAAGAAAATAGACAATTAGCTTAAACTGCAGAATTCAATCTTATATGAGACCTGGAAAGAGTTCCCTGGCACAGGAAACACTTCCCACAGATATGCGTGTGAGTGCTTTGGGGATATTAAAACAGCATGGATTTATGCCATCCCAGAGAACTTCCCGGTGGAAGAGTATAATGAATTAGCAGCTGTCTAAGCACCATTAGCTCCAGAACCCAATAAAAGATAAAAAACAAACAAACAAACAAACAAACAAAAACTGTTGGTTGTAAAATATTCCAAAGATGACAAAATTGTTTAGCTAAAAATATTGCCTCAGATCTCTGGGTCACAAACCTTAATGGGGAATACCGCAGACCCAAACACTTAGTGACTGTAACATAGAGAGAAATGAACTCATGCCTGATTTACTTGGACAAATTGTGAGGAAAGGAATCTTTCTCAGAAGTTTTCCCTCATGCTTCTTACTTGAAAGAGACTAGTTTTTTCTTGAACACACATCTGAAGATGCTACTATTTCATCTATTATGTTAAATCAAATATCTTCAGCTGGGTTTTATGTTGTGAGAGAACGCTACTGCAAAGCATTTGCACCACCCATTAGGACAGTCATTTATTTCCTGCTTGTCTCTTTTAAATTTTCCTTTTGTGTGTGTGTGTTAGTGGAGTATTAACAGGGTAAGGAGGGAGGCAAAGAGAGCATTGAAGTCAGTTCTCAGTTCATGGGGCCAATCACAAATGATAAAACAGCATCTGTGAGTTAGGAACTCCCAAGTAGTGTGTGAATGTGCCCTTCAGTGTGTGTCCACAGATATGTTTTCATACTCAAGATGGATGCCTTTGAATTTTAATTTGAGGTCAGGCTTGTAGAGGCTGGGTTTACAAACAACAAATTGTATCTATTTGGGGAAATACCGTGTGATGAGTTTTGATAAATTTATATACATGTTTAACTAGCACCACAGTCAAAATTTTGAATTCCATCATCTAGAAAATTTGATGGTCACTATTCTCTCAATCACTGGAAATTAATTTTTAGCCTCATGGTATGAAAATTTTGCCATGGCCTTCTGGCACACTCCAGAAAGATTTGGTATACCACGGATATTTTCTTTCATTTATTGAGTGAGCTTTGTCTGTCTGTCTGTCTGTTGCCCTCTGTATGTGTCTCTGTGTATCCACGAGATAAGATATAAAGAGAGGGTCCTTGGGCTGTCCTTGAACTCAAGTATCCTCAGGGTCCTTCTGCTAGTACTAAGATTTCAGGGATGTCCAGCTGGATGCTTTAAGTGATGGAGGGAAACTCTGAGGTATCTGCAGACATCATAGGAGTACTACGATAACATTCCTTACATCTTACTGATTCATTTAGAAAAAACTGTAAGGGATAACGTTTGCCTTAGGGTCACTATACAAGAGTTCCTGAGATATGCATAATGTTATTACAGATATATATATGGCCAAAATTATTTTAATGTAGAGATGAACACAACCTCATTGAAGAAAGCTACTGAAAGCATTCGTATTCAGATCTTCTGAATAAACATGCATTCAGTTTTCTTGAGTAGATATGCAGCAGCGGAGTTCCTGGGTCATATGCTAAGTGGATGTTTAACTTTTTAAGAACCTGCCAAACTGTTTTCCAAAGCAAATTCCCACCCCCAGTCGCTCTACTTCCTCGCCAGCGCTGCAGTGCCAGCCTCTTTAATTTTAGACTCTAGTGGGTGTAGCTGCTAGCTCGCTGAGCCTGTCTCATTTGCATCTCCCTGATGACTAATGATGTTGCGAATCTTTTCATGTGCCCGTTGCCCATTTGCATATCCTTTTTAGTAAAGTTTGTGGAAATCTTGTGCCCATTTAAAATCTGAGGGGTTTGTCTTCTTATAATTGAGCTGTAAACATTTTATATGTTCTTAATACAAGCCCACGGAGAGGAACGTATGTATGTAAATTTCTATTCTTGGGTGGCTTGCTTTTTCATGGTCTCCATAGTGTTTGTTACAAAGTAGGAGTCTTCAGCTTCGAGGAGTTCATTTTTTTTTTTTTTTGAAAATGTCTTTGACGGTTAGTGGTTCTGTTTGTGTGTGTATCCTAAGAGCTTTTGTTTACTGCAAGTTCACAATGATCTCTCTCTCTCTCTCTCTCTCTCTCTCTCTCTCTCTCTCTCTCAGGCTTAACTCTTACAAGCTCATGACACACTTGGGCTTGGTTTTTGTGTGGTGTGAGTGTGACGTAAGTGTACATACCTTTTTTCTTTATGAAGCCTCTGTCAAGGGCCTAGCTTCTTTCTGCTGGATTCTTTGCTATTTTTATTTGGGGGGGGGGGCATTAATTGATCATGTCTGTGGCTCTGTTGCTGGAGTTCTTCTCTTCCATTCTCCTTGATTGCTTTCTGTCACTTTTGTTCTCTTGACAACTGTGGCTTTCTAGTGAGTGTTGAGATCCAGGTCATATAAATCCTTCAACTGTGTTCTTTTTCACATTTATTTTGGCTGAATTGTAAGCCCTTTGTAACAGGTCTGTACCTTTTAAAACAGGCCAAAATTTCTGGGATACTGTCTCTAAAACTGTGTCCCCTGCTAGTATATAGGCTAAAGCACAGAACAAAACCAATCATAGTCCCCAGTCCTCAATTCCCACCAGGACTACCAGGACTTAGACACGTGACAGCTTGCAAATCAGATGCACCCACATGAAACTTTGATTCTGTGTAAAGAGAGGATGGGGTCACTTCTATGTTCTTCAGGACAGGTATGACAAGCCAGCAGTACATGGGAAGCCTCCTGGACACTTCCTCCAGGGAATTCTTCTTAAGCCTGGAACCCAACATGCCTGTTTGAGTCTTATAGACGCCTCACTCCCCATTATAAACTTACTTTTAATGATGGGGATACAAACTTCTATTCTTACCAAGTAGCTATTGCAGATTCTGTTGTTGTAGATCAAAACCCACAGCAAAGCCCTAGCTAGAGTCAACCGTGGTGCTGGCCTGTTCCCTTTCTCTCTCACCACCAACCACTTACCTAGTCTGACTTCTAATTCCGTGTGTTGTGTCCCTCTCCACTCTCCTGCCCAGGCCAACCACCACGGTCTCTCATTTTGAGTTTGGCAAAAGGTTCCAATGAAGTGGTTCTCAACCCTCCTAATGCTGCGACCCTTTAATACAGTTCCTCATGCTGTGGTGACCCTCAACCACGAAGTTATTCCTGGTGCTACTTGACAACTGTAATTTTGCTACTGTTATGAATCATAATGTAAATATCTGATTTGTAGGCATCTGTGAGAGTTGCGACCCACAGGATAACCACTGCATTGGTGCAACTCAAATGTTGTCTATCTATATAACAGATTTTAAAATTTGCTACGAGAAGAAATAACATTCAAATACAAGCCAGAACTCGAAACACGTGAAGAATAAAAGCAGCAGACTCGTGAGACCACACGGGAAGTATCCAGGATAGGTAAGTTCATTGAAATGGAAAACGGGTACTGGTGGCTGAGGGTGGGCAGTGACTACCAGTGGAGGATCTTATGATCATTCTCTGGACGTAGATGAGGGTTGTGCAATGTTATGAAGCATTGATGACTTGAATCACTTTAAAATTATAAATTACATACCATATATATGTGGCAAGTCTATATATGGTATGTAATATATGTGTGTGTGTGGTATGTATATATGGTATGTAATATATATACATATATATATATATGGTATGTAATATATATGGTATGTATTTTATATATATGGTATGTAATATATATATATATGTAATTTATATAGAGAGAGTGTGTAATATATGTGTGTATATATATATGTATATATATGTGTGTATATATAGTATATATATATGTGTGTGTGTATACATATATATGTATACACACACACACATATATACACACATATATATAATGATATATATATATATATATATATATATATACACATATATATATAATGATATATATCATAATAGAAAAATCCGCTACTGATCAGGAATGTGATAAGGAAATAATTTTTCAGAAATATTCCCACTAAAACACTCCATAACCCTTTCTTATCATGGCTCATCTTGTGTTCTTTTCTTAAACAAAACACTTTCAGGAGAAGCATTCAGCTGCTATTGTCTGAATGTGAGACATCCTCACAGGCTAATGTATCTGAACACTTGGCTCTTCACTAGACGCTCAGTGTGGAGGTTGTGGAACCTCTAGGATGGGTCCCAACGGATACACTTAGGCCCCTTAGGATGGGGCTTGGAAGGTTACACAGTGTCAGGTTGTGATCTGTGTTTGTTTGCTTCTCGTCTTCGGCTGTGATGAGAGGTCACATGGTTACACGCTTCCATCACTACGAACTCTGCCATGTCTTCCCCACAGTTATGGACTAAGACTTCTGAAACCTAAATAAATCCTTCCCCCTTCAGGCTGCTTCTATCAGATGCTTTTGTGCAGCAAGAAGAAAGCATTTCACACAGTATCATCCTTTGACTTAACATTGGTGTGTGGAGGGGTCTAAGTGGCCTAGAGACCACAGCTGTCTGTGTTACTTGCAGTCCCTGTGGGCCCTAGGCTCTCTCACTGCTTAGAACACTACCTCACTCTTCTTGGCTACGTCTGTTAATCTTTGCTGTCCATTTGACTGCATTTAGATTCAGCTAAGAAACACACCTGAACATGCTTGGGAGAGCGTTTTCCTGGAAGGTTCACATGAGAAAGGGAGACCTGGCTTGTACATGGGCAGCACCACTCCAGGGCTGGGGTGCTAGATTGAACGAGAAATGGAAAGAGAGGTAGCTGGGTAATATCAGCCACTTGTCTGTCCTTGCTGGCCGTAGATACAGCATGTCCAGTGGCCTCAGGCTTCCCCTGCCATGTCTTCCTAATATGACGATGCCATCCCTTCTCAAAATGTGGGCTGAAAAGTGATTCTTCTTTCTTCAGCACCTTTGGTCTGACTTTCTATCACAGAAATGTGAAAGGTGTCTAATTTATGGGGCCAAGGGGATGTCCTAAGTTGCATGAGGCAGGGTGTTTGATAATATGTGGGACTTCCTCTTTAAACCACAAGCGTTGGGCTTTGAAAACCATGAAGGGTTATTTTCTTCCTGTCTTCTTGGGACCAGGAAAAAGGACAGAGTCCGATGGGCTGCTTCCTGACTCTGTGCTTACCTCTATAACAATATTTTTTTTTCCAACCTAAATTGTTTCCTTGGCAACCAAGTTAATCGTCACTCACACTTTCAACTCAAGTTCTCATTAATGCTTCTTATTAATGCTCAGTTTCAACTGGTTTGTCTCACTTGAAAAGAATCTGCAGAAGCTGCACTTTTTCTGTTTCTGATTTCTCTGAAGCTGGGTTTCTGCCATGCTTTTTTAAAGGGTCCATTCAGATTTTCCCATGAATGTTTGAAAACACAGTTGGCAACTACATGCTGTATCTACTACGTGAAGAACATATTCTAAGTGCTTGGCATACATTCATGTAATTTTTACGATGACCTGGAACACATGCAGAGTGAACAATGACTCTTACGGATGAGCCTAGTGAGAAAGATGGAGATCCAATTCCTTGTCCAAGTTCAAGAGTGTGTCATGTTGAACAACACTGTCATGGTAGACTGTGATGTAGAGTCATCTTTTAAAAACAGAATGGCCTACCTCCTGTTTTTTTCCAAAGGTTGCTCCCCAAAGGAAGGAAATCTTCATTTGCAGGAATTGATATGGAGTCCTGGGTAGGTTGGTGGAATAGTTTGCGGGAAGAGAAGCTCCCAAGAGAACTCTCCAGAGCTTCTCATGTAGGGTTCATAGAGCCAAAGTGCAAAGTCTTTAACTGACCATGTGGCACAGGACAACCTAGTTAAAAAGCACAGACTCTGGAATCAGGCTGTTTCTGCCACCAAAATGTAGTCAGCTGGCCGATTACTTTGGAAATTTTAATCTGAGGCAGAGAAAGCCAGGAGGAAGTTATTTCTCTGAGAAAATGAACGGCTAGGAAGGACTTTGGATTTGGCTGTGATCTCTCAACCATAGCTCTCTGTACACCAGAAACCACATCATTTTTTATTGCAGATGGTCTGCTCTGCTCACTGTAGCATGTGTAGCTGGCATGCCTGGCTTCTACCCACTAGAGCCTGTAGCATCCGACCAGTTGTAAGAACTAAAACAGTTGCCTGATGTAGCCAGATGTTTCCTTGGAGGCAAAATCACACTGGTAGGGAAACAGATTGGACATTGTTCTGTGACTCTATCATATCCAGTTGAGATTGCCAGCTTCAGGCAACATTGCTTCATCTTCGGGTCAGGGATCTAGAATGTATTCCAAAATTCATTGTTTGAGAATTTCATACCTGATTACATAGTACACTGTGATCAAATCTCCCCCTCACTTGCTGAAGGAGTGAGATTTTAGATTCATTACTCAAATGTGCAGAAGGACAACCTGACTTCTGCAATTTGTCATAGGCATCTTTCCTTATTGGAAACAATCTCGGATGCCATCATGCTCCATTTACACTCAGAAAAGCAATCTCAGCCCTCAAGGTGATGCTGTGTTTTCTGGTAATGACAGAAGCCTCTTTTCAGTTATTTCTCAGCCAGCTGCAAGTTGGTCTCTCTCTCTCTCTCTCTCTCTCTCTCTCTCTCTCTCTCTCTCTCTCTCACCTTTGTGTTTTTTTTTTCTTCCTAGGTATTCCTTGAGGAATCTTTCTTTTCCCAGAGAGGCCCACATAGGTGCAAATACCAAGAGTGGACACCAACCCTCCCTTTCCTGAGAGGAGACTGGTAGGTACTCACCCCACTTTTATCACCTAGAAGCTCATGTACTCTCCTGTATACTCTTACCATGGATTAAGTACTTGAGCTCTTGAAGTAGCCCCAAGCCTTGACTTCCATGGTGGAGTCAACTTTGTTCACCAACATTCCCTTATTCTCCAACAATCTCTCCCTCTGTCTTCAGAATTACTTTTAAATACACTTGTTCTTTTTTCATAATTTTCTTGACCTCAGTTGTAGGGAGCCGACGTTAAGCAGAAAGCGGCTAGAAAGCAGCTATCTTTGCAGCCATCTGGAGCCATTTACCCTGATAGAGACTTGGTTTTTCAGCAGCCTACAACAGCTGAGCACACTCTAACAAATATCTTGTTTATCCCACATAGCTTGTTTTGCTGTTTAGTGACCCCAGCTGCATAGTGCACGTGGTAAAATGTTTCACCTGTGTTCTCCTGTGTGTGCTTATAAATACCCAGGATTTCCTTGTAGGGGGTGTGGGAATTGTGTGGTGTAGTAGTAGTAGTAGGTGTAGTGGTGTGTGTATGGTGGAGACAGTAAAGAAGACTTTACTACAGATCCTCTGTCTTGTCTCTATTCTTCGCGGCTCTTCCCCTTCTTCCCCCCACTCTCTCTCTTGCTAAACCCGGACCTGCGGAACAGAGAGGGCTGCTATAGTTTGGCCCCTAAACATGGGCAAGAGTGGTCTGTTACAGTTAGCTCGGGGCTCCAGTAAGAAAGGTCCGCTACACTCAGTGAGAATCCCGACTTTCATCCTTATAGAATGATGTCTCCTTTTGTTGTCTTCAGTCTCTTCCTTCTTAGTTTATTAGGAATCTTTTAGGACTAGAGAGATACCCTAGTGCATGACATGCTTGTCATGCAAACATGAAGACCTGAGTTTTCATCGCCAGCACCCACCTAACTGTTGGGCACAGCAGTGCTTGTCTGTAATTCTTGTATCAGGGAGGCAGAGACAGATGGATCTCTGGTGCTCATAAGCCAACCAGCCTAGAAAAAAAATCACATGAGCTCCAGGTTCAGCAATAGATTCTTTCTCAAAAAAATAAGGTGAAGAGGGATTGAGGAGGCTATCTAGTGTTGACCCTTATACTCTAACACACATGTGAACAAAGACACACTACAGACACATATACACATGCTAGAAACTTGTTTTTGTTGTGGTGGTTTGAATGAGAATGGCCCCCATATTCGCATGTATTTGAATGCTTAGTCACCAGAGAGTAGAACTGTTTGAGAAGGATTAGGGAGGGTAGCCTTGTTGGAGGAGGTGTGTCACTGGGAGTGGGCTTTGAAGTTTCAGAAAGCCTCAATCAGCAGAGTGACTGTTTCTCTGCCTGCTGCCTGTGGATCAGGATGTAAAGCTCTCAGCTGTTGCTCCAGCCCCATGACTGTCTGGTTCCTGGCATAATAATTACAGACTAACCCTTGAACGCTGTAAGCAAGCATCCAATGAAATGTTTTCTATGAGTTGCCTTGGTAGTGGTGTGTCTTCACAGTAATAGGACAGTAACTGAGAGAGTTGTGGTAAAATATTCACACCATCATACTGGTGGATGTAACTGTGTGGAAGTGCCTTAGCACAGGAGCTTCAAGTACATTTGTCACCTCAGCTCCATCCAGTTACAGAAATCACTCCAGGTGGAAATTCCATGCCCACTGAGTAATCACTTCAGATTTTTCTGCTGCTAAGAGCCTTGCAGTCAGTCTGTGGTCAACAGGAATCCTCCTCTCTGTCTCTATGGCTTTATCTGAATTGAATGTTTCCTAGAGTAGAAGCATTTACTCTGTGGTTCTATGTGCCTGGGCTTCCAATGCCTTGAGACTTGTGCTGGTCAGTCTCAATTATCAACCCGACTGTAGCTGGAATCAACTAGAACACAAACTGCTGGGCTTGCGGAGGAGAGATTTTCTTATTTATTTATTTTAGTATTTTTGTAGCAGGATATTTATTCTGCTGCATTGTATTCACAGTGGTATTCGGTGATGAGTCAGGAGAAGAGGAGGTGGAGCCAGAAGAAGAAGAGAGAAAGCGGGGAGAAAAAGAGGAAGGGGAAGGTATGACTGGAGAGGAAGGGAAAGAGATGATTGGAGGAGAGAGAGGTGGAAGGACAATGGAAGAGAAGGACTTGGTCTGCGAAAACCGCAAATTATGAGGGATCTCATAGATGGGGAATGAAACAGTGTAGTGATAAATCTGCCCAATCTAGGCGTACAGTTTGTAGTCATAATTATTGAGTTGTGTTTTCTTTGATCGGTCCTATTCGGGTTGGAGATTTACCCCAACAACTTTTAACTTTTTTATTTATTCACTTTGCATCCCGCTCACTACCCTCCCCCCTCACAGTCACCGCAGAAAACCTACCCTAAATCCAGCAATACCTTCTGGTAGCAGCCCACGGGGGTCGGGGCGGGGGAGGACATGGAAGAAAGAAACCTTGCTTTTTTGTCGGCTCGTCACTTTTATTGGCAAGTTCACTTATCCTGTTGCTGTGTTTGGTATTACACTCAAATTTGTCAGGGACCCAATGTAGGCTGAAGACAAGCAGCTCTCCAGGAATTCTTCTAGGACTCCAGCATCATGGTAGAATGGCTGACACCTGGCCTCACAAACTGGGCAACTGTTGGGCCTGACATGAAGTCTAATCTCCATTCCACCATCACCCTTCAGTCATGTACACAGGTAGGTGTGATAAACAGGCCCCAGGCCCTAGAAAGATTTACATATTAATAAGGTACCTGAAGGCCAGAGGGTGGAGCCAATTAAGCATTCCTCCCCAGCCCCTCCCCCCTCTTCCCCTCCCTATTTAACTCAGGTCCACCCTGGGTTTTGGGGGGTGTACATCCAGATCCATCCACCATCCGTCATGCCAATAAACTGGTTTTGGAAACCCAAGGACTTCCTCATGTGTTGGGGCCATGCTGTGAGGAACCGTGGAGAGGCCTTTAGTGAACAGCCGGGCCTAACTTCCAGCTGGAGGAACCCAGAGCATTCCCAGCCAACTACACACAGCGTGGCCTGAGGGACCCTGTGGTTCCCCAGCCAAGTTTTTTTCCTACAAGCAACTACTGTAGTCTCTGATTTTCTGCTATCATCCAGTCACTGCTAGACTAGTTGGACCATATCTTGTAAGCTGATCTATCTAATAAATCCCCTTTTAACAAACATACACATATATGTTCTTTCTGTCAATTATGTTCGTTACGAAAACCCCAAGTACAGTATGTCTTTTCCTTTTATGGCTGAACAACATTCCACCATGTGGGTGTACTTACATTTTGTTGTTCAGTTATCTTTTGATGGATATTTTGGTTTCTTTCTTCTCTTTCTCTTTAAGCCCCTTTAGACAGACTTCCACTTCTGTCACTCCATCGAAGCCCTCATTATTACGGTAGCCTGTGATTTCTGCATCACTCAACCTTATGGTTAAGTCTCACCCTCTATCGGACTCAAGTTACCACACTGCTTGTCCTGCCTGGTCACACCCTCTCTTGGGAGGACTTCACATGGCTCAGGCCCTCACACTTTCTAGGGTTTCCTTCTCTTTTCCGGTTCCTTTTCTGTTTCTTCTTCTATAACTGCTTACTCTCTGAGTGCGTTCCTAAAACCCCTCCTCCATCTGTGATCTCAGTCCCTTGGTATAAATAGCATTCACATTTCAATTTTTACATCCACCTTGATGTTGTTGTCTTCTCTGTACTCTGACATATGACATATGACGTATGTATATACGTGTATGTACGTGTCATTCTGCTTACCCAGCATCTCTGTTTGGATGCCAGAGAGTCATTGTAGCTCTAATCTGTTCTTCAAAATTAGAGATCAAAATTTAGCTGGGTCTCCTACAGCCTTTCCCATCTTATGAGCTGCAACTTTGCCTGTCAAATAGTTGAGATAAAAACAAACTCTTCCTGAGGCAGTAGTGTTGTTACAAGGTTAAAGTCAGCCCGAGCTACACAGTGAGCACCAAACTACACAGCATGTACCTACTTGATCTGCCAGGGCTGCCTAGAGGTACCTTGTCTTAAAAACCCAAGCAAAGCAAAGCAGACAGAAACTTGAGAGTCAGCACCGAGCTTCCGTTTTCTTTTCTATTCTGCATCTAATCCAGTAACACACATTGCTGGAACTACATATGTGAGCCACCATGGCTGGATGGCTTTTCCACCTTTTCTCTTTAAAAAGTGAGACTATATTTTTCAAGGAACCATTTACACAGAATTAAATGTACTAGGAATGCATCTCTGGGAAGTCAGTCCTTCATCTTATTTCTACTATTTTATATTAGCTTTTACCATGTCAAAATTAATACATAAAACCATATGGCATATACTCTCATGAATGTAGATTACTGGGTAGAATGTTTTTGAGATTCATCCATGTGACTGAGTATGTTAGAAATTCTTAGCCTTTTTAGGATACTCTGTTTGAAGAATATACCATTATCTGTTTATTTGTTCATCTCTTGAGAGATACATGTTTTCAGGTTTTGGCTATTCTGAATAAAACTGCTAAAATTCAAGCAAAGATACTATATGAATATTCCTTTTTATATAAAAAATACTTATTTATACATGTGTGGGTCTTTTGTCTACATGTATGTCTGTGAACCACACGCATGGAGTGATTTGAGGTCAGAAGGAAGCACTGGTCTCCCTGGGGCTGGGGCTTAGTTGTGAGCCACCATGTAGAATTGAACCCAGGTCTTCTGGAAGAGCAGCCAGTTCTCTTAACTGCTGAGTCATCTCTCCAGGCTCCATTATTCTTTTTTTTTTTTAACCTTAAGGAAATATACAATACTGTAGTTGTGGAGCAGTGGACCGTGCTGGGAAACTTGGTAAGGCTGAATGGATTGGAAGCCCCAGAACCCAGAGAGGATGCTAGGAGCTTTACCTGCTTCTGACCAGGCCCCTGTCATGTGACCACATGCCATACATAGGAACATGACTCCATGCTAATGAAGTATCTAGAGGCCCTGAGGGTTTAGCAAATAAGCTTCCCTTTTTGGACATTTTTTTACTGCAAAAGGTATTTATTTAATCTCTGGTCCACCCTGAGGAGGTTGCATGTACCCATTTTATACAATGAACAGTCAATAAACATTATGGATAAACATGGACTGTCTTTTTCATCAAGAACCGCTCTAGGGAGCATGGAGAAAGCCTTCATCTACAGAGCTGAGCTGCCTAAGTCTCCCATAGAGGCCCCCTCCATGCTCCCGGACTTGCCACCATTGAGCTAAGCTGGAGTTCCCACTCCCCAGGTAATGGGCTCCTCAGCCTACGGACCCAACTCCATTCCCATCTCCCCATGACCCAGTGGTGTCTGGATGTCCAGGAGTTTGGGAATCTCCAGCCCCCAGCTCTCCACTGGCTAGTGGGCTCACTTTGTTGCCAACTCCCTGAGCAGTGTATTGGTACTTCCCTTGAGCCCATCACCTGACAGCTGACAGTGGGTAGGGTAGATGGAGTCTAACTCCTCATTTGTCTGATGAGGCGGAATGCAACAACCACCTGTGGTCACTGGGTCACATGATTAAGTATATTCTTAAGTCCATAAGACACTGTTTAAAGAGTGATTGTGTCACTTTGTTCTTCTACCAGCAATATGTGAGAGTTCTGTTTGCACCACATGTTTCCAACACTTCATATTACCAGTCTTTCTACACTTTAGCCCTGCTCTTGAGCACCTCCCTATAAAAATAAATGTTATTTCCCTGATAACTAATGATAGATAAGCAAGCTTTCATGCACTCAGACATTTTTGTATATTCTTCAGTGGTTTGTCTTCAGTTGTAAGATTTATTACATTTTCAATACAATAATTGTCAGATACATGTATTGTGAGTATTTTCTACTTCTGGCTTGGACTTTCCTCTTTGTAATAATAGTTTTTGAAGATTAGATAATTTAGATTTTCATAAAATCTGTCTTATCTTTTCTTTCTTATTTGCTTTTATCTTAATATATGTATTTATGTGTGTGTCTGTCTTTATGTGTGCTAATGTGAAGACTGGTTCCCACAGAATTTTAGAAGATGGTGTTGGAATTCCTGAACCTGGAGTTACATGTGGTTATGAGCTACATGGTGTAAGTGCTGGAAACCAAACTCAGGTCTTCCACAAGCAGTTTGTGCTTTGATCTGAACGATCTGCCATCTCCCCAGTCCCCATTGTTTTTTTCTTTTATGATTAATACTTTCTGGATTTGGCCAAGAATTCTATACCTGAACTAAAATTACAAAGATTAAGTTTTCTTAATAATATTAAGTTTTGTATTTTTGTTTAGAGATGTAAATTTGTATATGTTAACTTTTGTATATGGTCTGAGGTGGAGGTTGAGCCCCAAGCCCTGCCCACTGCTGAAGATTGGATGTGCATGTTGGATAGTCACTCCCAGAGATTAACATGCAGTTTATCAAAGGTGTTAATTGGTGATTTATATTTGGCATATCTTTATTAAACCTCACATCCAAACAGTTCCTTTGTATGTCATTCAAAGAGTGATATATCAGAATACTTAAGAGTCAGAAATTTGTACTGCAGACTCCTTCAGTTCTGTTGGGAGCAGAGGGCTAGGGGGTGGGAGGGTGGGTAATGGGGAGCCCTGCTGGTGTCTGTCACCCCTTGACTCCTCTTATAAGATCTTAATTCCCCCTGAGGCCTCTAATTATGTTTCCCTTTCTCTTTTTTTCTCTGTCCAATTGCTTTTGTCCCAACACAATAAGATCTTTAATTCCTTTCCTAACAGATACTTGTAAACATTATGCTTCTAAGAAAAGTTCTTTGGAATTCAAAATAAATTATTCTATAAGATATTTGGTTCTTTGCAAGTGCAAGTGTTGTATTCACAGTCAATTATGTCTGCTATGTCATGAGATGTTTGTATAATACATATTTAAAAATTTTAAATCATATATATATTTATTTAAATATCTGTAAATATATAAATATTCATATAAATAAAATAATAATTTTGTTATATTCTGTTATTCCTATTGTTATCCCTTGTAGAAAAATAATCGATCTGGGTAGAGAGTATAGCGGTCCAAGCAGATACCTTTGGAGAAGCTGTATTTCATTTCTTATATTAATTGCTTTTTTGGCTTTGAGTTACTGGAATCATAAAAAGATCTTGCAAAATTTAGACCTTACATCACAGGGTGGACAAGCACAGTAAAATTCATTTTAGAAACTCTTACTATTCTTCCATAAGTCCAAATTGTGCAATATATTTCTTTACCATTTTGCTGAGACAATGGCTCCATTTTTTCCTAGACTATTTCAGAGACTTGTAAAACTCTCCATCTGGGATAAACCCAAGTCTTTCTATCTTCTCCACATGTAGACACTAAAACAAATTCTTTTTTTTTTCTACACATCTTGCTTCCTCTCCCATTCCCACAGGGCATGGCCGAGATCAGTTCATGTTGAAACATGTGATTTGTAAGTTCTGACTTTATTTTTTAATGATTGGAGTTTTCCATTACTTCTTAAACACTTGGCTATGACTAAAACAATTATTTGTCACACTTAATTCAGCACTTTTTGGAGCATGCTTGAGAGGAGATGCTAAGGTTACCCCTTGTTTGTGTGGCCCGGTCTCCATGTACCTCCTCTTGCTTTCATGATGAACCCACACCACTCACTCTACAGCTTGGAGTTTTGTCTTCTTTTGTTTTTTGTTTTCCCAGTCACTCTTGCACTTTATTGTCATTGTCGTCTCAGGCCTTGACTGCTTACTTGTAATGGGTACAGCTGTTCCTTCCACTGCTGCTTCTTGGTCTTCAGTTTCTCTTCATGCTTGGTGAGGCATAGTGAGCTGGTGGTGCATGGCTCTAGTCTTCTTGGGGCTTGTACTTCTTGCCTTTGTAGAATTTCCCGAGGTTTTCTTTTTGAGTCTGGTAAATGACAGTGAAGACACAGGTGAGGGATTTGCGTACAACTCATATTTTGGAGGGCTTGGATGTGGTGCTTGGTGCCGCATGTCACTTTGTAGGCACGAAGCTGGGACCGTTCCATGTTCAGATAGTCCAGTTTTTTTCAACAGCTCCCTTCTTCTTGCTGTGCAGGTCCTGAGCCTTAATCTTGGCTATTGCTGCGTTGCTCACCACTTGTTCTCTTACATGTTATTCTTTTTACATAGTTACTAACAGCTGGGAGTATTTTGTATCATTCCCTGGCTTTCATAACTCAGTCAGATTTTAATCATTTATAATGCAAACTAGGGTATGCTAGGCTGACTAAATAGCTTTTTCCTAGCAAGAAATACATGAAAGTGTAAAGTCCCTGGAACCCGTGGCCAGTCTTTTTGGCTAAAAGGTTTTGCTGGTGTGAGTAGGAATCTTAAGAAGGGAGGCTGGCCAAAGGGCCTAAAGAATAAAAGAGTCTATTTGAAGCCCAATGAACCGAGTTTGTCCTTAGGACCCACATGGTAGAAGGAGAGAACTGACTACTGTAAGTTTTCCTCTGACCTCCACATGTGCAACATGGCATGTGTGCCTACACATATATCTGCATGGACGTGCACACACAGAGAAATTAAATAAATATGATATTTTTTATTTAATACTTTTTAAAGCATCTTGTGTTGGGGTAATTTTGGACTCTTTTTGCTTGTTTGCTTTTTTTTTTTTTTTTTTGAGGGTTTCTCTGTGTAGTTCCGGCTGTCCTGGAGCTCTGTAGGTCAGGCTGGCCTTAAATGCAGAGATTCATGTTCGTCTGCTCCCTGAGTGCTGTTATTAAAGTTCTGTGCCTCTGCTGCAGGGCACGTAGGGCTCTTGTAAGGAAAAGAATATTTGAAAAGTCAGTGGAAGGGAGAGAATCCTGTAATGATGGATACTGTATTGGGAAAATGTGTTCTGAGGGTAGAGAAAAGGGCCACAGGGAAAGAAATGCAAGTGGCCCCTAAAGGAAAATAAAATAAAATAAAATAAAATAAAATAAAATAAAATAAAACAAATTCTTGTTCAGATCCTCCAGTAAGACTTCAGATCTGAGGCAGACTTGATTACAGTCCAGTGAATCTGATTTCAGATTGTGATGCCATGAACGGCACAATAACGTATTTGTCTTATTTAAAATGACTAAATGGCACAAGTTTGTGATAGCAGCACTAGGAAACTAATACAATAGGAGAAGGGCTCATAAAACCCACTTCTAGATGAGAGCTGTTGTCAACTGATGGCTGGGTTGGGAGAGGGAGTCGGTTTTCTGCAGGGGTATGGCCTTTTCTTAGGTTGCCTTTGTTCCAACGGATGGCTCTACACCCAAGTGCACATGGACAGCTGCTATTGTACCTAGTGGGTCAGAAAATTAAAAAAAATATTAAATAAATAAAAAAGAGGATATGAAATCAGGATATGAAGTCAGGAGAAATGTCTTGGAGAAGCTTGAGAGTGAGGGAAGTGGACATGTTAAAAAACACATTGTATACATATGTAAAAATTTTCAAAGAATAAATGAATTGTATTCTATTTTAAAAATAAAGACAATGGATGGGAAAGTAATATACAGGAGATATATGAATCAACTAGATGTGGCACTGTCGCCTCACTCTTTTATGTTGGCTGTACTGGACAGTGCAAGGGAAGTGTCTGGTTGCTGTTGGACAGGCTCTTCTTGGTCTGAGAAGCCAGCAGGACTAGGAGCCTGGTGTATGTATGCATTTTGGTCACTAGGGTACAAAGAACAAGACCCACAAGACCTGGTGGAAGAGGCAGAATGAGGGTCTACCCCATATTGTAGTGACTGACTAGCACTAACTGCGCACCACCAGATGTTAGCTTGCCCTCTCCAGTGTCCTTACGGTACAAATGTTAGCCTCTGGGAGGGTATCATGAGCTGTCTGACTCTTGTGGTTTGAATGAGAACTATTCCCCATAGGCTCATGAATACTTGATCCCCAGTTTAGTGCTGATGTTGTGGAACCTTCAGGAGGCACAGCTTCTGTGGAGAAAGTGGGTCAGTGGAACACGTCTTGGGGTTTCACACCTCAGCCCTCTTTCCTGGCTGCTCTCTAATTCTTAGTTCACCAAAGTGTGAAGAGAGAGGAGTCTCAGCTGCCATGTTTCCTTCTGTGATGGAGTTGAGACCCTCCTTAACCTTCAAACCTTGTGTCTTATTAGGTACTAGTTACAGCAAGTATCTAAGTGCATTTGTGAAGATTTCTCATTAAAAAGCTGTTAGCATTGTCCAATCAGTAAAAAAAAAAAAAAAAATAAGTCTCTAATCTCTCCTTTCCCCCCTTTGTCTGAGCTCCGGGAGTAACTGGGAGCTGCATTTTCAGTCTCTACCTCTTATTCCTCGCTTTACATATTTTATTTAAAATCTTGTCATGACAATCGCATGGCAGTAGCTGACACACCACCGAGACACTTGAATGTGGTTGATTTCTAAAAGGCTGTGGTAAAAAGAAACTTCATTGTTAGGGGCTGTAATTGTCCTTCTACAGCGATAAGAAAGAATTTGCCTCACAATTTTGTATCTGTGGTTATGTTAGTGAGATTCAGGTGACAGCTGGAGACAAGAAGATGGGCTAAGAATGGCCGAAGATGAGAGGAGTGATTACGCTCGTCACATGGTGTGACTCCAGAGTGGCTGTCATAGGTAAGGTGCCAGTAAAACTTCTATAGTGTCCCTCTGCAAGATTCCCGTGCAGTAAAATGAACTCACCTACTGACACCCCCTGCTTTTATTTAAGACTTTTTCCTATAACTAATGTGGGCATCCAGGACCACCATGAAGATAACTTAAGAAGAACCAAAGAAAGTTTTTTAAAAGATAGCATGGAGGCCCATCATGCATGAAGAAAACCCTCATTTTTAACAGGGACCCAAATATTCTCATTCTCTAATACCACCATCTCAGAACATCTGTTTTCATGCTCAGCTTTTGCTCTCTTAAACTCACAAGAAAGATGTCATGTCCTCATAGGATTGTGAATCCATATAGATACTTTGCTTTCTTTTGTGTTCCATAAAATCAAGGCCTTATATAACTTACTTGAGAGTGAATACTGAATCAGAAGTGAGTGACTAGAGGGCATGAGATAGTAAACATGAAAAAACCAAGGTAGAGGTGTCATTGAGGCTGTTCCTGTGGATGCCAAAAGCTATACCTGCCTGGACCTGCTGGGATGCACACAGGTTGATGCCAGAGTCATCTACCGGGAAGATGGCGCTTCTCAAGGAACTTCTCAAGTCCTTACCACTGCTCCTCTCCTCAGTCGCTAGAAGGATTGTGAATGCAGACATGGAGGGTGGGAAGGGAGGACTGTGGGATTCTGAAGCAGAAATGAAATGACAGTTGGTGTCGGGCTCTTTCGGCATGCTGTCCTTTCAGAGTGAGTCTGAGCTCTCTAAGAATGCCCACCTTTGTGGTTGAAAATCCAAAATTAAGGTCCAATGTTATCTGCTGCCTTGATATCTCAGATAGAGAGGAATGTGAGGACGAGCCTAACCAGTTGTATCAATCTCATCCATCTATAGTCAGACCTGAGCATTCAGTCACATGGCCCTCGAGCAAGAATCTCTTCCCTCACCACTAGACTGAAGAAGACAATTAAGACAACTAGGAATCTTATTCAGATACCTGTAAAGAACCTGTGTGCTGCTCTGCAGGCAATGGGAGGCTTCGAAACCAGTAGGGATGGTGTTCAGCTCCGTTGGGAGGTGCTCTCGGTGTTAGAGATATTTCCCTACATGTGCCCAGCATGTGCCCTTTATGTCTCATTAGAGAGATTGAGCCAGTTGCTGGCAAGTAGTATGATGAGAACTGACTTGGGATCAATCACAGTTAGTCCCCCCAAATTGGTTAATAGTGTTCACCCTTCTCTGAACACTTTATCTCCTCACTTACTGCATGAAATCAGTACAAAACAAAGAAGGGGTGGATGCTGGGTAGGCAATCAATGGTTACTGACTTCTGACAGTGGAGAAACCATAAAAGGCAGAAAGAGTGCCATTCTTGCTATGTCATAGCTCTGGTGACAGTATGAGAAAAGTGAATAGGGAGGAAGACACCGGGGCATGAAGGCCAATTCCGTGCCTGAGCTGAGGACAGTGGCTATTGCCAATAGCCTGTACTGGGAGATGCTCACAGTAGCCAATAGCTCATACTGGGAGATGTTTGCAGTAGCCAGTAGCCTGTACTGGGAGATGCTTGCAGTAGCCAGTAGCCTATACTGGGAGATGCTTGCAGTAGCCAGTAGCCTGTACTGGGAGATGCCCATGGTTGAAGAGGAGCAGACTCGTACTCCTTTTCCTAAGAAGAGCTTGTCTTTCTTTAGTCTCTGAGCTTTAGTGTTCTCAGAGGTCAAGATGTCAGAGGGTCTGAGAAGAGTTTGTCAGGAACAGGAAGATCTGAGAAGAAATCCCTGGGACTCTGATTTGGATATAAGAACCAAGAGTGTGCATCTCTGATTCACAAGCCTTAGGTGACTCTGGAGTAGATGGTCAGGCACCTCTCCTCCAGTAAGACAGAAGCCTGAGCTGGGGTTGCAGCAGACAATGTCATCAGTCCAGTGGGAACTCGTGGCAAGATTAACTCTTCCTAAAGCTCTCAAGCTCTTACCTGGTTTAGAATCTACCCTGGTTTAGAAGGTTAGGTGTATGCCATTGAATTGTCCTGTCAGCAATCTCCATTAATACAAAACTTTTAAGCATGGCAGGCCACTCCTCAGGCAGCCTGGCACCTTTATGCATAATTAGTAAAATGGGTCCTGTGTGACTTTTTCTGGAGAGACACGAACAAATGTCTGTTCACCTACGATAGCGCACTGATTACAAACCAAAGAAATGATTTCGCCCAAGGAGGGCACAAGAGAGTCACCTTCCTACCTCTGAATCAAATGCTGGTAATCAGCACCGATACAATGTAGTTAACTCAGAACCAATCAGAGCTCACCATGAGTGCATTATAATTACTTTCAGGAACATAGGTAACACCAAGGACACTCTTGGACCTGAGTGATAAATCATGAAACTTCAACTATGGGGTGTAGACTTAGATTTTTTTCAAACCTACTCTAATTATGGTTCTTTAATGCTTCAACCTCCCTTCTAGCCCACCACCCACCAGAGGTAGGGGGAGAGAAAGGTTAATAGGAAATGGGAGTTGGGGTCCTGTTTAGAAATAGTTCTTTGGGGGCTATTATATCCAATCTTTGTTGTCAGCAGTCCAGTCCACTCAACAAACACCAAACATGAATCAGTAGCAGTGGCTAGATCCAGAAGAAACCGCAAGGCTCTGCCAATCTGTACAAGTCTGCAGAAGTGGCAAGTAGCAGCTGGAATACCACCAGAAGCTCTTTGGTGGTTTTCTCTCTACAAAGTCATGACAACTGAAGATAGGCGAAGAAAGCAAGGTGAACCACTGCAGGAGCATTGTCGGTGAAGCATCAGCGAAGCCCAAAGAAGCGAGGAGTTTCACCAACAAGAGCATCGTCCACTGTCTGTTGGGTTATGCTTACACACTTTCCAAACATCATATGCCTCTCAAGCATCTGCTCCAGCAAAACATTACACGCCCTTTGGTCAGGCAACTTCTAGGAGAACACCATGTATCTATTCTCAGCACAACATCCTCTCACACCTCTGTTTCAACAAAACATTCTCTTATAAAACAGTTTCTGGAAAAACATCACATGACCCAACTGAGTCTCCACCAATACCAGAAATTTCCACTTCAGAGGAGTTCCCAGCCAAACTCGCAGGCACTCACTAAGGAGTCTCCTCTCCCTCAACAATTGTTCCCAATATACGCAAAATATTGGGGGTGGGACTTGTGAGTCCTGTTGTTTTAGTGAACCTTGTAAGTTTTGTTAGTTTCCCGATTCTTACGATCCTCCCTCCTCCTTCCAGGAGGAAGGTTCCATTTGGAGACAATAAATGGACAACAATTTTATTCCAGGCTAAGCTCATACTCATCCTTGCCTGAGCTGTCATGGTTTGCTCTCATTGTGCCTTCTTGGATCAGTCATTGGCTGATATGACTTGAGCCAAACATGCTTCTAAGTACACATTCTCATTCTTCATTTGGGTTGATTTATTGAGCGCCCACCTATGGGGCCTTGTTTATGGGAGCCAGCATGAAATCAGATGGCTAAGTCTCTACTTACATGCCACACACCAGTGTGAACAGCAATAATTATCATATTGGGATGTACTGAATTATGTCTTCACAAAATATGTCTATGTTCCAACATCTGCTTGTGAATATGATTTTATTTAAAAATACTTTTATGAATTTAATTAAAGATCTCTATAAGAGACTATCCTCGGTTTAAGGTAAGCCTTAAAACCCAATGCTTCATGTCCTTAGAAGAAACAGGAGAGGGAGATTTGAGACACAGGGACAGACAGAAGGAAATCGCAGGAAGATGGAGGCAGAGATTGGTGAGCCGATGCCACAGGTCAAGGCATGCCTTCCTGAAAGTTGAAAGGTCTCAGAACCCTGCTCTCTGAGAACCTTTAGAGGGTACATGGCCCTGATGACATCTTCATCTTGGATTTCCTGTCTCCAACAATAGCTCTGTTGTTTAATCCATTTTGTGATGATTTGGTAAGAATGCCTAAGCAACAAATACATATGGTGACTCAGGATGTAGGAAGAATGGAAAAGGGAAGCAAAGGCAGAGAAGGGTGAAGAGAAGAGGGAACTGGAGGATGAGGAAGGTACTGTTCTAAGCATTCAGACATGAGCATACAAGTCTCATACTGTATCTGCGATTCTCTGATCCCAGTCTGTTGGCCTCCTGGCTTCCTTGTTTTCATTTTGCATTGGCTATTCTCACATCTTAATCTGTGGTCTTGCCTTACATTCTTCTGAAGGCAGCAGTTTGTGGAAACTCTGTTAATTCTCTGGAGTAAATAAGTGCCTTTCTTATAGGTGGAACAGAAGTCAGAAGCTCCGAAGGTGAAAGGTAACATGGACAGCAAATGCCCCTTCTTCAGAAGATGGCTGTTCTTAGCATCAGCTGATTGTTACCACACCATGGGGGTGATTTTAGCTCTTTGAGTCTTCCAGTTTCTCAAGACAAGCCAGGAAGGTAATTGAAGCCTTCAACAAAAAAAAATTAAAATTTTTTTCTTACAAAACTTAATGGGAGGCTAAGGCAGGGAGAACAAGTGTCCAAGGGTTGCCTTGGCCATGTAGCAAGTCCTGTTTTTAAAAAAGATAATGGTAAACTTATTTTATATGAACCACTTTGAAGTGAACTATTCATTGATGGGATTGCTCTGAAAGCACACAGCTCCATAACATTTTTCACTGTCCCAGAGAACACTCCAGGTCTATTATAAACTCTGCCCAATTCCTTCCTGGTCCCAGAGTGTGTAGCCACAAATCTTTCTTTATACGACTACTAGTTATTTCATATAAATAACCATACTGTTAAGTGTATCAACCTAAATACCAAGTGGAAAACGATCTCTCAAAACAGTAGGATGGATATTGCAATGGAAATTCAGGTTCAGTAGTGATTCTTGTTCTCATTCAAGGGGTTTGAGGCAAGGTAGATTATTTGAGGGCAAGATGACAAAGATCACATGTTTTGAAATGATAGCCCTTGACTTATACAATCAAGTGCAAGAGCAGCATCTGTTCAAAGTGGAGCAGGCAGTTTGGCAGATGTTGTTGCAAAAATATGTTCCGTGTGAGGTTGTAGTGGCTCTGTGGAAGGCTGTGGTCCTGGTGGCCCTCCCTTCTCCTGACTTTCCTATCTCCGTGGTTCTGGGAATTGATCTCAGAGCCTCATAAGTTCTCAGTCGCCATGTCTCTGTGATACTTCTAATTATCAGGCACACATAAACATTTCCATCCTTCCTGGCCCCCTTGTTCTATTTTTTTTTCTTTTTTGGAACTTTTCATATGTGAGACACCTTAATTCTGACAACTTTCAAATATCAACAACAGACAGCAAGCAACACGGAACAAATAAGCTGCCCCTTGGACTTGCAAATTTCTGATCTTGGCCATGGCAAGAATGGTCTCTCATATTAATATGGTAGGTACCTGTCTCTGGCTATCAAGTTGCTGAAGGTGCCGGTGTGGTAGATGTCTGGAAGGTGTGTCCTGGGTAAATGAGTCTGGTGACTGTCTGGGGAGTCACACACTTCTCCCTAAGAGGAAAGAGTGGCAACCTCTGCTGTCGGGGAGAGAGTACTCTGACAAATAAGAATGCATGTTTGTCTTCCTAATGGTCAGTTTCTCAAGTACTTTCGTTAGATAGAGATAGTGTCCAGACAGGAAGCAAGGATAGAGTGATGGCCCCAGCTTGGGACTCTGATCCCATGGCCAGGAACCCCATGCTTTCAGAATTTCTTTTTATCAACCAGGAATTCTGCTCTAAAGAGCAGTGAGCAGTCAACTGGTTGGTTGATTTCCCTCGGGGGAGATGAGGTCACCACCATCTTTTCATTTTAAAGGCAAGGAAACATTAGATGTTGGTGGTCTATGGCTATGTTCATTTTCTCCAAAAGCCATTCAATCTGCCAGTGAATGGTTATTGAGTACCTGCCAGGTATCTGGAGGGATAAAGATGTATTACTGTCAGCCGTAAGTTTATTAGTGAAGGGTGACAGATTAAATTAAAAAAAAAATAGACATCGGTAACACACAGTCAGCAGTAACAAACAACAGGGGTAACAAAAGGAAAAAAATAGAATTTTAGAAAGACAAACTGAGGAGGAAATTTCATGTATAATGTTATAGGCCTCTTCCCAGGCCTGCATGCATGTGTTCCTGTGACTCTTCCTCTGCACAATAGGTGAGATATGGAAGGCAGAATGAGCAGGTGACCTACCCATCTATTTGCTCTTTCACAAGCTCCATACACTGGCTCTGAGCAGCTACTGCCCCAGGGAATGGCTTTCCCTTTATCCTTTGCTTTAAGGGGCCACCTTTTTAAAAATTGACACAAAAGCCAAGGTCCTGGCTCTCTTGTTAGTGTGTTGGGTCCAACTCTGTAATGCCTTTGTTGGTTCATTCGGAACACAGTTATATATAGAAATGGGATTTAGTAATAATGTTCATGACGGCATTATTAAAAAATGTGATGACCTCTCCTTTGGCTCGAATGATGTAGGTGTGGTGTTGCCCAGACGCAGGGGAAGGGTACAGTGACTCATTTAGGTTCTTTTCCAAGGTTTAGTTTAATGAATTAGATTTTCTTTAGAGCCCTGAGTCATTTTCCCTGTTCGGTGACTTGCATGGCAGACCGGTGAGATAACCAAGGACCTACGGAGCCAAATACAGGGTTTCATGGAGGACTCTCCACGAGCTGAGGAAACCCCTGAACTGTGGGTAACCTAGTCATTCCTGTGGACGGTTCCCCAAACAAGGACAAACCATCTTCCAACAGCTCCCCTGTTTTCACCTTCTCACGTTTCACTGTTTAAGAAGAGAGTCTGACATCATCAATGTGATGTGCCCTGTCAGAAAGACTGCGGTGCCGCTGCAGACAGCTGCAGCGTTTGCACTGTGCTAATTGTGCAGTTTGGGTAACTGTTTGGTTCACTGAGGTTACAAGAATCTCCTCCCCATCCCCCCTTAGCTACTTTGCATTCCTGGCCTGCACTGTCAGATGGCTATAGAAAATACCATTTTTGTCTTAGGTAGGATCACCAGAAGGTGAGCTTGAAAAACAGGAACCTCCAGGGAAACGAAAGTGTATGTCCGGGTGCTATTAAATGCGTGGAAGGACAGCGGAGGAAACGGATGTTATCTTCTTCCTTTCAAAGTTGACTTGAATAGTGAAGGGCTCTGTGTGTCAAAATGGAAATGGGAAAATTATCAACGGGATGTCTGTCCAAGGGCTTTCTGGCTGGATTCTCAAAGACAGCTTCTTACTGTCAGGGCTTATAAATTACAAGAGGAAAATTATTTTATGGCCTGACACTTCAGATAGGTCCACAGATAGGCTATTTGCTTGAAATTCAAAATTGCTCTCGTCTGTGTGTGGGGATTGCTGTATGAAAGAGCAGGGAGCTTGTTTTGTTAATTGCTAGTTTATTAGCTTGCCCTTTGGCAGTTTGTTTGGCACTGCTAAGTGAGGGAGTCTGTAAAATGAACTTGTGGCGTGTGGTCGATCTCTGGCTAGCTATCTCTCAAATTCCAAGCTTAAAACAGCAGCCATTTTTATGCCTTGTGATTTTGTGGGTGAGGAATTCAGAGCAGGCTCAGCTGCTCAATTATTCTGTGCCATGTGGTGTGGACTGAGGTCACTTGTGGTATCTGGATGGCAGATGGGCTGGTTTGGTCTGGAGGGTCTGGAGACAGCTTCACTCAAAAGTCTAGCACCTCAGTGGGAGATGAAGGGAAGGCTGGGCTCAGCTGGAAGTTGACTGAGTGCCAATACTGGGCTTACAAGGAGAGAGAGAGAGAGGGAGAGAGAGAGGGGGGAAAGAGAGAGGAAGAGAGGAAGGGAGGGAAGGGGAAGGAGAGAGGGAGAAGGAATGGATAGGGGAGTGGAGGAGAGGCACTAAGGGACCAGGCTATAATGTTGGGTTGGGTCATCTGCTTTTAGAAGAGACTCTACAGCTACTGTTTGTCCCTCGTTCCCTTTCTTGTCTCAAGCTGTCAAGCCCAGTAGCTCTTAACTACCAGAAGCCTCTACACTGAATTTTCTGATGAACATGCATCATTAGGAATAAACTAATTCTAGTGTAAAAGTCCAAGTTCTTGAGCCAAAGGACTTCATTGAAAAGTCATCGTTTACTGCCTTTGAGAACCTTGCCTGAATTAACCTTTCTGACCACCCCCATCTATTTCCTAGTTCACAAAAAGGGACAAAAAATTGCTAGGGTGCAGAAGAGGGCACGTTTAGGACTATAAGCTTTATCAAACAGCAGACAGCAACCATAACTTAGTAACCTAAGCATATGTGTAATTCATGCTTATAATGAAATAAAAGTCAACTGAGTGGAGCCGCCACATTTAATGATATACTGTGCACACTCTTTGCTTGCAGTGCATGATAATCAGGCTTTAAAGGAAGACTTCACATACATAACTGTAATTAGTAGCACTTGGGTGTTATCACAGCAAAAATTTTAATTTATTTTATCTTTGTTATTTTTTTTTATGGTATCCACAGTTAGCAACAATGTAACCACAACCCTAATGAACAGTGTGGGTAACATTGTTAGCAATCCATACTGGTTTTATTCTATCATTCATTCATTCATTCAGCATTTACTGGGTACTGGCTGTATACCAAACAGAAGCTGTGGACTACAGATTCAAATGGTCCTGGTGAGACAGAGAAGATAGAGGCCTTATTTCATTTAGCCCCCTTGTAGGAGGACACTTCAGGCAGCATAAGAGAATACAAAGGAAGTTATAATGTTTTAAGATTGGGGGAAATATAAGTGTAGTTGTCTGCATACCTGTGAGTTCTGTATCCTCTCTATATCTTCAGAGTCCATTGACAACAGATTTTTTTTAAAAATGCAAAAGGTTGTGTCTGCATAGAGCCCAGACCTGTTTGTAACTTGCCATCACCCCATAATCAATGCAGTATCGCATAATTGCTTATGTAGTATTTAATTTTAATCACATACCATGAACAATCTAGAGACAATTAAAGTACATAGAAGAATGTGTCTAGGGTATTGACAAATAGTGCATGATTTTACATAATGGGTTCAATCCACAATGAGTGAATCACATGCTGCCAAATATGTCTGTTATTAAAAGTACAGCAGCCCCTGGACTTATCTAGTTCATAATGACAAACTGATTATATCTACGATTTGGAGAGCCTGTTTCCAAATAAGATCCCACTCACAGGTGCGGGAGGTTATGACCTGCACAAGTGTCTTGGGGAACACAACTCAGTTTGTAATACCCACAGAATTGTATTTAATCCATTGCGGTAGAGTCTGGTAGAGGAGAGGGAAGCAGAGAGCACCAGGATGTATGGGATGTATGAGATTACTCAAGAGCAGGCTTGGGAAGGAGGGCCTACAGCCATGATTCTCAACCGCTCTAGTGCATAGATGCTGTAACACACGTTATGTTGTGGTGTACCCAACTACAAAGTTATTTTGTCGCTACTTCATAACTCTAATTTTGCTACTGTTATAAACCCTAATATAAATGTCTTATATGCAGTATATCTGATATGTGGCCTCTGTGAAAGGGTCATTGGACCCCAAAGGGATCATGGCCCACAGGTTCAGAACCGCTTGCCTAGAGAGTTGTAGGAGTACCAGGAATGGTCACTGGAAGATAAACCTATACAGGAGTTAGGAAGGGAGGTTGAGGAAAACTGGCAGATGGAGCCAAGGAAACCATCCCAGGATGACCAATATGGCCAACAGATTTGGGAAGACAAAGAGGCTGAGCAGGAAAGTGCTGGAAGGAATCCCTTCAGAATGAGCAGCAAGGAAGCTGTAGGCAAAGGTCTTCTCAGTGGAGTTGAGGGCAGAAATGAAGCTGGGTGTGCTGGCATGTGACTGTGATTCTAGTCACCTGGGAGGCTGAAGGGCTACAATCACTTGAAATCAGGAGTTTGAGACTACCTTGGGCAGCATAGGAAAAAAAATCAACTAAACAACTAACCAACCATTTAACCATCCAACCATCCAACCATCCAACCATCCAACCAACAAACCAACCAACCATCCAACAAACCAACCAACCAACCAACCAACCAACCAACCAACCAACCAACCAACCAACCAACCAACCCATTAGAAGAGTTAAAGTCAGATTGGGTGAGGACTAAATGATAGATGGTAAGTTAGAGATGATATTTAAAGAAATGAAAAAGAGAATACAAATTCAAGGGGTGGTGGCCCGGCTTCTTCACTAGATGCTCATGCATTTAGGAGACATGGATGTGGGAGGGGCTTTGGGGTGAAAGGTCTAGACACACCATGTTATTTTACTGTCACTTAAACAAAAGAGCTTTTCTTGCTTGGATCTTCCTGGCTGCGTCCTGGGCCTGGGCCCCTGGCTGTTTGGGAATCTGGCTGCTATCTATATTCCACAGGAGGAAGTGAAGGTGTGACTTCTAGTTATCTTCAGATGTCTGCTTCTTTCCTGATGTCTTCTGTCCTTATCAATGTTCTTGGCTTCTACATCCATTCTGTCCCACAGACTCCGCTATGAGCGTCTCTATCTGCTTCTCCCCTGTCTCCTCTTTGAGACCACATCTCCCCATCACAGCTCCCGACTCACCAGCCCAATAATCAATCCTGTGCCCGACTCTAGGTGCCACCTTAACTGCCACCTCCTCAGGAAAGTGTCTCCAGTCTCATTTGTTGTACATTCCAGTTATGTTCTTCATAGCCTCTCTTTCCACGCACAGTTAGATATCTACTTAAGATTCACATGTTGTCTTGTGGTCTCCACAACTAGACCTCAAACTCCATGAAGGTAGACAGTGTTTTCTGTTTCCTGTGCAATCCCGAATGCTTGGCATGGTAGCTGTTTAGGAAGTAATTGGTGATTCAGAATCAATAGCTTTGGGTGTGTCTTCCATGCCTCTGTATTATTGTGAGATATTTCAAACCCAAAACAAAGGTCTGAGATGATGTCTTTACACTTGTGTTGTGAGACAGGGACTCAGCCTACTTTAGTAACAGTGAAACAGAGGTGTGTGCGTGTGCATGTATGTGTGTATCGTGTATGCGTTTGTGTGCTCACCTGTGTGCAGGTGTACTCACCCTAGGTGGATGCGTAGAGGACAGAGATTGACGTTGGGGATCTTCCTTCTACTGTTCATCTTAGCACATGGTTTGTCTTTGAACTTGGAGCTTACAGTTTCAACAGTACCCTGGGTTCACTGGTCTCTCTTTACCAAGCTCTGAAGTTACATGCAAATGCTACCACTCCCAGCTTTTACACAAGTGCTGGACATCTGAGCCTGTGTCCTTACACTTGTGCAGAAGACTGTTTACACACTGAGACACCTCCCTAGTCCCAATTAGTGTTTGTAGTTTGTGCTTTTTCAAGGCTGCCCAGGTGGTAGGATGCGGCCAGGATTTGAACAGAACATATATATCCTACCAGGGTTACAAGGGTGATTATTAGGGACCTTCATTAGGGCCTTCCCTGAGAGAAAACAAGAGAAAGGATGACCCGAGCCAGAGCAGAGGAAAGGGACACTGGTGGTGGCTGCAGCCTGTAGTGTCTCTCTTACACTAGAGATGACATCCTCTGTGAAGGAGACAGGAGGGCAGGGTGGAGGCAGAGAGGTTCATAACAGCTGCAAGAGGCTAGAGAGGAAATCATGTGGTGATTAGGAGAGTGATTGTCAAGAAGCATTCAGAACCCAGCTGTGGGATGGAGAGGGAATTCGTAGTGGAATCATTCAGCTTGGTTAAACAGTTTTTGGTCATCAGCACTTAGGCAGTTACAAAGCGGAATCAGTTATCTTGACCCCAACTCCTCTCTCTCTGTGCATTGTGGGTATTAGGTATTAGTATCCTATTATCTTCTCAGGCCCATATTCTCTTGCACCTTCCTTCTGGCTGCTGGGATGGCATTCATTCTCTGCTCCCATCCCAAAACCTCAGGATAAAGGGAAGAAACCTGAATTCTCAGGTTGTGAATTTACTACTGAAGACTTTGTCACCTGTGGAGCCTGGGGCTGGTGTGGTAGCTCTTTTATTTTACCTTTGTGTGTGTGTGTGTGTGTGTGTGTGTGTGTGTGTGTGTGTGTGTACATACATGTGTGCACATATGTATGGGTATGAGGGTGTATGTGTGGGCATGTGATGATGGGTGTATGCATGGTTTATATGGAGGAAAAAGAACTGGGCTGTAGTTTAAGCCCACCCTTCTCTGCTTCCTGAGAGTGTGTGTGATGTGTCCAAAAGTCCAGTGTGAAGGACTCTTGAGTTGTAGGCTAAAATAAATCTTTCTCCCCTTAAGTTGCTTTTGTCAGTTTTTTGGCTGTTGTTTTTAAATCATAGCAACAAGACAAACAAAACTAGGATTGCAACAGGCTGGTTGCCAAAAAGAGACTGCATCCACCTCTGAGAGCCTGGAAATAAGTATTGTGGCATTATAAAGAAAGATAGAAACTGAACACACCAGTAATTTTGAGGGGATAGCTATGGCTTCAGTAACTGACCAGACACCGTGTTGCCAGACTTGACTGTCGAAGGGTGTTGTTAGAAATATTCTCTGGCGTGAACAGTAAAAGGCTACTGAATTTCTCACACGTTAAACTCTTAAACTTGAGAGAGAGAGAGAGAGAGAGAGAGAGAGAGAGAGAGAGAGAGAGGAAGGATGCAAGCAGAGAAGATGAGTCCTTCACAAAAATGATGGATATGTTGTTGAGTGGTAGTGTCATCTGCCGTTAACTTTCGGATGCAGAGTAAGCATGGCAACCATACAGTGAGTGATAACCCAACTGCTACTTGATTTTATAATTGGGCTCAGCTTCCCGATATGATCTTCCATCCATCATAATTCTCTACTTGATCAGCCATCTGTGCTTCTTGGAGTTTTAAACCACATCGTGTTAAAATATGCACACTCAAATCAGCCTGAGCATTAACCTCTTCAGCACATCCCTGTGGTGGTTTGGATAGGCTCGGCTCCCACGGGTTCATGTGTTTGGCCATAGGGTGTGGCACTATTAGGAGGTGTGGCCTTACTGGAGGAAGTGTGTCACTGTGGAGGTGGGCTTTGAGGTTTTCTGTGTTTAAGCTCCACCCAATACAGAATTTGGTCTTCCTCCTGGCTGCCTTTGATCAAGATGTAGAAAACTCTTGGCTCCTCCTGTACCCTGGCTGTCTGGACACTGCTGTACTTCCTGCCATGATGGTAATGGACTGAACTTCTAAAACTGTAAGCCAGCTCCAATTAAACGGTTTCTTCTGTGAGAGTTGCCTTGGCCACGATGTCTCTTCTCAGCAATAAAACCTTAACTAAGACAGTCTCCCTATTCTGGCATAGCTCTAAGCAAATGGAAATCATGCATCAGTAATTGAGAACCCTGTACCTTCTGGTACCTTCTGCCCATATAATCCAGGAAGTATACAATGCCACATTGTAGGGAAACAAATGTCATTTTATATTAATGAGATTGTTTTTGACAGACACAGAATCATGTTTAAAACTTTAAAAGCACCCATTCAATAAAATCTATTCAATAAAATATAATCACTGTGCCCTTTAACCTGAACCAAATCTGCTACTTTCCCAGGATCTTACTCTCCCCATTGACTATTTCTATAGCAAAGATATAACTATTTCTATAACAAAAAACCCACAGCCACCTTTTTAAGGACTTGGAGAAACAGAAATAAACGTTTTAGAAACGGGAAAGAGCGTGGTGTGCTTGGTTGTTGGCAGTAAGTTTTCCCAAACAATGACATCATTCATAGATGATTTACTGGAGACACACTGGGGAACAAAAGTAACATGAGTCAAGAGTACCTAACATGAAAGGAAAGATTCCCTTACTGACCATTCTTCAGACAAGACTAGGGAAAGACGTGGTTAGTGTGAACTGGAGGCAAAGATGGATGCCAGCCCTAAGTCCACACTAGACTATTCCTGTTTTTAGCTGCTCACACTGAGTGTGGATCCTGAACAATGAAGGCCCGTAGAAGGAAAAACTTGGCTGCTGGCCTTTAATCTTAAAAGTAAAGTTGGGGTTACCCAGTTCTGTTCACTGTGAGGGTGCCCCCTCCCCACTATCTTCACTCTTGTAAAATTGCTGGGGAGAGACAAGAGGATGTCCGATAAGGAAAAGAGATTTTAAAACCTTTACATGTATATATGCACATATCAACATATATATGTATACATACACACACACACACACACACACACACACACACACACACACAAGTGTATTTATCACTGATTCAGGGGAGAAACTTAAGCTTGTTAAGAAAAGAGGTACCATATTTATTACTTTTAAATAAATACAGCAGTCTGCCCAGGATAGCAAAGCTCTGCTTAACAGGAGACCGTAGGGATCCTCACTTGATGAATACATAAAAATGCTTCCCAATTAACTTATCAATGATTTATGAATACATCGCTCTCTAGAGTGCTTACAAATATTTGGAAAACATAATTACTTACAGAAGGATTCAACAAGCTAAATTTTTTTGTCTGTTCAAATAAATGTTATAGACACCGTTTGTTTACTTAGCAAATCCCTTCTTCTACAAATGAGGGAAAGACACTTGAGCATAGCTCCTGCCTGTCTTTTTTATCTCACTTACTTTTTGTGAAGTTGGAATTATGGGGTTTTGTACAGCTTGAGCTAACCTGTCCTGGGTTTATCTGAAATCAGTGGATTAACAGAGTCACCCCAGGAGGAAAGGGTTTCTTTGTGACCTTTTCAGACTATTCTTATCCTGGTAAACAAAACCAAGAAAATGTACTGCGTTTGTTTGCCTCATTAGGAATTATGATAGGACCATAAGATGGTACCATTCCAAGTTGTCACCTGCCACAGTGGGCATGTCCAGGTTAGAGGACAACATTCAGGATTCCGTTCTCTCTTTCCATAGTAAATTCAAACTAAGGCCATCCATCCTGATAGCAAATACTTTTACCACTGAACTGTCTTACAGGCCTAAGATTAATGTATATTTAAAAACTGGATTAAAATAAAATATTATTTTAAGTCTTTATTTACTGCTTAAGATTCCCTTAAATTCTAACCCAATAATTAAATTACTTAAACGTCTTTTCTGCTCAGATTGTTCTTGACCCCCTTAATTTGAGAATCTTGGGGATAAAGACACAGTGGCAGCTTGATTTTCCGTTGTAAGCTGATGGATTGAGTAGGGAATCGGTTGGAGAGAAATTTTAAGTGTAGGCATGCTTGGGCTTAAGGAAGAAGGGACATGTTTCGTGACCTGAAATGCTTTTTCTTGCTTGCAGTGTTCGGTGGGATTTACAAGTGTTCTTTCTTACAGAGTCAAGTGGAATACACCATGCAAACAGGACAAAGAGGTTTTTCAACTTACCTAAAACCAAACCAAAACAAATCACTACACAGTTATCAAGGGGACTGAAGAAACGTGAAGTGGGAAGTTGTGGTTCCGAGTTCTGTCTCTCTGCTGGGCTTTGTGAACTCCACTCAGGCAAAGGAAATACGCTACACTAGACTGCATTTTACCCTACTTTGCCATCCAGTGCTGGGTTTGGAGGAAGCGCCAATACATGGCTCAGGGGCTGGGAAAAGCAGCCTAAGATGGGGACCCCAGCCTGGGCAAGGAAAGAGGCATGCTGAGGCCGAAGTTGGGGTTCCCTAACTCATAGGGGTCCAGCCGCTGCTGGAAAACTGTGGGAACAGATGGCGCTGCATGAGCTTGAGAGGTCCACCCTGGGGCCGGGGTACTAAGCAGTGTCTAAGAACTTGGAGGGACCTTCTGTGGGAGACTTAGGCGGTATCTCTGTACAATGAAGGTTTCCCTCCACGGCAGTTCTTGAGCGGTTGAGAGAGACAGTCCTTGCTTGTCCATACTGTTTATTCACTGTTCATCATGGAAAATGGGTGCATAGCACTTCCTCAGGGTGGGCCAGAGATTAAACACCTTTTGCAGGAAAGAATGTTGGGGAAGAAAATTTTATTGACTAAATCCTCAGGGCTCATCTAGATACCTCACTAGCATGGAGAACTCTGTGTCCTGTGCTATGTGACCACTAGTCACATTCTCTATGTGGGGAGTTTTGGTCACGTGTCCCAGGCCAGGAATCTGGTTGGGAGTAGGTGAAATACCTACTGTCCTCATCTATGAAATGCTAGGGTTTTTGAACCCATTAATCTTGACCAAGGCACAGTCCACCTGCCTCACGTGAGGTAGGAATACTAGACCCAAGATTATTTCTTTGGGATTTAGGGTTAATGACATTAGAAAGTTCATCTCTTTCATGTGCTCCAACTAAGATTTTGTCAACACGGATGTCACAGAGCAACGCCCCTTCACCATGTGTAGAGGGAAGAGGCAGGCTGTAGAGAGCTACACAGGAAGGGCTGGGGCTCAAAGCAGGGCACATCTGGGTGACGAAAGGTTCCGGTTGGTACCTGTACCCTGATGCTAGGACACAAGCCTGCCATTATGTGAGGCACATCTCTCTTTTACTGTACCTGCTATTTCCGTCACCAGACTGAGTGGGCTTTGCATTCGTTTCATGAAAACATCTTCGAAGGCCACTTTCACTCTCCGGCTTGAATTTTCTGGTAATAAAGATGGAGACCATGAGACAAACAGTGTGGATTAAGTCTCCTCCTGGTTGGCAGGAGATATTTTTCTAAGTGCCCAGTTCTAGTCATCTACTAGTGTGTTCTCTTCCTGGTACTCCTCTCCGAGCCTGATTCCATGATCCACTATTTCTACGGTTGTTTCTGTCAAGTTGTGGTAGACAGTATACTTACTATCTAAAACGGCAACTGAGAAAGAAAACTGTCCCAAACAAGATCTGGCAACATTTTTTTAAAAAAATCAATACACATATTCATTATATATGGTGCTGTGTGTGGTAGTACATCTCATACAAGCTTAGATTGTACATTGAGCACATTCCCTGAAACCTGCCTGCCTCCCTCCCTCCCTCCCTCCCTCCCTTCCTTCCTTCCTTCCTTCCTTCCTTCCTTCCTTCCTTCCTTCCTTCCTTCCTTCCTTCTGTCCTTCCTTCCTTCCTTCCTTCCTTCCTTCCTTCCTTCCTCCCTCCCTCCCTTCCTCCCTCCCTCCCTCCCTCCCTCCTTCTCTCTCCAGTTGGTTTCCTTTGTTCCACTATACAAATTTGCTTGTAATTCATGTCATATAAACACATACGCGTTTATGTGGCTGTACAGAATCAAGGAGCCACGGTGTGAGCGAAGCCTGTTTGCCTTCCTGGGACTGACTTAGGGTTATCTCCAGCTGTGTCTGTTTTCCTGTAGATGACATATCTTTGCTCTTTCTCCTTTTATTTTGAGTTTATAATTAAATCATTTCTCTCTTCGGATAACTTCATTCTTTACTGCAGAAAAAAAAAATCCCATTATGTATCTCTGACAAGTGTTTCCTTATCTACTCCTCCCTGCTGGGCACCAGGTTGTCTCCAGGAACAAGCGAGTGCTCCTGCAATAAATGCCAACAATAAGTGTCTTTGTCACATCTTGACTTGGAGTTATTTAGAGAAATATGCAGCTACGTTAAAACTGGTTCACAGGGTAGACATATTTTTAGTGTCTGAGGAACCCCCATGCTAATTTCTACCGTAGCTGGATTAGCTAAAGTTCTCAGGAGCACTGGGTAAGGGCTCCATTCTGCCATCCATACTGTCTTTTGTGTTAATGACTGCCATGCTGACTGAGGTGAGATGGAATCTCAATGTACTTTTAAGTTGCCTCTCTCTGATGGTGAGAGATGTCGACCTTTTCACATGCTTGTCGGCTTTCCACGGATCAGCCATTTGGGAATACTGCTCATTTCACAACTGTTCATTATTTGTTTGATTTTTTGCTTTGTGTTTTAAGTTCTTTGCTTTGTGTTTTAAGTTCTAACTCCTCACTTAGATATACGGCTAGCTAAGATATCCCACCATTCTATAGGCTGTCTCTTCATTTGATTATTGTGTTTTCTGTGCAGGAGATTTTTTAAAATTTTTTAAAGTCCAGTTTGTCAAGGTTAACATGACTCTGCAGCAACTACAGTTCTGTCCAGAATGTCCTTGTGTGTGCCTATAGCTGAAAGTATTGGTCATTTTTTTTTGTCCTCTCATACCGTCTAAATTTTAGATTTTTAAATTACAGTCTTGGATTTATACACGGTTGGGGATGGGGTCTGGTTTACGTGTGGTTACGCATTGTTTTTCTAGCACCATTTGAGGATGAGGCTGTCTTCTCTCCTATTTTTGGCGTCTTAGCAAACATTTGCATGGCTGCTGCCCTGTGAGTCTATCGAATCTTACTGATCTGTGTATCTATTGTTGTGGTGGCTGGAACAGAAGTTCCCCCAAAATAGAAAGCCTACTCCTTTTTTGGTTCTGGTATACTTGAAGAAGGTTAAGAAACCTTTCTGTGAAGTTGCATGTACCACCATACTTTCCTGTCTGACATCTGTCTTTGGAGAGTCTAATCCCACTAGACATGTTTTATCTTGTTTAATAATAATGTATGGTTTTTAAAACACGATACTTCTATAAACAGTAAACAATACATGAATGACTTTTAAGAGTTAATGCGGATCAGCTTGGGTAAGAATTACAGAGATATCCAAGTCTTTTCATCAACGGTGTAAGGTAGTGTCAGCATCAAGGTGGTTGATGTTGTCACTTGATGATGTCATCTTGATGATGTCTTACTCAAGACAGTAAGGCTTTATTAATTACTTAATTCATCAGGCAGACATCACTTCCATTTTTTCAGGACAGATGCCGTGCTACTGCACAGGGAATGCCAGAGTAATATTAGGTTACAAGGTAGCATCCCAGAAAAACCAACCTTTCTGTTCTACCAAGATTTTCTACTCAACTCCAAGGCTCAGCAATCATGAGTTTTCTTTCTTATTTCCAAAATTTGAAACTTATTTTTTAATAAAGTGTCAATTTTTTTTTGCTTTTCTATAAATATCTCTAACAGAAGGAAGGAACATTTTTGAATTGGCTGCCTTTTCTCCTACAGAGAATTCAAAATAAAACTTTGACACAGACTTTTCTCAAATTGGCTGAGAGACTGTTTTAATATTCCAATTCTAAAATTTATTAACAGGGTCATCCAAGAACCAGCAAGCAGCTGGTGGATGGATTATTTGACTTGTTTCTTTGTTAATCTGAGACTGGACCTTGGAGGCACAAACGAAAGCATACAATGTAAAGATAATTTATATAACAAAAAAACTTGTATACTTATTCCCTAGTTAAAAAAAAAATCAATCTGGGGCAAGGAGGAGGTGACTCTGTGGGCAAAGTGTCTATAGTACAAGATTGAGAAACTGACTTTGGACCCCCAGCACCCATGAAAAAGATCTGGGTGCAGTGCTGTGTGTGTTTTGTTTGTTTGGTTTTATAGTGCCTTTTGGTTTTTTAGTTAGGGTTTCTTTGTGTAGCTCTGGCTTTCCTGGATCTAGCTCTGTAGACCAGGCTAGCCTCAGATTCACAAAGATTCACCTCCCTCTGCTTCTTGAGTGCTGGGATTAAAGTTATGTACCATCTCAGGCCTGCCAGCGCTGGATCTTTGTAATCTGAGAACTCAGAAGGAGGATTTCTGGAACTCAGTGGCCAGTTAGCTCTCCGGAATTAATGAACTCCAGGTTCAGTTTGAGACTCTTTCTCAGAATTGAGAGCTACTGAAAAAGATGCTGACATCAGTTCTCTGGGCGCCTCATGCATGTATGTGGAAACACACAAACACAAACACGCACATCACACATGTCACACAAAGTGAAAACAAATCACTAAACATATCTAACTATTTGAATAGTGAATTTTTATATTTAGATTGAAAATAACATTTGATGAAACAGTCGATATCAATAATAAATTCAGCTTTACAATTTTAAAAAGAATTTTTATAATGATGTATTTTTATTTCATGGGCGTTGGTATAATTGGCTGCATGTAGGTCTGTGTGAGGGTGTGAATAATAGACAGTTGTGAGCTCCCTGTGGTGCTGCAAATTGAACCTAGGTCCTCTGGAAGAGCCGTCTCTCCAGCCCTATAATTTTTAATATTACAACTTTAGATAAAGCTCCCTCTCTCTCTCTCTCTCTCTCTCTCTCTCTCTCTCTCTCTCTCACACACACACACACACACACACACACACACACACACACATTCTAACACACTCTCTCCAAATTTCTTGTTAACAGTCTTCTAATAGCCATTTTAAATCTTGTCACCCTTCGCAGATAATACATTCTCCGTTCTTAACGATCTTATTTCTGGTAATCTGTGACTCTACATACACAACAAGGTGGCAAAGTCCCTGAGCCTCCTCTGTAGATCTCTCTTCAGTTAAATCCTCTGTGGTAACACTTCCTTTAGCCAGATGAAGAACTCACCTCGTTTCTTTAGCTTGCTGTGACATAAGATTTTTATTTTGGGTGTCAAGTGCACATTTTAATTATAAAAATACTTTATATTAAATTTAGAGGTGTCTCATTGCTTCCTGCTCTTACAGAGGAACAGAGTTTGATCTGAGCATCCACATCTGGTGGCTTACAATCACCTCTCACTCAACCTCCAGGGGATCTGAGACTTCTGAGTGGGGGCAGGGGGGATACAACTGGGATGTAAAATAAATAAATAAGTAAATAAATGGAATAAAAAAGAGATTATCATGATTGATTGAAGCAAAAAAGGCTAAAAGGCCGAAAATAAAAATTTAAAAATGTAATAAAATGACAAGGCTATGAGGTAGCTCATGGTAGCTGAGAAAGTGGTTTCTGGAAGACCTTGTGACCACAATGGCTGGCTCCAGTATATGCAAATAAGGAGACATCCACAACAACAACAACAAAATCAACAACAACAAAACAATACAAAAATGAGAAACCCCCCCTTTCTCTTATTTTTGAGATTATAATTATATAATTTCTTCCTGTCTTTTCTTCCCTCCTGAACCCTGCCATTTAACTTTCATTTCTTTCTTTCAAATTCATGTCATCTGTTTTCAGTAATTGATGTTATTGTTACATTTCTATATGTAAATACATGTGTATACATATATATATTTCTAATATATACATATATATTTCTAATATACATACATATATATATTTCTAAATACAACTAGCATGGTTCGTGTAATGTTACTTGTATGTATGTTTCCGGGGCTGACCCTTTGGTACTGGATAACCAGTTGGTGTGCTCTTCTCTGAGGAAGACTGTCTCTCCTGCTCTCAGATCTCCTTAATTCTTTGGGTTTCCCCCCAACCACTTCAGTCTATTTTTTGGTATTGCCCTTGTGTGTCTCATGCTTGGGCAATCATGATTAGCTTCTCACTGAAGTCCAAGGTTGATGCGTCTGATTAAACATGTCTGGGTTGCCCTAGTTATAAGACTGTTGGGAGAACAGTGGGTACTTTAACTTCTGTAGGGGCCAGAAGGCTTTCGTTAGTAGGTAAATTTTCAAACATAAAAGAAGATATACCTGGAGCCTAGTGAAAGAAGAGAAGTACTCCCGAGAGCATGGCTACATTGCTGCTAAGGTGAAAGGAATCGATGGTTCTTTTTCTTTCATTAGAAAAGTGGGAACATTCCCGGGATGCTAGCACACTGTCACGGTGGCTTACTGGGTAATAGAGTAGATTAATTTTTTTCAGTGGAAAGCTGTTGGGCTGAATGAGGCAGCTGGCCCAATGATCCAAACTTTGCCTTCCAGTGATAGCGTCAGCATTAGGTGATGCAAATGCTGGCTCAAGCTGGATGGAGTGTGCTAAGGATTCGGGAAATCCTCAGCTCTTGTCTTCCTTGATCCTGGCTGCAAATCATGGCACCATCCACTACCTGCTCCAAGAAAGCAGCCCATTTATGTTCCTAAAAGGTTTTGAACCCCGAATCCCTGGACCTTTCAACAATAGGCTCCCACTTGGCGCTTTTGTGGCTTAGCATAAATTTGGTTTGCAAAAAACCGGGTCTTGAATTTAGGACGACCAACTTTATGAACAATGCATCATAGGTGTTAAGACCAATTACACAGAGTTGCGACATTTCAAATCCGGGAAGAGCTGATCTGGACAGTGACTTCATTTTTATAAAAAGATGGGCATTTCATGGAAATGAAAACAAAGATAGACTCATTAAAAGCCACATAACTGTTTACTGGAACAGTGCTAGACATCAGATCTTTTTGTGTTATGTTTTAACATATTGTAAATATTATATATATATATATATATATATATATATATTCCCTGTGAATCTGATTTTCAGAATATAATAACTTAACACTGCTATGTCAGCTCCCTGGAGCTCCATGAATTTTCTTAGTTTGGGACATCACTACAGTTATAAAGTAGTAATCTTTTTCTGTCTTACAAAAGAGTAGGGGGGTAATAGAAAGAAAAGAGATAATAGATAGGTAAAAAAGACAGGCAGACAGATACTACCCTATAGAATTTTGTTAGCTGTGCTGCTCACATAATTTTTAAATGAAACTTTCATTGCTTGTCATAAACAACGAGCTGACAAGTATCAAAAAACAAGGAAGGAAGGACCAGTTTACAAATCACCGCATTTATGTTATAAAACTTTGGAGTGGCAGACATCACTGTCTTCTGTAGAGTTCACTCACTTTATTTCATCTTCTCTCATCTCTGCTTCTACTAGAGAGACAGAAACTGTAAATACTTTACAGCCTCCCTTGAAGCCATGAGTGGCCATTGACATGATTCTTAAGAGGGCAGTACCCAAGAGAGTGAAAAGTTAAGTATTAATGGTGGACATATGGCTAATGAAAGTCGGGGGCTTAGTTGACAACCAAGAAGATTCACTCTAGCTTCAGGATCCTGACCAGCACCACTCCGCCACAAGCACATATCTTCTTGAAGGGAACGCCGAAGACAACAATGCCCACTACACAATTTTACATAAGATGATGCAAATCAGGGAACAGTGGGACTGTAGTAGCCCAGCTATAGTTGCACTTTCTGGATTTAATCAGACTGGTGCTGAAGCACCAGTATCCTATAGACACCCTTTATTTCCATGCCCAGTTTCCCAGTATCAGTATAGACTAGAGGATGGGCAGCAGCTGAGGTAAACTGCCAGAACTCAGTGCTCATCCTCTTCTGCTTGTAAAGTTGTGAGCAAGCTACTTCCTCTCACTGAGTCTTCACGAGAGGTGATGCTGGCAACGGACAGACTCAGGCATTTTAAGATGAATCAAGACAGTGTGTGATGATCATGGGGAGTGGGGTGGGTTTTTACTCCTCTTTCTCAGGCCTACCATCTAATGTTCTAGTCACGACACTGTTCTTATCTCTCCTAAGATGACTAGTAAATCCTAGAATAATGGTGCACACCTTTAATCCCAGCACTCAGGAGGCAGAGGTGGGCAGATCTCTGAGTTTGAGGCCAACCTAGTCTACAGAATGAGTTCCCGGACAGCCAGGGCTATACAGAGACACCCCATCTTGAAAAACAGATAAACAAAGGTGGCTGGGTTTAAATGTTTCTAAGGTGATTGTACGATGCTGACTTTAATGATATTGTAATGAGGGAGACGGGACAATGACATATATAGTTTTCTGGACAAACTAAAAAACCTTTCCCTCTGTTTCAGCATCTTCTGTACTTGAATCTGAAAGGCATTACATAGCAAAGAAGCCCTTCTTAGGCACAAATTGTTTACAAATTCAGATGCTTGGAATGCCATTATTTTTACATTTATACACACACACACACACACACACACACACATACACACATACACACACACACACACACATACACACATACACACACACCACACACACACCATGCACACACACACACACACACCACAGCAACCTCACTAGTCCCTAAATTGTCATTTTCTACATTTTTTTTTGTTTGTTTCTGGAGATTGTGTATAATGCTTAAGAACTTTTCTTTCTGGTAAAAATCAGGTTAATCAGGTTTTGTGGACAAACACATTTCTTTGTTCATCAGGATGTGGGTTGGCCATTATAGCTTTGATAGCCTTAGGAGATCTGTCCTGCCCAGGATACTGGCAACCATTCACCTGGTATTCCAGCAACTTGAAATGTGGCCCTGGTACCAAGACACAAGTATCAAACACATATCAGCGTTCTGGATTCTGTAACAGAGAGAGTGAAAGGTACTTTAGGAATGTTATTTTAAATAGGCTGTTTACATTGAACCAGTCTAGTGAAGTAAATGAAACATTGTTAATTTCACTTTCTTTTTACTTTCAGGAGTAGCGCTTCTAGAAAATGCAAGCCCACATGTGTAACATGTTCCCTTCATACTGAACGGCGCTGGCCCAGATGCGGTGTTGGTACATTTAAAATGCTTCTACTTAAATTCCTTTGGATAGTCCCTCGGGATTCTCACACACCACTATGGTTCTCACTGAGGGAGGGCAGCATGTAAGATCAGCTTTGTCACCTGCCAATTAAAAGTCAACTTTAAACATTTCCACTGAGGTCTTAGATCAGTTAATGGTTGTGATGGAAATGACTGACCAGGAAGCAAGGGAAGTTAACAATGATTCCAAGCTGTGGGAAACTGAGCTTTAGTTTTAGAACCTTCCAATTACGTTCTAAATATCTTCTCTCCTGAAGCTAGAAACACTTAAAACGTCCTCACTTAAATAAATTCCAAGTATGTGGATTTGGCTATAGATGATGCTGAATATAAAGTTATTGCGAGTTCTATGAGAATATAGCTAACTGTCAAGAAATGGCCTTGATTTTTGACTTCTGCTCCCCAGTGCGGAGCCTGGTGTCCTGGAACAGAAGCCCGGAATGTGCTCTGCTACGGCAGGCAGGAGGAGGGAGCTGGTCCAGGAGGAGCATGGTTTGTCGTCATGGCAACCCCAGGAGCCCCAAACAGCTCTGCACGCCGGACACCAGGCAGCCTGAGGCGTCCATAGAGGAAGGCTGTGGCTGAGGACCACCGAGGAAGGGTCGTGGGCACTGCACAGAGTCCCGGGAGCGCCGCGTCATGGACAAACTGGTACTGTGCTGCGTGTTTCCTGCGCGGGTGACTCCCTCGCCCAGACAACCTAGGGCTCCCGGTTCTGAGGTCCGCGGTAGAAGCAAGACGTTTGGCAGGTTTTGGGGCTTGAGTATACTTTCATGAGCTCCTTTCCACACCGCCCCCCATCCCCGCTTCCAGGCTTCCCTGGCAGCACTGGGCAGCTCTGCCTACTGGAACCACTCAATGCAAACTTGAGGGCCTCAGGGATCACCTCCTCCCCACCCAGTATCTTCATCCTATCTTTACTCCGCTTACTCTCACTGCTAAATGGCCGCTGGCGTCAGAGTCTTACACTCAAGATGCACAGTTGTCCTGTACCTCTCACAAACGAGCATCACAGATATCCGGTGTGGCAAAGGTCGCTTTGGGGTCGAGTTTGTTGGCTGTTACCAGTTTTCACTCGTCCTTTGTGTTTGGGCAAAAGCAAATGTTTAGTTCCCTTGGAGAGAGAGGGTAGGGTTAGCGTGGGTTGGGGTTAGGGTTAGGGTTAGGGTTAGGGTTAGGGTTAGGGTTAGGGTTAGGGTTAGGGTTAGGGTTAGGGTTAGGGTTAGGGTTAGGATTAAGGATTAAAGCCCCACTGTGTGGTTTCCTAACCTTTGCACAGCAAGCAAGTGGCAGAGGGCAAGATGTATAAGTAAGCCAGCTCTCTTTTCATTTGGTTTGCTCCTTTTAAGTTGTAGCTTGTTCGTTTTTCTTTGTAGCTGTGGATCTAACTTATGGCACTGTAAAGGCTGACCGGCCTGAAGTCTCCTAGTGAACTGCACCCCAGCCCTAGACCTTCCTCTAGTTGGCCATTTTAGTGTAATAGAATAATTTAGATAATCTGTATGAGACTTTAAGAAAGATTGCATATGTGTGTATTCTTATTATATATGTCCCTTTTAACCATACCTTATATAGCTACATTAATATAAAAAAACTATGTTGATTTATAAAATATGTGGTTTGTTATGGTTTATTAAATGTGATTGCATACTTAGTGTAGAATGGTGTAAGTTCACCTGCTTTGGAATTTTCTTCTCTGTAAAATTCTTGGTTTATTTTAGTTGACACAGTTGTGCATATGTATCAGGTGCATAGGTAAGGTAAGTACTCTACCCCTGAGCTACAGCTCCAGGCAACAGAAAGCACTGGAAGAGCATCTGTTGTGGAGTTTTTGTAAATGAAGCTAAGTGATGGACACATTTTCTCAGATGAATACCTTTTCTTGGTTAAGAGAAGACACAGTCTGTTCCTACCTGCGTTCCTGAATACAGTGCATTGTTACAAACTCTGGCCATCATATTTCAGAATAGATGTCTTAACCTTCCTACTACGTCTAATGGAAGTTTTCTACCCTTCCCTGACCTCTCTTCAAACCCTGGTGAGCTCCCTACCTCCAGGGGATTCTACCTGTTTAATGTTTTTAGATTCTGCTGGTGAAATTACCCAGAATTTCTCTGTAAATATTTAATACCTTGTTTAAAAACTGCTGTTTTTGTATTGCGAGCGTCTCGTTGTGGGAGGTATGTTAGTGTCGTTTTTGTATAATTTATATATCATAAATATCTGGCATTTCCAATAAGTCTGTTTCAGCAAAAGTGAATACTTGGTTCGTTTTAATCTTCTCAATGAACCTCATTGTCTGTCAAAGGAAATAGAGACCCTGAAGTGGCAAAGGGGGCGGACATTGAAAACAACAGATGACTTAAGTCTGCATACTATGAGAGCACAAATGCTTTCCAAGTGTTCTCCTGTTAGGATGCACTTCCTAGCGTCATACTGGGCTCTTCTGCATTGATAATTGCTTGCTTCAAAGTTCGCTGCTGCATTCTTGGCCTCTAATCTTCTCTTGGTGTGAATCTGTTGAAGCTAGGGGATTTACAATGATCAGGTGTGTTGTTTTAGGTCTGAGTGGTGCCGGGGATCTAATCAAGGGCCTTGAACGTTCTAGGACTTACAATTGAGCTACATTGCCAGCCCTTGGGTTTTGTTGTTGGGTGTTGTTGCTTCTGGTTTTGTTTTTGTTCTTTGGAGGTGTGTCTTTCAGTGTATCCCATTCTAGTGTGTCTTACAGTGTACCCCAGGCTAGTCTGTCTTACTGGGTAACCCAGGCTAGTATGTCTTACAGTGTACCCCAGGCTAGTGTGTCTTACTGGGTACCCCAGGCTAGTGTGTCTTACTGGGTAACCCAGGCTAGTGTGTCTTACAGTGTACCCCAGGCTAGTGTGTCTTACAGTGTACCCCAGGCTGCCCTCAGACTTTTTTTCATCCTGCCTTAACCTTCAGACAAGAACCTCTATGTACTGCAAATGTTTCTTGTTCAACGTCAACAGCACAACAGAGGCAACTTGATATATGTCTTTTTACCTATCAAGTTTGCAAACCCTTCAGCTCCCAAAACGTTGCTGAAAATTATGTTTATGGGCTGGTAAGAAGGCTCCGGGGGATGAAGGCACTTAGTTCTGTGCCTGACGACCTGAGTTCAAATTTTCAGGACTCACATGGTGGAAGAAGAGAATCAATTTCTGAAAGTTCTCCTCAGACTTCCATATATACACTATGGCATGCATGCACGGAATAGAAACAAACAAACAAATAAATAAATGTAATAAAAAGTTAAAATGTACCTTTGCAAATCAATGAGTGAAAAAATAGGTTATTTTATTTTTTGTTTTTTTTCGAGACAGGGTTTCTCTGTATAGCCCTGGCTGTCCTGGAACTCACTTTGTAGACCAGGCTGGCCTTGAACTCAAAAATCTGCCTGCCTCTGCCTCTCAAGTGCTGGAATTAAAGGCATGTACCACCACCGCCCGGCCAAAAAAATAGGGTTTTTAAAAGGATTCATTTCTGTGAGAACATAGAGAGTGCAAAATTAGAAGCACACTACTGATACCATCTTTCGCTAGTAACTTTAAACAGGACTTTAATTTTTTTTATTTAAAAACTTTCTAAGTTTCTAAGTTAAGAAAAAAATAATTTAAATTAGGAATCTAATTGCCGGGCTCATGCCTTTAATCCCTGTAATCAAGAGGCTTTCTTGGTCTACATAGTGAGTTCTAGGACAGCCAGGGCCAGACTGTCTTTTTTTTTTTTTTTTTTTTCTGTAGTAAATTCATGTATAGTTTTGTATCTAGAAAAAGCACAGAGAATTATGTTTCTAAATTGAAGAAACACATCTGTAATCTAGGTGTTTAGGAAAGGAGGCAAAGGGGGCTTAAGTTTTCAGCCAACTTGAGCTACATCAGAGATCTTTGTCTTAAAAAAAGAAAACCAAATAAGAAACAGAATATCCCTTCTAGAAATTTACATTGCATGCAAGTATCTTGTGGTAAATATTTTGTCCCTGTGCATGGTGTTGGCATTTAGTTTAGGCTCTGCCCTACAGTTACCTGGCAACAGCCAGGTATGCCTGACTCACTATAAAAGGGGCAAACAGCCCCTTTTATA
>JANHMN010000014.1:62264077-62284654 GCA_030674055.1 Rhabdomys pumilio
CTTTCTCCCCCTCCCTCCCTTCTCTCCACCTCCCTTTCCTCCCTCCTCTCTCTCCCCCTCCCTTCTCTCTCTTCTCTCCCTTCCCTCTATCCCCTCTCCCTCTCTCCCCTCTCACCTCTCTCTCTTCTTCCCTCTTCTCCCTCCTTCACTCTGTTCTCTCTTCCTTCCTCTTTCCTCTTTCTCTTTCTTCAAATAGTTTAAGTGTTTTTTACTGAGCTCGCATGCGGGGATTACTTTGCATGCACATGTATGCACAGCCAGAGTCTGTCTGTCTGTCTGTCTGTCTGTCTGTCTGTCTGTCTGTCTGTCTGTCTCTTTGTGGTGTGTTTGTGTAGTTTTAATTTGCATGTGTGGGTATTGGCCATAGCCTTTCTCTGTCTCTCTCTCTCTCTCTCTCTCTCTCTCTCTCTCTCTCTCTCTCTCTGTCTGTCTCCTCTGTCTCTGTTTGTCTATGTCTCTCTCTCTCTCTCTTTCTCTGTGCACACATAGATAGATTTACTTTTCGTGTTTGTGTATTGGCCAGAGTCTGCCTCACCTCTCTCTATGGAAGTTTACTTTGCATGTATGTATACTGGCCATAGTGTCTGTGTGTGTGTGTGTGTCTGCACGAGTGTGTGTGTGTGCACACACACACATACAGGCATATGCACACACACAAGTGTATGTGTGCAGATTTACTTTGTATGCACATTTATTGGCTGGGTTGGGGGTCTCTTTCCTCCACCAGTCTCCACCTTATATTTTGTGACTGGATTTCTCAAGGAGCCTGTGTCTCAGTGATGATCCAGGTAGGCAAGGTGGTCTGAGAGCCTCTGGGCTCTGGCTGTCTCTTCCTGCTGCTGCTGGAGCTCTCCGTTTGGGATAATGGGTGTGATCTGCACTCCTGTTTACCCTGGGTACGGGGGTGGGTGGGGGGTGAAGGGGTGGGGGGTAGGGAGTTGGGGGGTTGGGGGGAATGAGGGGTGGGGGGTTGGGGGTGGGGGTGGGGCTGAATTCTTGTCCCTGGCTTGTGCAGCCAGCACTTCCCCGATGACTCCTGCCTGCAGCCTGCAAGTGCTCCTATAAACCCCTTTCTTAAACTTCTTCCATGACTCTGGTGCTCCTCACTAAATATGAAATTAGTGACATTTTACTTCACTTTCCTTTTAAATAAATAAGAAGCAGTTATGGACCCTGCTTGCTGTTTATGACTGCCTTATACGGGACAGTAGACACTCTTCAGGAGATGGGATTTGAATGGTGTGATCCTTGTCAAACCCCGTGTTAGTTATCTGTCCAGAGTTAATACTCCGCACTGGCTTAACAGTGAAAGCTGGAGGTGAAAGCTATCCCAGACTGGGTAACAGCGTTTTTGATGAGATTCCCACAGGCCTGCATTTCTGCCCTGAGATCAGATGTGAAGGGTCAGCTTTTTGAAGAAGCTTCCAGGAGGGGCCAGTAGGGTGAGACTTTGTGGAACATGGCTGAGTCTTCTGATAGCATCCGCCACACAATGTGGTCATGGACTTTCGGACATAGGAACGAAATTAAAAATCTTCCTCTTGGAAATCTGTGGGCTTAGTGGGTCATTTCTGAGCATCCTGTTCTGGACTGGGATGCATTGATGATATAGGGTATCCCACAGAACAAGGCCTACCTCTGAGAAAGAAACCATCGATGATTGGATAGTCTTCCCAAGAGAGCCAACTCGGGAACTGCAGGGGACTAGAGGTCACCAAAGAACAGACAGCGGCCTCTGTGTGCTTCCCTGACAGTGGTGAGGACAACCCTGAGGACAGGGGCCTCATCTATAGCCAGCAGTGGATCAGAAGGAAGGAGGGGGCTGAGCTGTCCAGTCAGAAGACATTGCCTCATGAAGAGCTGAGACTCACTGGAGACAAGAGGAGGGCTCTCCGGAGGGAGGCAGCAGGTGAAGGTATGGCCGTGGCTAAGGATCTGACAGGGCTTCGATGAACATCACTGAGAGGGAGAAAAAGACGCCAAGTCCTGCAGTAAGAAGTGCTTTCTACTTAGAACAAAGGCATCAGTACTGTAGCCAACAAGGCGGGTGCTGATGATGAGACTTTAGCTCAGATCCCCACTGTGTGTTCCAGGCTCACTCTCCTGTCCTCACACTCACAGGCTGAAGTCTAACTTCACAATCCTCTGGTACCCCCAAGATGCAACTGTATTTGGACGTGGTGTCTTTCTAAAAGAGATAAAATGAGAGTCCGTGTGAGCCCGGTCCTATCTGATTGCTCGCTCTCCTTTGTAAACAGAGATGATCAGAACATGGGCACGCACAGACAGAGGGAAGGACTGACCACATGTGATCCTAGTGTGAAAACAGCCATCTCTATGCCAAAGAGAGAACCCTCAAATAAACCACCCTGCACACACCTTTGATCTTGCCGCTTCAGGTCTTCAAAACCGTGGGAAGATTACCTTATATGTTATATAGCTCAAGGCACCACCTTTGGTAGGAAAAGGGATGAAAATTGCCATGTTGATAAACTTAGCAGAAGCCAAACTGCTGCTAGCTGGTGATAAAGAGCCCCCGGGGTAGGGCTGCCTCCATGTTGCTTGGATCTCAGAATAGCTCTGTGGTTTATCACTCCCAGCCTTCTCTCCCCTCTGCCCTCTCTGTATTTGGCAATAAAGGCCTTTAATTAGCTTGCTCAGAGCTCACCAGGGTGAACTGCCTGTCACTGGTCTCTCCTTTGTCTTCCTTGTGGCCTGGTGTTCCTCAAGATACTCTATTCTTCTCCTTATAGATAAGGATAGCTGGACTAGGACAGCTAGCCCAGACCTAGACCGATAGACAGCAGCAGATATTTAAACAGATGGTAAGGCAGAAATATTAGGGGTATTTCAGGGGTTGCAGCTCTGCAGCAGAGGCTTACTCAGCATACACAAGGCTCAGTCCTAAGTTTCTCCCCACCCCAAGGAAAGAGAGTGCTTACTTTTAAATAAAAGCAACCCATGTTCTAGAAACTTGGAGAATGCACTGGTTATCCTTGTGACACAGACGATCCAACACAGACTCAGTGTCTTAAAAATGGCAGTTGTCTTATTGTCTCCTGTTACTGAATGCCAGTTGGGTGGTCTTGGCTTGGGGAGTCTATCATGTAGCTCCTGGAGGCTGGAGTATCTGGGCCTACCAGCCTAGCAGCTGGGTTTTCCCATCAACCACATAGCTTTATATAATGTCTTTGCAGGGGTTGCTTTGGGCTTCTTACAGGAGGGTAGCTTTAGGCAGGGGCAGCTCTCAAGGTGGTTGAAAGCTACAAGAAACGCTCTGCAGAGTCTTGTATTGGATTGCTGTTACAAGGGCTGTGGAAATGCCACAGTCAGTCAAATACACCTCTATGTTTACAAGCACCCAGGTGCTGTACAGGCTGCAAATTTTATTTTGAAAATAATCTTATTTATCAAACAGACATCTATGGGCTGAAGAGATGGCTCAGTAGTTAAGAATGCTTGGTGCTCTTAAAAGAATAGAGTTCAGTTTCCAGCACCCACAGGGGGCAGCTCCCAATCACTTTGAATTCTAGCCCCAAGGGATCTGACATACTATTCAGATGTCCACTAGTCATACATATACACACCTGTAAGAGACAAACATATATGAAAAAATGCAAACCAGACATGTATTGCTTACTTTTTAGTTACTACCACATTTTCCTCTCTCCTGGGAAGGGATCTCATGTAGCCCAGGCTAGTCTTGAACTTATCATATATAGCTGAGGATGACTTTGAGGTCTTGATTTCTCTGCTTCTACTTCCCAAGTGCTGGGCTTACAGGGTGTGTGTGTGTGTGTGTGTGTGTGTGTGTGTGTATGTGTGTGTGTGTGTGTGTGTGTGTGTGTGTGTCCCCTCTCTTTATTTTTTACATTCTTTTTTTGAGACAAGTATCACGTAGCTAGCCTTATCTCAGTGACCCTCCTGCCTCTGCCATTAGACTACGAGGAGTGTATGTTTGTACCATCATGCCTGACATATGTTTTGTGATTTTTAAGCAGTTTTATTCTAAACATAACCCAGTAACTCTTGTCCTTTGCCTCATGTGGTATTTTCTTTTTGTGAACATGTAAATTTATCAGCTACTTTTATTTCTGGTAAGTTCATGCATTTTGAAGGATTGCATTAAGAAACTAAAGGTAGAATAAATTGAACAAATAATAAAAAGACATTTTTTTTTTGAAACCTGAAGATAATTTAATTGTCATTAAAAACAACGGAGTGGGAAGCAGAGGATATTGACAGCTGCCGGATGAGGGAGGCGGAGGAAAGGAAGAGAAATCACCTATGGAGCTGGAGGTAGGAACTAGGCAGGCTCAGCTATTTAATCTGTGAGAAGCTGAATTTAGGAGGTGAAGAAAGGGTCATAGAAGAGCAGAAGGATGCCCAGAGCATCAGGACAGATTTAAGATGGAGGCTAGGGAAATAGGGAAGGGAAAGAAAGCATAGTAGTAGGTTTGAGCTGGAGCTCAGGAATGTGAGGCTTAGCTGTGAACATACAGAGTGATGCCATCAGGGAGACGCTTCTGTCACACAAAAGCAAGTTCCTCATCACGGGGGTAATTACTCCTCTCCTTGTTTTAAAAGAATAAATTTGAACTCTTCTGTCTGTCTGATCAACATCATAAATTTTAGCTGTAATGAACAAGTCTTATTCACCCTATAAAATTAATTGCTCAAATCGCTCTGTATTCGCTTTCTACAGAGACTTGTTTGTAGGAATAATTTCTTGATGATAATAAGTGTGGTTTGCAAAACACTAATAGTTAAACTCGTGTTTTTTGACCAGACAAACCAAGTAAGTGTGCTTCATCTCTTTACCAGCTTTAAGTCAAATCCAGTCAAATTGCTTTTGTTCTCCAACTTTCAGTATCAGCAACTTTAAAGTATGCTCATATGTTTGCTTTTTAACTTTATAAACGTAGAAAAAAATATGTTAGCCAAAAGAACTCTTAAGCCCGGTGATATTTTAAATCTGTACATGTCAGAAGATAAATCTACACACCCACGTGCAGCGAACACCTGAAATTTTCTTTCGGAAATGATCTCTTTTCTAGCTGATTTTTCTTTCAGCATCATATTGATGGACAAAGAAATTAAAACTCACCTCAATATGTGGGTGTGTCATGGGTTCATGACTTACTTGCCGGTGGGTTTGATATTGCCAGATGTCTCTGAAGGGCTAAGTGGGTGGCACACCTGCTTTACAGGGCACATTTGGCAGCCTGTTTCTTCTGATTTACCACGCTGATGCCACCCATTTGTGATAAACAGTATCTTTAAGAAGTTACCTAATCAGGGAAATGCATTGTTATTGTTTTCTAAAGCTACAATAAGAAAGGGCCACAACTAGCTACCTTTGATTGACAGAAATCTGTACTCCTAGAATTCTGAGAAGTCAGAAATGAAGGTGTCAAGCAAAAGACACACTTTTTCTGGGAGCTTTGTGTCTTTCCCTGGCTTCTGGGGGCCCTATTGGTCAGCTTGTTACGCACCTTGCTGCACCTTGCTTCCTGTTCTGGTTGGCTGAGGGTGTTTGCAAGATGGTAACTGCATCGTTCCAGTCGTATGACTGACGTCTTCCCTTGTGTCTCATCTTCATTCCTCTCTGCATGTCTATCTGCATATTTCTGCTCTATGACATTAGTCATATTAGACTTGTGCCCACCCTGATAACTTTATTACAATGTACTTAGACTGCAGGATTCGTTTTCCAAATAAGATAACCTCAAATCCTGGGCTTTAGGAATCTAATATATTTTTTGAGCTAATAAATTCAACCTATAAGAATAGTATAATTCATAAACTTCTTAGCAATAATTTCCTCCTTTGTATTTTTTTTGCCTTAAAATATGTTAGGAATTATTTTTAACATGAAAAACAACAGCCACAAGGCTGGCACAGTAGTGCATACCTTCCAATCCAGTACTCAAGAGGCCAGCCCTGCACACAAAGCTGGGCATGGTGGCACATGCCTGGAATCTAAGTACATGAGAAGCCAGCTCTACCCAGTAGCCGTCTTACTCGAAACAACCATTACAACAGTTACTGTTTTTAAACTAGCATCTCATAAACCTGCTACAAGCCTTCAGTTTTTCATGTATAAAATGGAACTCTTAATCATGCTCATAGGATGGTTGAGCAGACTGACAGTAAATATAAAATGCAGAGTCCTTAATCGATCTTATTCCTTTTCCAGGTCAGAATGGGCAGGCTCTAAGTTGGGTTCACAGTGAAGCTTGGGGTTCAGGGAGAGCCCAGGCAGTGTGTTTCATGGGCGCATGTTTTCATGGAATTGGTCAAAGAAGTGTGCTGTGGCTTCAAAATTCTTGTTGAATTTAATACCCAATGCATTGGGTGGGGCCTCTGGGAAATGAGCAGGTAATCATAAGATTAGTGTCTTTATAAAAGGCTTAAAGAAGTCTGCTAGCCCCTTCTATTTCACCATCCAAGGATGTAGCAGCTGATGCATAGAGCAAAGTGAGTGATTCCCAGATTCAGAATCTACTAGGAGCTTGGATTCCTAGCCACTAGAAACACGAAGTACATTTCTAACATTTCTTTTTCTTTTTTCTTTTTTCTTTTTTCTTCTTTTTTCTTTTCTTTCTTTTTGTTTTGAGATAGGGCTTCTCTGTGTAGCTCTGGCTGTATTGAGGTTCTTCTGTAGACCAGGCTGGCCTCCAACTCAGGGATCTGCCTGCCTCTGTCTCCCAAGCGCAGGGAATAAAGGGGTATATCACCATTGCACAGCTCACTTGTGACATTTCTAATACTGCCCAATATAAGACATTTTCTTAGAGAATCATTAAAGGACCAAGACACAAAGCATGCCGATCATACCGTCTCTTCCTATGCCGACTTCCCCTTCATCGTCTTCCCCTGTGGAGGTACAGTGATGGAGGTCATAGATCTTTCTGGCTGAGCAAAGAAAGAAAACTCTGTTTTGGGTTTGGGGAATATATTTAGGTTCTTTAAAAAATGTATTTGTAGATGTTTTTCTGTTCTGCTGTAATCATACATCCAGAAACTTAATCTGAAGGGCCATGGTTAAGGTCATACTCCTGCCGCTGTGGGCTTGTACACAGCATCTAAGTTTTCTTTCCGTGGAAGACAGACTGTCGTAGGATTACTGTGGTTGTGATGAAACAGCATGACCAGAGCAACTGGGAGGGGAAAGGGCTTGTTTGACTCCCATTTCACCGTTCATCATTGAAGGAAATCAGGACAGGAACTGAAACAGGGCAGGCGTTGCCTGTGCTCCAGACTACTTGCTGTTGACCCTACCTGCCCTTGGAGGTTGGAGATGAGGTGACACAAAATTCAGGAACAGGTGAGAAACTCACAGCAAGCTCAGCTGAACACTGCTGCAGTCTCATTTAATACCCTCCATCTGTGTCCCATTGGTCCCAAGAAAGCATTACTTCTAAATAACAGTTTCCTGATTGGTTGGCATTGTCTGTGTCATCAATCCTTGGTCTCTTGAGGCAGTCTTCAATTATGTCCTCCTGCAGAAAATGCCTTTGCTGCATGGTTACTCCCCCTCCCCCACGTTTACATAGAGGAACTTGGAGGCAGGAGCTGACAGATGCAATGGAGGAATGCTGCTTATTGGTTTGCTCATCTTGGCTTGCTCAGGTGGCTTTCTTATACAATCCCTAATTGTGTAAGTGTGGCCCCACCCACAATGCACTTGGCTCTGCCTCATCAATTACTAATTAAGAAAATGCCCTACACCTTTGCCTGCAGCCTGATCGTATGGAGGCATTTTCTTGGTTGATGTTTCCTCCTCTCAGTTGACTTTAGCTTGTGTCAAGTTGACATAAAAATATTCAGTACATAGACTAACTTTTTTTTATTATATAATTTTTCTTTGAGAATTTTGTATGTGTATTCAGTGAGCTGTGATCATATTCTCTCCCCGTTTACCCTCATAATTCCTGTTCCTTCAACATGTATCCCTCAAGACATCATATTTTCTTTCTTTTTAGATTTGTTTTTAGTACCTTTAATTGTGTGAGCATGTGCTATTATATGCATGTGTGTGCATGTGTGTGTGTGTGTGTACATGTGTGTGTATGTGTGTACGTGTGTGTTTGTGCTGTGAGCAGAATTACATGGGTGCTGAGAACTGAACTTAGTTCCTCTGCAAGACCAGTGTGTACTGTTAGCTGCTGTGCTATCTCTTTAACATCTCTTATTCTATTATAATTCATCAAATCTAGTTACTGCTGTCCAAATATACATAAGTATGGGTCCACTCACTGGAGCCTGGGAAACCTACTAGCGACTACACTTTCAAAGAAGACTGCTTCTCCCTCCTCTAGTAGCTATCCACTGCCAGGAGCTTCTTAGTGATGAATGGGCCTGGAGAGAATCTTTCCTTTCTATGCTAAACATTTGACTGGCCAGATCTTGTGTAGGTCTTGATCTGGTAACCATGGATATTGTGAGTTCATGAATGCAATAGGCATTTAGAGAAATTGGTTTTTAAATAATTTACAGGCAACTCTTTCACTCATTAGATGTGATCAGTGGAGCGGAAAATTGGATTCTCATTGATCAAAATTTGAAATCTTCCCCTTTCAGACTATTCTTGATTTGTTTTTAGTAATCCATATGTATATTTTTGTGTGTAGGTATGTACATGAGAGTGTAGGTGTATGTGGAGTCCAGAAGAGAATTTTTGATTTTTTTGGAACTTGAGTTACCAAAAGTGGTTCTCTGTAAGAGGAGTATGTGCTCTTAAGCCTGGAGGCATCTCCCAGCCCCAAGACTATTCCTGATAATGTAACTATACCATTATAGACATGTCACTATGGTTGGGTGGGTCCCCAAAAGCTCATGCACTGGAAACTTGGTCTCCAGTGGGGGAGTGTTAAGGCGGTGCAGTCATTTAGAGGTTGGGTCTAGAGAAAAATAAACACCAGGGATTGAGTTCAATTCCCAGGACCCCTGTGAAAATCAGGCATGAAGACTCTTACCTGTAACCTCAGTGCTAAGGAGGCAGAGCTGAGTGGTTGGATACTTTCATCAGACAGCCTAGCCCAATTCAGTAGGACACTGTCTCAAAAAAAAATATTAGTAGCACGGTTGAGCAACACAGCAAACCCAGCCTCTGTTCTCCACACACACATGCAAGCATGCACATACCTACATATATGTGAGGATGTGTGCATCCTCACATATGCACGCCCTTACACAAATACAAAAAAATTTAAAGAGATAAATGATGAGGGTCTTAGTTTTTTAAAAGGTTTAACCTTCTCACTGGGGATTCCACCAAGCTAATCAGCACTGAAAAATATAAGCAAGTTAAAACCAGCTCAGCACAAAATGCCCGCGGTTCTCCTGGCATGAACACATGGGAGGGATTAGTGTGTGATGAAGCTTCAAACTGGTCTCTGTCAGAGACAGTGGGTCATGTCTGTGAAGCTTCACGCCTGTAAGCTCCTGACTGTGGTTCTCTGGCCTGCACGGATCTCGGCTCTTGGCAGCCCCTGTGTGATGGACAGCTGCTGCCGAAGGTGATCTGGGGCAGAGAACCTAAGCAACTGTTGTCGCTGACCCTAAGCAAGCAGCCAGCCAGCCATGTGACAGAAGAACATTGACAGGCAAATGCAGTAATGGCAGCAGACAGACAGTTAGGTGAGCAGCCATTTGAACGCTGCCTTGGAGCAGGAAGGAAGAGGTGGACCAGAGGCTCTTAGACCGAGGTCTGCTATAGTCAGCCAAGTGTAGTTTCCTTGCCCATTTAAAGCATAGGAGATCCTGTCCACCTGTGGGATGACTCCTTGACAATTAGTAAGATCACTTTGCTCTCCCTGTTATATCAGGGTTGGTCATATGCAACTGCAATGCCAGTGGTTAGCTATCTTTTTCTCATTCGAGATGTGCAATCAGTCATATATAACAGGGTTTGAATGGTTTGTGTGTGTTCTTCATATTGTGACTATTTCGCCAAAGTCTTAGTGTTAAGACTTCTGTAGTCCGTTTTTTGTTTCATTACAAAACGATGTTGGGACTTGCCTGGAAATGTCAATGTCTCTGATGATTTGAAAGGCAATACTTATTTTGGAAGAAGGTTATCCTTGGATGTGGAGGAGATTTTGGGCATGTAACTAGATGTAAGAGATAGGAGCTGAGGGGTATCGTGAGGAAAGCAGAATGGCTTCCTGAGGCTTTTGGGGGTTGGGCAGTGTTGACTGAATGGTAGGGGGCTAGTGAAGGGATGTGGGCACAGGATAGGAAGGGCAGCTGGGGCTTAGTGTATGAATGATGGGAGACACAGGGGAGGATCCTCCAGGACTGAGGTGAACAGGAGACAGCCCAAGAGTGAGGATGTATAACTCACTTGGACATTGTCTTTTTCCTTTGAACTTCTGAGGAGATGCCTTCCTTCCAAGGACCTTTGTCATTTTTGTGAGATTTGGGGAATAGGCTATATTGAATACCTGGCATCCCAGATGAAGCACAGGAGGGCCAGAGGAACTATGGAGCCTCTCAGTCTCCAGGATCTACTCTTGATTTGCAAGGGACTAATGTGTCTCTCAAGAGGCTCAGAAGGAGAAGCTTAGGACTGATCCAAGGTCATTCAATTCTGTGGAGCATGACCGCATGCAGCAAGGCAGACCCCGAGTCACTCATGAAGATATCTGTTTTCATATTCATGTTTCTGCTCCTCATGGGTAGTTTCCTGAAGATGGCCTACAGAATTCACTTTGTGTTCTTCAATTCACTTTTCAAATGGGAAAACAACTAGTTGTGTCCATCTCAGTAAGCGTCCTGTGCAAATAACAATCTCTATGACACAATTCTTTCATGACTCTAAATGCTATGAGATCTATATTTGGTTAAATTTACGATCGATAATACAGGTGCCAGAATATTTTATTTTCTCTTTGCTCAGAGAATTGATTTCAGAACCTTTGTGTATACACAAGGCCTTTTTGCCCAAGCTTGTATAGACTAAGGAAGGTAGTTAAAAGTGAAAAACTACCCAGTCAATTCATTTATCCTGAAAATACGTTCCACCTGCTTAAAGAGAAAATTTAGAGCATAATAAAGACACCCGGTATTTAACTCCCTTCCTAACGTGTGTTGGCATCTGCCTCATGATCACACTTGTTCATTAACTTCATGATGGTTTTAGAATCTAATTTTATCCTAGCTGGAATTCTGCATTTCTTGCATAAAGTTAAGCATGCACGCACAAGGCTCCTTCAGCAAGAAGGGTCCTACAGGCTCCCATGGAGGACATTCATCATGCTCTGTGTTTGTGACATCCTATTGCTTGGACATTGAATTGCATCTAATACCTGCAGAAATGCTTTTAGGGTGCTAATGGGGAACAGAAATAAATTTCCACTTCTCAAAAAAAGAGCTTTGGTGTTTCTGGGGCTAATTAAAGTACCTGGAGAAGTAAGTGGGTCATTGCCTAGCCATCTCCGTACTCCACTGGTTTGGAGTGGAAGAGGCTACTTAAGCTTCACTGTGGGGCTTTTAATTGGGTCTTGTTAACTATGCAGATGTACACCCGGTGATCTAATGTTTTAAATCTTATTATGAAGATTTTTAAAAGGTTAATATGTTTTCACTTCCTTGACCTCCTTTTAGTCTTAGGAAATGGCAATATTGCAGAGAGTGGATGCAGTCCCTTCTAGGGTCTTCATGCCAGATGTTGCCTCTATACGGCTCCATTATAGGAAATCTTCTGTCTAGGAATGTGTTCTTGTAGTGGACTTTCTTTCTTTCAGTATATATGTATATGTGTCTATGTATATGTGTGTGCGCATGCCTGTGTTGAGTGTTGCAAATGCATTTGTGTGTTGATATTCGTGTGTGTGTGTGTGTGTGTGTGTGTGTGTGTGTGTGTGTGTGTGTGAAAAGCCCACCTTGAGCTTCATGTTCCTATTGGTGAATGCTTTACTTAACCTGCAGTAACCCTCTTGTATTTAAGTTGTGCTTTATGGGTGACAAGCTGGTCCAAAGTATCTTGTAACAATAGAAAACTCCTGGGCTATGAGAGAAGAGACACATCATCTGTATTCCATATTTTTGTATTCCATGTGTTTGGAGGAATTCATGGTGGACCTAAAAATTATGTATAAGTTGCACTATGTTTTATAATAAAACTTCCTATTGAAGTCGAGGCTCTGGTGATGGTAGTGTCCTGTGTGGGCAAAGATTACTTCAGACACAGAAAAGAAATGGAGCAGATGCGTTAGGGCCAGGGTGGCACCATGGTGTCACAGCATAGGTAGTAATGGTGCTGAGGAGAGAGGAAGGAGAAAGATGCAGAGCCATCAAGAAATAAGATCCCCCACCCTCCCTCCACACACATTAGGCTACCTAGGCTAGCCCCAATAAGAGAAGATGCACCTAGTCTTGTGGCAACTTGATATGCCAAGGTTAGTTGATATCCATGGGAGGCCCCCCCTTTTCTGAAGAGAAAGAGAGGAGTAGTAGATGCGGGAGGAGATGTGGGGAAAGGACTGGGAAGAGAGGAGGGAGGGGAAACTGCAGTTGGGATGTAAGGTAAATAAATAAATTAATAATTAAAATAAAAAGTCTTAAATGAAAAGAATTAAATTTAAAAATCACTGGTGTTCTTGCAGTGTCTGCTTCTTCTTGTATCTCTCTTTATGAAGGATGCTTTGTTTGTGTCCAAGGTTTCTCTGTAGGTGGAGACAGCCAACTCATACCTTAATGAGCTCTCATGTTCGTAGCCACTGAAAAGCTGGCTTTAGTCTTACCCCCAATCCTGAATTCCAGGGATTGGTCTAGCTTGGTCACACGTTTTCGTCTGATCTGTTCAGATTTGTGGGATGAGAGAGCTGGCTATGATACTCTGGAACCTCTGGGGGAAAATTGTAAGGAATGAAAGGGGAACACAGAATTCTGGCTAGTATACCCATTGTGGTGGTTTGAATGAGAATGGTCTCCAATGGCTCCAGTGTTTGAATGATTGATCCCCGGTTAGTAGAACTGTTTGAGAAGGATTAGGAGGTGTGTCACAGGGAGTGGGCTTTGAGGCTTCAAAAGCTTGTGCTAGGCCCAGTTTTGCTCTCTCCCTATCTATATCCTTTGGATCAAATGTAAGCTCTCAGCTACTGCTCCAGTGAGATGCTGGCCCGCCTGCTGCTTTGCTTCCCACCATGATGATAATGAGCTAACTCTCTGAAACTGTAAGCAAGCCTCTGATTAAATGTTTTCTTTCTTTCTCTTCCTTCCTTCTTTCCTTTCTTCCTTTCTTTCTTTCTTTTTCTACTTCCTCCTCCTCCCCCTCCTCCTGCTCCTCCCCCTCCCCCTCCCCCTCCCCCTCCCCCTCCTCCTCCTTCTCCTTCTTCTTCTTCTTCTTCTTCGTGTTTGGTTTTTTGAGACAGGGTTTCTCTTTGTAGCCCTGGCTGTCCTGGAACTCACTCTGTAGACCAGGCTGGCCTGGAACTCAGAAATCCTCCTGCCTCTGCCTCCCAAGTGCTGAGATTAAAGGCATGTACCACCACTGCGTGGCTGAATGCTTTTTTTTAAAAGTTGCCCTGGTCATGGTGTCCTCACAGCAATAGAAGAGTAACTAAGACATACATTGACACTGTTTTTATTCAGATGGATATCCTGATGTTGACAGGGTAGTATAGATTGGTTAATTGCTAGTGGCCTAGTAAACTCTGCACATAGGAAAGCATTCTGTGGGTAAGGTTCTAGAATATTCCTTGTCAGGGTCAGGGTTCAGGTGCTGTATAACTTAACATATATTTTAATTTCAGGAGGTTATTGATCTGACATGGGTTTCATGCAGCTCAATTGGGCCTGCAAGAGCCGCAAGGTTCCTCCTTGAGGCTTGGGAGAGGATGTACTTTCCTGCTTTTTCCAGAGTGAAGAAGCCATTGTGTTCCTTGATTCTCATCAAGGCCAGCAGCCATGTACCGTCTTGGGTTATATTTTTATTGACCTCTTCTTGGCTCTTTCTTTCTGTTGAAGGGAACCTCATAATTACCCTGAGCTCACCTGGATAATCTAGAGCATTCTTTTCGTGTTGACACCAATTTTATTTCCATTTTTTTTTTAAAAAAGATCTATTTGTTTATTTTATGTGAGTCCACTGTTGCTCTCTTCAGACACAACCAGAAGAGGGCATCAGATTCCATTACAGATGGTTGCGAGCCAACATGTGGTTGCTGGGAATTGAACTCAGGACCTCTGGAAAAGCAGCCAGTGCTCTTAACCACTGAGCCATCTCTCCAGCCCTTACTTCCACTTTCAACTTAAATCTTCTATGTGATGGAATATATCTGCAGGTTCTGGGAGTTAAGACGAAGAACTCTCAGAAGACCATTACGGCATCTCCTACAACATGTATCTGTTGATACCAGAAACCTGCTTCTGAAAGTTTCCTGAGGGGCTGAGACAGATGTCAACTTATAGGATTTTTTTTTTTTTGGTTTTTGGTTTTTTGAGACAGGGTTTCTCAGTGTAGTTCTGGCTGTCCTGATACTCACTCTGTAGACCAGGCTGGCCTCAAACTCAGAAGTCTGCCTGCCTCTGCCTCCCAAGTGCTGGGATTAAAGGCATGTGCCACCACCACCTGGCAACTTATAGGATTTCAGGTTCTCCATCTTCTGCAAAACCTTAGCTGTTTGTCTTGAAAGTAGTTTTTGATGGTTTCTTCCCCTTCCAATGATATACAGAATGAGCCAGAAGAAGCCTGGAGATGGATTATTCCATAGCCTAGAGCTTTCAATGTATGGTTTCAGAACCCTGATGCAGCCTCAGAACCTTTCAGGTGATCCTTGAGAAACAATCTGTGGTCAAACTACATGCTGTCTCCCCAGGCAGCTGTACCAGCACTTTGATGGCTGATGAAGGAATATGGTTGTGTGTCTTTGTATTTTCAATGTGTCTGTTTTAATCTCTATATAGTAAATACCAGTAGTTATAAATCCATGCACATAAATTTATTTTGGAGTCTTTGGCAGATTTTAAGAGTGAGAAATGTTCTGAGACCTAAAATATTGAGACCATTGTCTCAGTGTTTAGTGACCTCAGCCTGCAGGCTTTGTGGGAGCTAGAAGGTAGTGGAATGCCTATAGGGATGTAGTCACCTATAAGCTCAGTTAAAGAAAAATACATTCTACTTTGGAAGGTGCCATCAGTCCTGGATTCATCAAGAATGATGGGCTGAGCCCTTGTGTCTACTCTGATTATGTCCTCAAACCCAGGTTCTGTTAGAGTTTTCTCAAGAAAAATTATTTGTATTCATTCCTTGAGAATTTCATAGAATCTATTTTGATTATATTCACCCCCAACACCTCCTCTTACTTCAGTCAGATTGCTCCCAACTTCCTATTCCAACATCTTCATATGCTTCAGGTTGTAGGCAGTCTACAGGAATGTGGTCCATCTACCAGGAGACATACACCTAGAGACACTGACTCTCCCTCAGCTAGAAATCATCAGCTATCCATTTCCTCCCCCATGTCCTTCCCCAACCCTGGTTAGAGTGTTCATGAACATGAGCTGGGAAATCAGACAAACTCTCAGTTGCTGAGCTCTTGGTGCAGCAGTTAGAGAGGAGTGATGTGTTGCTTTCTCTCTGCCCTGTGCAAAAAGACATCAGCTCTCTCTCTGAAGTATGGGGGTGCATATCTGTACATTTATCCAAAGCCTAATAAAGATGGCATGAGATGACCACAGAGAGATTAAGACAATGGGTCTTGGAGTGAGGGGCTAACAAATAATCCTTCTTGTCAAAAACCAAGTCAGATGAAGTTAGGAAAAAATCAACGTGTTTATTGTCACACAATGAGATACAGGTTGTGGTCTAAGGGACTTTGAGACCAAGTGGTGAGAAGCTTCCCCTAGCAGTTACCCAGAGTTAGAGTACAGAGGAGGAAGTGGTTTGTTCTTTTCAGTATGAACTGTTATCCTCTGTTGTTTTTCTGTGTGGGGTGGATGGATGGAGAACTACTTATAACTGGTCTTTAACTGATAGCTTTAACGTCACTAAGTCATGCTGGCAAGGACATGAAGTTTATATTTCAGTTATGTTTAAGTTTAAGTCATATTAAGGGAAGTAAGGTAAGTTTTGTCTACATGACTATAGCAGTTGACTTGGGAATTTCCAAACCGTAGCATTTGGCTTTAATTTTTCTTCTTTTTATTTTTTAGTCAGTGCAAACACACACTGGTTAACCTACTATTATTGTTTGGATACACACACACACACACACACACACACACACACACACACACACACACACGTATATGTATATGTGTATGTGTATGTGTATGTGTATGTGTATGTGTATGTGTATGTGTATGTGTATGTGTATGTGTATGTGTATGTGTATGTGTATATGATGTATATGTATATGTATATGATGTATATGTATATGTATATGTGTATAGATAGCCCTTTAAGCATTTATTTCTACACCTATAGATTAGTGCAGCTGTTGGACCTTATCAGAGAAATTTCTATGAGTGTTGGATGGTGGTGGTTAACATAGATACTCAGAATGAACCCAAGTGTAGCAGATAAGTGTCTGTGAAACGCTCAGCCACAAATGGGGCATCCATATCATAGCCCCTTCCCCAAGGCTCAGAGACCATAGAGGGGAACGGGGATGAGAGCCAGAAGTCAGGAAGGACTAGATTAAAGTAGTGTCTTCTGGCCATGGTGGGGCTCATGAAGCCCCAGACTCACAACTCCCAGCAGCGGTGCTTGCTTGCACAGACCTGCACAAGATCAAGCCAATAACAATCCAGCAGAGAGAGAGAGAGAGTAGGGAAGCTCACGAGCTCATGTCCCTAGTTGAGGAAATCTTGACTACTGGTGGCTTCTGGGAGAGGAAGACTCAGTTTTCTTTAAAGACGTGGCCTCTGGTAAGTTGACCATGTTCTAATGGGTGCTCCTATACCCATAGCTATATAGGATAAAGTCCTAGAGAAGGAGAGAAAAGAACAAGAAAAATTAAAAAGTCTGATTATCTTATACAGAAAAAAAAAAAAAAGCTTACACCACTGGAGAGTTCAAAGCTTTCTCCCTGCTGACCAGCCTTCATAGTTCTGGAAGCTAATATGTAAGCAGCTGTGGAAGACATTTTGTCAGTGGTCTTTCTCAGTCTTCGACCTTGTAGGCTGCACTACCAACTTGGGGGGCAAGGGGTACTTACTGGTACATCATGGTATGACTATATGGAAATAACTGACTATCTTCTGATTGAATCTGAGTACCACTCCACAGGAAGTAGTTCATACCCACTAGTATGGGCCTGGTCCAAGACTCCATGTCTAGGTTCTAAGTATGAACCTACTAGAATTATTTGGCTGAGTAATAGACACATTGTCAAACCATCCCCTAAATATTTCTGTTTATGTCCATAGACTAGGGCTGCCCTTGTCCTTGATCCAAGAAGCTTCTCATTGCAGCAAATGAAGGTTTATACAAGTTTTACTTGTAGGGCATTTGGGACCATGCTGCCGGACAGGCTGGTGAAGTGGGGTGTGCTTGGACCTTGGGAATCTCAGAGATCTCAGATGGTAGTGGTAGAGCTAGCTGTCTCCTCTGAGCCTCCAATGCCTTCTCTGAGACTACTAACCGAGAAGACAGAGGGAACTCAGTCACTTAGCATAGCACCTGGAGTTCTTCTTCCTACTAACAATATATCTAGATAGCCTTGAGCCTTGAGATGTTCCCTTTCTGGGTATTCTTATGATGTCCCCCCAAGAGGTATATATAATTCTTGGCTCACCCTGAACAAATTGTATGCATCCACATCCACCTCCAACAATGCAATATAAACAAGCAAGGATCTCCTAAAGGAGCAGCACCTAAGACTCCTCCCCAAGAAGGCTTTCTTTTCTCGGACCCTCCGGTATTCAGCACTCACTCTCAATTAGACCAGATCCTGCTTGTCTGGGGCTCAGCCTTCCTCTTCCTGCCAAGCATGCAGACGCTCAGGGTGAAAACGTGGACTACAGAACCCATTCTTGACTTCCTCTTCAGGTATACCATTGGCCATGGCTGGGTATCCAGAGAGGAGACTGGGAACCACAGCATTGCTCCCAGATCCTGTTTTCCCCTTCTGTTCCAGTGTTTTGATGCCCCGAAGGGAAACACGGACTGTGGATTCCCGTCCTAGCCTTTGCTCTGCCCTTTCCAGTCTGGTCTGCTGCAGCGTCTATAACCCTGCATGGCCCCCAAAAGGAGTCAGAACGCTGTACCACTGGCCAAGATGCTGAGAATAGTAATTGCTGAGTACTCAGTCTTAAATAGGACAACTATATGAGTTTTTTAAAAGGCTCAGGGAATATTATAGAAGAATATATAAATACAGACAATGGTAGAATGGCAGTGAGATGCAGTCTTGGGGCATAATATGGTCATGGTACTCATGAATCCATAGCAGCCATGTTGCCTGCATAGGGCTTGCATAAGACCAAACCCGTTGACATTCAGTCATAGATGGGTCATAGGGCCCCAATTCACTAATGGGAGATATTGGTAGTCTAGGGCTGCTGGGAGAGAGGAAGCCATTGTCTTTGGTGACATAGCCACTGGTGAGTTACTCATGTTCGGCTCTCTGAGATGATCCTTACTTGTTTAGTTTACTAAAGACCCATGTCTATGTGAGAGTCCCTGGTTAACTTCGTGAGCCACAAGGGAAGAGCAAAATAAAACAAAGATGACTCGAAATGGGGTGGGGACCTAGCGGGAGAAGGGAGGAGCTGCCAGGCGTTTGAGTAAGATGTTAGAGGGTGAAGAGCTATGTGTGACCAGAATGTGTCATCTACACATGTAGGAATAAATTAAGAAAATAAATTAATAATAAATCTACACATCAAGGAATAAATTAAAAAAAAAAGACATATATCAATTTAGATAGATATAACATGGGAGGTAAAAAAAAAAAATAACAAAAATTATAAAGATATAGTCAAAATAAGTGAAAGGTGAGAGTGACTGTTTTCTGGATCCCCTAAAGCTGGGATCTGCCGGGTCAAGAAGTGTGTGTCCAGCTGAAACCCCAGACTCTTGTCTTTTCTACCGTTAAGAATATTAGTAATTGGCCCTGTCATGTATCAAATGTCTCTTTCTTTTAGAAATGTCAGTTTTTTACATTTAGACACCTCAACTGGCTGCCGTTAGGAATGTATTCTATGGCCCAGGCAGGTTCTTCACATTCCTAGACTTCCAGTCCACACTGCTCCAGGTGAGGAATGTGTCTTCAGGGCACTGTGGGTGGGAGAAGCAGACAGAACACTGACATCTCATATATGAGAGATACTTTCTGAGTTTTTAAAACCTAGTCAGCATTAAGTACCTCTACTAGGAGGATAAGGCTGCAGAATTTAAGAATTCTGAGTTCTCTGTTTCTATGGCAGAGTGCTGGCTCCAGAGGATGGATTATCTTCTGACCTCAGGCTCAGGTCTGTCAGCCTCTGTAATAAGCCTCAGGTGATAGGCTGAGCTATTTGACCCTGAGGTTAGGGCTACTGTATAAGACTCTTCTCTAGTGTCCAACATATGACAAAGGGAAAAAGAACCCTTAAAACCCTATGTAACTCAACACTTGGGACTTTCCCTCCCTGAGTACCTAACTGCACCTGTCTATATGTGTCCAGTCTGTGTTAAGTCCCTTTGACTTGGGATACAGCTGAGAGAACTATGAAGAAGCCCCTCCACTCTGCATGGAGAATTTGGAGTTGCCAGTATAGTGCTATAGAATAGAGGCAGAGAAGGGTCAGCGCTGAATCAAAGACGGGAAGGAGGAAGGAGGGGGCAAGTTTGTAAGATTCTTATACCAACAACTTCTAGAAAAATCTTAGGATATGAGCAGAGTAGGGCCAGAAGCCAGGGATTTTGAGACATATTGCTACAAACTATGTACTGAATTCCTTTAGATAGTCTTGGAGGTAACACTAGTAATAGCTAAAACTTAAAACAAGCAAGCAAGCAAACAAGCAAGCAAGCAAGCAAGCAAGCAAGCAAGCAAGCAAGCAAGCAAGCAAGCAAACATTTTAGTTTTAGAATTCTGATCCTTTATATATAAAACCAGGAAGGATGCAGCTCACTGATAGACTAATTGTCTAGCCTATGTGAGACCCTGGAGGAATGCCCAGTGTAGCAGTTTGAATAATATGACCCCCGTGGGATCGTATATTTGAGTGCTAAGTCACCAGGGAGTGGACCTCTTTGAAAGGCTTTGGAAGGAATAGGAGGTGTGGCCTTGTTGGGAGAAGTGTGTCATGGAGATTCCGTGCTAGACTCAGTCTCTCTCTCTGCTTGCAGACCAGGACGTGGCTCTCAGCTACTTCTCTAGCACCATGCTTTCCGTGTCTGCTACTATGATCCCTGCTACGATAAATAATGGACCAATCCTCTGAAACTGTGAGCAAGTAAACTATATGTTTACCTCTTCTACAAATCAAGTTGAAACTGTGAGCCTCAACTAAAGGCTTTCTCTTGTAAAAGTTGCCACGGACATGTTGTCTCTTTAGAGCAATAGAACAATGACCAAGACACTCAGTAACACACACACACACACACACACACACACACACACACACACACACACA
>JANHMN010000014.1:62284664-62305135 GCA_030674055.1 Rhabdomys pumilio
CACACACACAGCAAACCCCCAACAAGAACCAAACAATAACAAGGGACTCCATGTTGAGACTGGGCCATGTGCACCCTCAGTAAGGCTACAGGTGTCTCTTTGAGCATGTAATAGAAAAAAGTGTGAAGGCTTTGTCCTCAGACTGACCCTTCACAGCTGCATGACCTACAGACAGATGCCTTTTCAAGTTATAGGTTTTCTTCTCTGTAAGATGGGGTCCAGTTGCAATGCTAAGTAGCTGGGGGGCTCCAAGAAGATGAAGATGAAGCAGGCATTTTTCTTGCCCTACAGCACAGCGTTTCTTAGTAAGGAGTCAGAGTGCCGCAGACTATATGTTTACCTCTTCTACAAATTAGTTGGACTAAAACCCTTGCCCCAGAGTAATGGTATTAGCGTGTGATATTAAAACCCTTACCCTCAGAGTATTAGTGAGTTCGGCCTTTGGCTAGTGATAAGTCGTGAGGGCTGAGTCCTCATGATCCTGTCCTTTTAATGGAGAGCTCAGAGAGTTCTTCTCTCTCAGCGCAATGTTTATGAGCAAGGGAATGGTGTGGATTTTTTAGCTTCTAGAACTATGAGACACGTCACTTTTGTTTATAAGTTACCCAGTCTGTGGTGATAAATTATAGCATCTTACGGGACTAAGACAAGGGCTAGAGAGGTGACAGACACTGGAAATAGACAGGGGAGCAATGGCAACTTATATGCTTCACGCTGGAAAGCCTGGGTGATGTCATAGGAAAGCCTCAGAACGAGCCCCCCTTACTCCGCTGAACAGAGAATGAGAAGCTGAGTTTTTTTAAAGATGGTTCTAGAAGTGTTGGCATTTTATCTTCATTTATGGCTCTCAAAGTCGCTGCTGCTGAGCCACCCTGTCCACATGCTAATGTGGACACTAAGTGAAATGTCCAAACCAAATACCTAGGCAGTGCAGCTTAGCTATACAGTAGCTTGGAGAGCAGCTCCATCTTGTGGAGAAATCTGGAATATTCTAGTGACATATATCTCAGACTTTAATAAAGAACTTTAATAAAATACATTTGAATTTTAATATTATAACTCTGTTTTGGAAAACACCTTATCTTTAAATTTTATATGGTGGGATGTATACATATTATGTATCAAGTTATGTATTTATACAGGACAGTATAATTTATGTGAAATTTATGAACATTATTTTTTCAAGTACAGGAAATCACTGAAATCTCACCAGTACCTTAAAGGAAAATTACCACATGCCCAATTTATTTGGACAAAGAATTGCATTCTATGGCATTCCTGTGAATCAATGTGAACTGAAGACAGATAAGCATTGGATGGAGCTCGGAGAGTCTCGTGGAAGAGTTGAGGGAAGGACTGAGGGCCCTGAAGGAGATAGGAACTCCACAGAAAGACCAACAGAGTCAATAACATGGATCCTTGGGGCATTCCAGAGACTGAACCACCAACCAAAGAGCATACAAGGGTTGGACCTAGGCCTCCTTGCACACATGTACCAGATGTGCAGCTTGGTCTTCATGAGTGCCCCCAACTGGAACAGGGGCTTACCCTGACTCAGTTGCCTGCCTGTGGACCCTGTTCCCCTAACTGGGCTGTCCTGTCTGGCCTCAATGGGAGAGGAGAGGATGTGCCTAGTTCTGCAGTGACTTGAGGTGCCAGGGTGGATTGGTACGGGGGTGGGGGGGGGTGGGGGGAATCTCTTCCTTCTCAGAAGTGAAGGGGAGGGGAGGGGGGGGGGGGGGGCCATATGAGAGGGGGACTGGGAAGGGAGGGAGCTGCAGTAGGGATGTATGGTGAACAAATTAGTGGAAAAAATTGAAATTGAGGACAAGGAGTGCTCATGATTATTTGGAATTGAATAAGGATTCCTATTATGTCAGAGACTTGGTAGACCAAGGACAGGGCAATGCACCAGGCTTGGGCTCATCAGACAGCTTGTTTTGTTTATGGAGTAAGAAACTAGAAGATTTGCTTCTGTCAATTTGAAGATTGATGGGAAAGGATTTTAAATTTTAATTTGATTCCCTATAATCCAAAAACCTATAAACTCCACAAATCTTTCTTGTATTGCTGACATTTCAAAGTGCTAAAGGTTTTATGATCTCCCCCTCCTCCTCTTCTCCTCCACCTTTTTTCCTTTTCTTTCATCTTCCTTCTTCCTCTTCTCCCCCTTCTTCTTCCTCTTCTTCCTTTTCCTCCTTCTCTTATTCCTCTTCCTCCTCCTTTTCCTCCTCCTCTTCTTCTTTCTCTTCCTCTTTGCTGGCTGGCCAACAAGCTCCAAGGTTCTACTTGTCTCGTAGCTCTCAGCTCTGAAGTTACAGATCTGTGCCCCATTGCCTGACTTTTACATGGGTGCTGGGAACCAAACTCAGGTCCTCTTGTTTCTGTGGCAGGCACTTCCTCCCAGCCCTGAGGAGCTTGCTATCAGAACATGACTTGTCATTGCCACTTGGAGTGATGGAAACAAATGATAGATATGCTTTTTTTTTTTTTTTAAACCTTCATTGGATGGTGGTTTCATGAATGTGAGTTCATTTATGCATTAGATATGTGCAGGTTGTTTTGTTTTGTTTTGTTTTGTTTTGTTTTGTTTTGTTTTGAGACAGGGTTTCTCTGTGTAGCCCTGACTGTCCTGGAACTCACTCTGTAGACCAGGCTGGCCTCGAACTCAGAAATCTGCCTGCCTCTGCCTCCCAAGTGCTGGGATTAAAGGTGTGCGCCACTACTGCCCGGCAATATGTGCAGTTTTAAAATATGAATTGTACTTCAATGAAAGAAAATAGTAGAGAAAAAACCTAAAATAAAAAAAAAATCCTATCATCTGTACATTCTGGCACCTGATTTGAATGCAAAGTAAAGAATAAACGTATACATAAAAGGGCCAACATATGTAATCTCGAAGCATCTGAATCCACCCAGAGAGCATGTAGGGTCCTGGGCTGAATTAAAAGGAACCTGCATTTGGCATTAAGAGTGAGAGCCTGTTTCTGAGTTGAAGATGCTGTTAGCCATTCAGATTGAAGGGCAGCCATCGAGACTAAAGCCATCTGCCATTTCCTGGTCCTGGGCATTCCTTTGTCTTTCCTCTTACAGCCTTCCTGTACAGGCTACGCTGACAGAGTTAGATGTGCTATGTTTGCAACCCCCAGCTCTTTAAAGATATGGTAGTGATTTACTGGAAATACTTAACTGAGAGGAGTCCTGGTGAGAATCCAGAATTGATAATGTAGCGGAAGTCAGAGGCCTCGAACGAGACCACTGCAATGAAAATTTGTCAGTAAAGCTGTCAAAAGGGTACACTGTGTGACACACTGTGACACACTGCGACACACTGCAGCTTCCACGGTGAGATGTGCATTTTTTGTTGTTTGTTTATTTGTATTTGTTTATTTATTTATTGTTTTCTTTTTTCTTTTTGAAAGGGGCATTACAAGGACAGAGGGTGGATACAGAGGGACAGGAAGATGAGTGGGATTGGGGTGCATAATGTGAAATTCATAAAGAATCAATAAAAAGTTTTTTCTCTTTATAATAGAGGAAATATTTAACCAAATGCCAGTTATTTGATTAAGTTGTGCTCAAAGTACATACCCAGAGTCTGGAGTGAAATTTAGTTTCCCTTGACGTAGGCATCAAGGGAGGAAGAGGAAAGGACAGATTAGGTAAGAAATGAGCAGATGTCCAGTAGAGTCCCGCCGTAGCGACTGCCTATCACCTTTACGGAAGAAAATGCCACACATGAAGCATAGGGTTTCTGTAGTGGGAGTGACTGTGCCCACCCTGAACAATGACCATTAATTAAACAGGAAGCTGTAATCAGTCTAACATGCATACTGCATGGATATAAGTTGTTTTCTGGTTATAAGCATAGACATGTCAGTGCCTATCCTATGTACTGTAGGAAATGTCTCATTGCAGTGCTGGCTAGAGAGGAGAAACAGAGAGAGAAGGAGACATAACGCTGCTTCGTGATTAATTTCCACCTTATAACATTATCCTAGAAGTCAGGGATCTGTGTGACTTTTGTGCTTTAAAATGCACTGACATTTCCTGTGTTCTAATGATTGGTTTTAATCACCACCCATGTCACGACAAAGGAAAAAGAGTGCTTTAGAGAGTATAAAGTTTAACGTTGTTAAATTAAAACGTTTTGTCAGCACATCCCTTTTTTCGTGGCCCTGTTGATGTTGCCTGTATTTCTAGCTGTTTTACGCATTTTATTATGACACAACCTTTAAGCGTACAGTTATTTTGCACTCATAGATTATACCTCGTCTAAGTTAGAGTTTCTATTGCTGTAATAAACACCATGATCCAAACAACTCAGGGAGGAACATGTTAATTACCTTATAATTACACTCAGGTCAGACTTCACCACTGTGAGAAATCAGGGCAGGAACCTGAAGGCATTAACTGAAGCTGAGGTCGTGGAGGAACATAGCTTGTAACATAGTTTGCTCAGCCCTCTTTCTATTTTTTTTAAAAGCCTATAGCACCCGGTATCTCAGGGCGGGTCTCCCATCCAAGTACTAACTAGGCCCGACCCTGCTTAGCTTCTGAGATCAGATGAGACTGGGCGTGTTCAGGGTGGTATGGCATAGACTCAGCCTGCTTTCTTATACACTTCAGGGCCTGCCCAAGGATGGCGCTGCACACAGAGGCTAAGCTCTGCCACATTTACCACTAATATGAGAATATTCCACAGGCTTGTCTACAGGCCCATGTTAGGGAGACATTTTTCTCAGTTATGGCTCTCTCTTCTTAGCTATCTCTAACTTATGTCAAGTTGACAATCAATTAGCCAGGAACATAGTTTATAAAAATAAAACTTGTTCCAAAATTTTGTAGTGGCAGGGAATGCACGACACCTTTGTTTACTCCTTCCAAGGGTTGCAGATGATGTTTCTGGAGCAGGAAATTGGTGAACAAGACAAAGAATAGTGAATTTATTTAGTAAGAAAGGTTTGATATGATGCAGGAACCTTCAGAAGTAATGACTCAAAGATTCGGGAACATTCCTGTTTTCGGAAGCTGAGGAGACAATTTAGTCAGTCACATGCTTGCTTTGTAAACAACCCGAAACTTCCACCCCTAGAATCTATGTAAAAAGCTGGTCATGGTAGTGTACAATTGTAACGCCACTGCTAGTGAATTGGAGGCGTGAAGACCCCTTGGGGCTCACTGGCCAGCCAGCCCATCCTCATCAGCAAGATCCTGACACAAAATAGATGGATGGTGTTCTATAGGAAGACTACCGAGAATGTCTTCTGATCTTCATGTATGTTAGCATTTTGTCGAGGCTCCGCCCACAGTTACCTGGCAACAGCTAGAGGTGCCTGACTCACTATAAAAGGGGCTGCTTGCCCCCTCTTCTCTCTCTTGCTCTCTCTCGCTCTGTCCTCTCTCCCTCCCCCTCTCTCCCCATTCCCCTTTCCCCTCTCTCTAAGTGCTCATGTCCGGCCTCTATTCTCTCTCTCTCTCTCTCTCTCTCTCTCTCTCTCTCTCTGCCTTTTTCTGTCTCTACTACCCTCTCAACTCCCCCTTCCCCCTTCCCCCATGCCCTGAATAAACTCTATTCTATACTATACTGTCCTGTGACTGGTCCCTAAGGGGGAGAAATGCCTCAGCAAGGGCCTGCGGAGGCTGAGGCACCCCCTTCCCCCACACCGTATTGCGCCTCTACCAAACATATTCCTTCTCTTCTCATCTTTTTATAAAACACAACAATGTCTGCATGCCTACTCATACATGCTCACCTGTACACTTACATACATGAATATGCATCCATACATCCCTAAAAATTACTTGTAGGGGGGGGCTGGGGAACAATTGGGTGGAAATGTGATTGACAAAACAGGTATGAGCTAATGCAATAGCCCAAGGGTGCTCCCCCATCCCCCTGTCTGAGCAACAGCCCTTTCTCCTGGGTACTGGCAAGGCCTTCTGGGAATGAGGATCTCATTCTAGACAAGAACATACTAGACAAGAGCAGGTCAGAGACTTATTCATGGTAAGAGACTAGATAGGGAGGCAGGGAAAGGTTAAAGCAATAATTCTAGTTTTTACGGCTGGCTTTGGGGGAAAAGTGGTTTCACTTTTTATGACTTGCCCTTGTCTGGGGAAGAGGAATTCTGCTTTGAATAGTTTGCCCCAGAGAGATGAAGGGGCAAGAGACAAGTGGGCAGAGAAGGACAGACAGACTTTGACTCTGAGACTGCTTCCAAGGTTGCCCTCCAGTTCAGTGTTCTCAGTGTGCCTAGTGCCCTGTTTGGGGCCATTTCCTGTGCCCCAACCTCTTTAAGTCTTTTGTGTTTCCGACACTTTGTATGATACTAGTATAGATATAGCTATTTATTTTCTGAATGTGTCCTGTATTTTTATCTTCAAGAATCAAATCAGTAGAAAGAAAATTATCAGGAAAAAAACTGAAAGAGGCACGAACAGCCAATTCACAAAAGTACAAAGGAAGCAAACTGTAAAACACAAATGGCCAATAAATATTTTTAAAATGTTAACTTTGCTGTTGTCAAGAGCTTACAGATTAAATTTGCAAGGGAATAATGGTGACGTACTGTCTCTCATCTCCCATTTGGCAAAGATGAAATAAAATCTCATTAAAATGTATCCCATGGGAGCCAGTGCATAATTTTTAATAAATAATTTTTTTCTAGCACCTTACTGAAATAAATAAGCAGAGATCTATGAAAGGATTTGCATACCAGGGTATTTATTATAGCGTTATTTATAATGGTAAGAAATGAGAACCAATCTGAAAGTAAAATAAATAGTATTGGCCAACACAATCTATAACCACTAATTCACAATCTGTTAAATATTTAGTGACAAAGAGTTTTCATACTTCTTAAGGTAAAATGTGTGTGTGTGTTTGTTTATAAACACAATTAAGTTTTATTCAATTAGGTATTTATCTGCTTTTTTTGCTGGAGATCAAACCCAGGGCCTTGTGCATGCTAACCATGTATTGATCCACACCCTTAGGTCTGTCTTTCTCTCTCTTCTAAGGAAGTTAGAGCCAGCTCATTTCACACAGATTGGAGGAATATGGTGAAAAATTATAGTTTTTTTTTTTTAACAAAAAAACAAGACAAAATGCCTAGGGACTGGAGAGATGGCTCTCTCCAGTCTCTGATGCTATTCCAGAGGATCCAGGTTCAATTTTCAGCACCCACCTGGCAGCTCACAACTGTCTGTGACTCCAGTTCCAGGGGATATGACACCTTTGCACAAACATATATGCAGACAAGACATTAATGGACAAAAAATAAAATTTAAATTGTTTAGAAAAAAATCCTGTTTTTCAAAAGCAGTGTTAAAGTTACTGGAACAAAAAGTGAACACTATATTTTACATACAGGAAAACAACCAATTGAAAGTTAAACAATGGGATTGTTGTGTATATATTTAACATATTTTTTTTAAGTACATGTCTGTGCACCGTGTGGGTGCAGTGCCCACAAAGGCCAGAAGGGGGTGTCAGATTCCTTAGGTCTGGAGTTGGGGTCTCTACCGAGTGTGAGCCTCTATGAGGGTGTTGGGAATTGAACCCGAATCCTCTGGATGAGCAGCCAGTGCTTTTGATCACTGAACCTTTTCTTGAGTTCTGTTTTTAGAGAGTGATTATGTCTCTATGTGGATCAAAAGAACACACGTTTAGCATGCACAAGGTCCTGGGTTTGGTCTCCAGTAAAAATAAACCTATTTAAATATACATGCATAAAAATATATTTTTATTTATTACTGTTTATCTTAGCACACTTGATAACAGGCAAAAGTTTTAAACCGGGAATCTTTGAAAAGGAGATCATTGGAACATAGACAAAGATTTGTTCTCCGGTAGGATCTTCTTACTAGTCTCAAGCTTGGGATCCTCCTGCCTTAGTTTCTAGACTACTGAGATTTACATGCATGCCTTAACATGCCAGGCACAAAGGATGTGCTTCCAGATGTAGAGCTGTCAAACAGGAGACTTTGGTTTCTCGTTCATTAAAGGGTTCAGCATCGCTACCTCCTGCTGGGCCATCTCTTTTGTAAATGTGAGAAAGTTGATATAAATCAAGGTTAATCTCAGTAATGCTCCCGAGAGGAGCCAGGTCTATTTCCTCCACTGTGACCACTGTGTTTACCGTGTTGGCCTCTCCGCCACTGGAGGGCAGCTGAGCTCCATGAGCAGCCGGCTGTGCTGCCATCCCTTCCCTAGCCCAGACTGCTGCTGTTAGTGCATTTTGCTTGAAAGGGATGAAGAAAAGAACACAACATGTAGTATCTCCGGATTAATCTCATTTTATTAACCTCCGAACATAAGACTTTATAGGGCATGAGATTGAAAGGCTGTAACTCTTGTAACTGGAATTCTAAAGATTTCTTCTTAAAAGGAGAAAGCCCGACAAGGCTGTCTGCTGATGGCGGGTACAGCGTTCTTTTCATGTGGGTTTATAGATCCATCATTAATAACAAACCTTTCCCAACATGACAGTCCTGTACCACAAGCAGCATTCCATGGTTCTCTGGAAGGAAAGTCTGAAACTCAGGCTGGAAGCTAAGCAAGGGCAAGGTGAGGCTCATTGCATTGAAATTCACTTTATGCTTAATTCAATTAATAAAATGCTACCTTTTATTCCTAATGCATTTGATAAGAAGAAAGAGTAACTACTTGTGTCTTTCAAGACAAGAACGAATATGGGAGTCAGTCTTGGTGGTGATCTCATGGTAACGCAAGAGAGAACTCTGAGCTTCGACCCTCTGTTTGATAAGGGCTTCGGTAGGAAAGACAGGCTTGTAGGAGGGGCTGGACTTGGCTTTTCCATTCCTCAGCACTGTCTTCCTCTCTATGTCCCACATCCCTGTCACTGATTATTTTATCCCAACAAATCAGAAAGGAAAACAAGGAGAATGAGAACCGCAATGACCCGAGAGACACTGTTGAAAGACAAAGATTATTATTTTTATTAGGGATTATAATATATAATAATTATTATATATAATAATAATAATAATAATAATAATAATAATAATAATAATTAGGGATTGAAAGACAGAGATTATTATTTACCAAAAAGAAATCTCATTTTGATGTATTAAACGCAATGCAGGCAGTTAAAAAAAAAAGATCATTCGATGTGTATTCCACGAGCTCTTGAAATGTACCAGGTGTTGTGTTAGTGACAATATTTTAAAGTCACTGTTTTGAAAAGAAAAACACTCGTTACGTTATAGTTCTAACATATCATTATAGGGCTGGGGATATACCTTGGCTGGTAGAGTGCTTGCCCATGGTGCATGAGGGCCTAGGGTTGATTCCCAGCTTCAGGCATATGGTGCATGTCAGTAACCCCAGCACTCAGGACACAGAGGCAGGCAGATCAGAAGTTCAAGGTCGCCTTCAGTGACGCCTTGAATTTCAGATCAGTTTAAGCTCTAGGACTTTATGTCTCAAAAAAAGAATTATCCCTATTATTTAGTATTATTTAGTATCCCTATTACACTCAAAATCAGACTCAAGGAGCAGCCAACACAACTTCAGAGGGAAGCTGTGAGGTTCTGAAACATCCCATAAAAGAAAGGATGCAGAAAGGTTTCTGATATCCAAATGAGGCATGAGCACCAGAGGAGAGAGTGCTTCAGAAGATGCTGATGCTGCTGCTAGGAGCTCAACTGTATCCCTACTGGCTGGAGTGGATACCTGTTGTGTGGACCAGTGTGGCATCCATGTGGTAACATGTGGGAGTTATCACAGTTCCTTAAGCTCTTCCTTTCCCATAAACATTGAGGGGTTTCCTGAGGAACTTCTGTCTCATTTTCCAAAGTGGTGAATTTCCAAATGTTAGCCTCCGCTTTAGGGAAGAGAAAGGAAATGGAAAAATCAAGAGAGAAACCATTTTCTCACAGGCTTTTCTAGTTCAGGTTTAGAACTCCTGCTTGATACACATTTTCTGCTAAACTGAAAGCAACAGACTGCATCTCATTTTTTTTTTAATCTCCTCCTCACGTTCTCGGATTTGCTACCGTTCCTACCCATTTACCTGATTTAGCTTGGTTTCCAAACTGAGTTTTATGAGATGTTATTATCTTCGAAACAGTAAGTCTTCTAGCATTTTAAGGATAGGTTTTGCATATTTTGCTTCACGAGGTTCGTGTACGATCTTTGATTTCTCTGTGTGTGTTGCAAGGTGGGTGGGTACTGAATCCAGAGAACATCTTTGCTCTGTTATAAGCTTTTGTAGGCAGCAAGTTGTGCTACATTTGAATAACACCCTCAACGTATTATAAAAGCTCAATGACTACATTCACTTTGGTTGCCTTTGGTGAGATGAATAAGCTTCAGTAGATACTTTTCCTAAAATCCATTAATATTCTATCAAAATCATACCTGTAGTCTTTTTTAACGAGAAATGTCCCCCACAGGCACGTGCATTTAAACACTTGGCCCACAGCTGGTGATGCTGTTTGGGGAGGTTGGGGTGGTGTAGCCTTGGTGGGGGAAGTACATCACTAGGGGCTAGCTTCACATCATTTTCAGTTTGCTTGCTCTGCTCCATGCTCATGGTTGAGATATGATTTCTGATCACGCAAATGCTTACTGCCATGCTGCCCTGCCACACCAGATCCTTACCCTTCTGGAACCATGAACCTCAATATACTTTTCTTCCATAAGTTGGTTTGCTTACGGCATTTTAGCATAGCAGTAGAAAAGTACTAATGTTTGAAACATGGACGCAATCTGGAATCATCTTAGAATATACAAGAGCCATGATTACCTAAAAAAGGAATTATACCACAAAGTTGGAGAGCTTTGGAGTCACATTTAAAATCTTCTCCATGTCTTCAGCATTTTTCTTTTTCTTTTCGTTTTTAATTTTTGATAAATTAAAATTTATTTTCACTAATTAAATTTGTTCTTAGACATTTTTTCACGTGTACACAATGCACACTGACTCCTCTGACGTCGCACTTTCTTACCCCCCGAGTTCATAGGTCTCCGGAATCCCTTTCATGTTCCTGTATACTCAGTTTGTTTTGTGATCTTATAAGATTAGCCAGAGACACCCGAGTGACCATGGAAATCAGTCTGGTTGTTCCTCAGAAAATTGGACATAACATTACCTGAGGATCCAGCTATACCACTCCTGGGCATATATCTAGAAGATGCTCCAACATACAACAAGGACATATGCTCCACTTATGTTCATAGCAACCTTATTTATAATAGTCAGAAGCTGGAAAGAACCCAGATGTCCTTCAATAGAGGAATGAATACAGAAAATGTGGTACATCTACACAATGGAATATTACTCAGCTATTAAAAACAATGATTTCATGAAATTCTTAGGCAAATGGATAGAACTAGAAAATATCATCCTGAGTGAGGTAACCCAGTCACAAAAGAGCACACATGGCATGCACTCACTGATAAGCGGATATTAGTTCGAAAGCTCATAATACCCAAGACTCAACTCACAGACCACGTGAAGCTCATGAAGAAGGAAGACCAAAGTGTGGGTGCTTTGCTCCTCGTTAGCAGGAGTAACAAAATACTCTAAGGGAGCAAATATAGAGACAAAGTGTGGGACAGAAACTGAAGGAGGGGTCATCTGGCGACTGTTCCACCTGGGTATCCATCCCATGTGCAGTCACCAAAGGCAGATGCTGATGTGGATGCAAGGAAATGCATACTAACAGGAGCCTGATACAGCTGTCTCCTTAGAGGTCTGCCAGAGTCTGACATATACAGAGGCAGATGCCCACAGCTAACCATTGATCTGATCATGGGGTTCTTAATGGAAGAGTCAGAGAGAAGACTGAAGGAGCTGAAGGGGTTTGTGGTCCCACAGGGAGACCAACAGTACCAACCAACCAGAGCTCCCAGGGCCTAAACCACCAGCCTGGGAGCACATAGGGAGGGACCATGGCTCCAGCTGTATATGTAGGGGAGGATGGCCTTGTCGGGCATAGGTGAAACCAGCTTGAGGGAATTCATGGGCAGGGAGGTGGGAGTGAGTGGGTGGGTGTGGGGCACATCCTCATAGAAGCAGGAGGAGGGGGATGGGATAGGGGGCTTCTGGGTAGAGGGGGTATGGGGAAAGGGGATAACATTTGAAATGTAAATAAAATATCCAATAACAAAATGCAGCTAACTCTAGTTGTTATGAGTTAACGGCTGCAACAGTCGGACCAACGCTGTTGTAGAAAATGCTGCTCTTCTGTGCTTTTGGTGTTGTATAATTTTAAGACGAAATGATTCAAATACATTATTCTGAACAATTTTATACCAGTTACCCTATCAGCATATAAAGACTGCATTTGGAAGAATGCCTGAATTATCTGACCTTTTTGTTTTCTGATGTAGGTAAATTCAAGTCCCTGCTTGGAACCCATTTCATTCAAGGAAGGTTAATTGGTACAGTTAATTGTGCCATTTCCTCTGTATGTTAGAGTGTACACAGGGGCTACGTTGGAACATTAGCTTCAGTATTTTTAGTGGAAGACCTACAAATGGAGAAGAGTCGGGATGTGGGCAGAAGACACAGGAATTAGCCATTGTTTTGTAAGGAGGATGCCATACATTTCCATAGTGCTCTTCTGCCTCTGCTTTGTTGGGACTCTGTGTTGCTGATTTTGTTGCAGAAGCAGCATGGACAATCATTCTCAAAGCCCAGAAGGCACATTTGATCTGTACGGAGTTTCAATAATTTAGTTTTTCTAGCAATCATATGAGTTTATTCTTTGTGCATGTGGCGAACGGGATTTATGTTTGATTTACAAACTAGCACTGCAACGTTGTTGCTGTTGACGGGAAAGACACTGTGAGTATTGTCTTGCAATGTCTTTAGGTAGTCATGATATTTATTTTAAATTATGGCGTTGAAGAAAGGTAAAACAGACAGCATTAGTCAGTAAACAGTTGTTTTTGTCTTCATTGGTAGTATTATTATGTTTTGTCAATATTGGAGTAACGGATATAATTTGTAACTGTAGGCAGTTGGAGTTTGAGGACAGTTAGCTCCAGGATGGGGAGGAGGGGCATATAAGTGGAGCTGCTCTTCATTCATTTACTGAGCATCATGAAGAACCAGACACACAGACATGACAATGGGCAGATCCCTAACCTCTGAGTTTACAACAGTATTTAGGCTCCTGTAAGCAGAACTCCTGGGTCTTTGGATCTTGGATCTTCCCCCAACTCTTCTGTTTCTGAAATGATGAAATCATTCTTTCCTTGGCTTGAAAGATCTTTCTTTCATGTCTACTGCTCCTGTTTTTAAGCTTTTCAGTGACAGGAACCCTTTGCAAAAACTACTGCTTGGTTTAATATCAGTGGATTTCATATCCTTGATTGCAGTCTTAATAATCACAAGTTTTCTGTTTCTCAGATCAATATGTACCTTTTTTATTGCCAACCCCTTGGTATTTATTGCAACATTTTACTTGTTTTTAAAGGGTTTAGTTATGAGAAAAAAGCAGGGGAGTTGCAAAGTCAAGCTACGACTCTTCGGCAGCTTCCTCTGTTTATGTGTTCTGGATACTCAATGTGCTTCTGAGGGGATGATGCTTGAGGCAGGGTAATTCTTTGCTGCATTCATAAAGAATCTCATGAGTAAACCAGCTTCAATTCCTAATGCTGGGATTTTTGTTTACACTTAATGACCCTTGATTCTTTTTTTCTCATGCAGAAAATAAACACAATTTAGACCTCATGATTTCCTGATAGTGTAAGAGACTGAAACACGAAGTGAACCTGACTACTTTTTACTTTCTTTATTTATGAAAATGAATGACGATGACAATAGGAAAGACAGCCTGAAAGTGATCAGGGGAAGCTTGAGCCATTGATCTCTGTTGCCATGGATCTCATCTGGGGTGTCTGCAGGGTCATGGGTCTGTAGGAGGGGCTTAGCAAGAGCTGGTGCATGCAGTCCATTAAGTGAGGATATTAGTGTTTACCACTCTTCCTTTCTTTCTTTTACACCACAGGACAAAGTTTGGTATGGCCATCCTTCAGTTTGGATAAGTGTTCCCCTGAAGGTCCATATGTCCTAAGTGTGACTCATGGTGGCACTCTTAGGAGGTGGTAGAAATTACAGGGTGGAGCCTCACAGAGAGCTTTAAGGTTACTAAGGGTGAGCTCTTAATGAGAGTTTTGGGACCTCAGACCATTCTTCATTTTCTCTTGCTTCCTTTTTTTTATTGGAGTGAAAAGTTTGACCTGCCACTTGTCACCTGCCCATCCACCATTGATCATAAGTGGTGGCTCTACTTGATCTTGCGTGGGAATCTCCAAAGCTGTGAAGTACACCTTTCATATTTATAAGTTGGTTATAACAGATACATCATCATGTTGATAAGCATATGGCTTCAATAATGACATAAATGTTAAATGAGAATCGTTCTTCCTCTAAGAAAAAGAATATAGATTTTTTTCTTTGTTTCTTTCTATTTGGGCAAATAATTGTACTCTGATATCTTAGAATTTTCATGAAATGGGGGACTGGAGAAATGGCTCTGTCAATAAAGTGTTCGTAGCACAAGGGTAAGGATCTGAGTTTAAATCCCCAGTGTATGGAGGTGACCACCTGTGACCTCAGCCCTGAGGGGTGGAGTCAAGTGGCTTCCTGGACCTCACTGGCCAGCTTGCACAGCTAAAATAACTAAGCTTCAGGTTTAATAGGAAATCATGTCTCAAAGCATAAGTGGAGAGTACTTAAGGAAGACACCTGTCATTGACCTCTGATTTCTACATGCATGTATGAACACACATGTGCTTGTGCATCCATACATGTACATGGATGTGTTTATACACACAAAGGGAAAAGGGAAAAAGAATGCTTATCCCGGAATGTAATAATAAATATTAATAGAAAGCATAAAAGATTATTAGCACCCATTGCTTTCAGAAGGCGAGAATTACCACATTAGTCAAGGTCTACCCAGTTTTCTAATTAATACTGGTCATATATTTAAATCTTGAGTTTCTGAAAGCACAAGTAATTAAGGAGTGAGGTCAGTCCCAAGACGCCAATTACCCTTCCCAATTATAATTGCAACAAGATTCTTATTTGGACAGCGTTGTTATGTATGATGTAATGCTGTAATTTTTGTTCTAAAAAAGAAACGTTTTGAGCAACTAAGCTATACCATATAAGCCCAACAGCCTCAACACGAGAAATTATAGTTAGTCATTCTGTATGTGGAACATTTGGGACTGGACGTATTTAAGATTTTGCATTAAATTTTTTTGAATAGTTGTATACACAATGAGACATCTTCAGAATAGGACACCCCCTCTCGTGTGTGTTTATGTGTGTGTGTGTGTGTGTGTATGTGTGTGTATGTGTGTGTATATGTGTGTGTGTATATGTGTGTGTGTGTGTGTGTATGTGTGTGTGTGTGTATGTGTGTGTATATGTGTGTGTGTGTGTGTGTGTGTGTGTGTGTGTGTAGAGCCCATGCTAGGTTTCTCCCACAACAGCTATCTACTTGAACTTTTAGAACAATATCTCTCATTGAACCTGGAGTTGAATGATTCAGTCGCCCACTAACAAGCCCAAGGGAATGCTCTTGTCTCTGCTTCCCAAGTGCTGTGACTGTAGGCACATGCCTCTGCCTGGAGTTTTACGTGGGCACTGGGGATTAGAACTTAGGTCTTTTTATGTTAGTACAGCAAGTACAGGCTGACCGTCTCTTAAACCTAAGTCTGAGTAAAAACTTCGTTTGTGTTTTATGTTGATGTTGTACACACAGAAAGTAAATTCTATACAATGTTTTCACTGCACGTGCATATTGGCTCAGAGGACTACGGTGGGGGTCTTTTATTTGTGGTGTCACTAAAAATGGTTAAGGATTTTGGAGCATTTTCGACGTCAGGTTCTTGTATCTGGAATGCCCGACCTTAGAAACATGCTAAGTAACAAAACCAAGAGCAGAATGACACACATATTATATTAAGCCCAATAATTGATATCTCAAGGTTTTTGGTTTTTTTTTTTTTGAGATGGAGTCTTACTATTCAGCCCCAGCTGGCCTGGAACTCACTATACAGATTAGGCTATCCTCAAATTCACAGAGAGTCACCTGCCTCTGTCTTCTGATTACAGGTGTGCATCACCACACCTAGCTACATCTCAAGTTTGATTTCCATATTTTTACTCAGGACTCTTAGTTTTGTGTGATTTGTGAGATGAGTTTTATAAAGAACTACAGTAGGTATCATGGGACAGAGTATGTCATTTTCGTAAGATATAGGCATCAGGAAAGGAAAAATGTTCTAGGGAAAAACAATATTACCACAGAGGTAACAGGACTGTGATGAGTAAACTTGATTGTCAATTTGATGCGATTTAGAATCACCGTGGAAACAAACCTCTGATCAAGTCTATGATTTAGTTACTAGATTCATTAATTAGAGTGGGAAGATTCATTCTAATCATGGGCAACAGCACCATTCTATTGGTTGGGATTTCAGACAGTATAAGAAGGACATGGACCGAGAGGCAACATTCATTTCTTTTTACTTCCTGACTGCAGGTGCAATGAGAACAGTTGCCTCTTGCTTCTGCTGCCATGCCTTTCTTCCCATGATGCTCTGTGCCCTCTAACTTTGAGCTCCAATGAATGCTTCCATCTTTATGAGGCCTCTGTTAGATATTTTGTCACATCAGCTGGAAGAGTAACCGGTACAGGTCTGCAATGTTAGAGGGATTGTGATGCTTTGTGTATGCTTGGCCAGGGAGTGGCACTATTTGGAGATGTGGCATTGTTAGAATAGTTGTGGCTTTGTTGAAGTAGGTGTGACCTTGTTGGAATAGGTGTGTCACTGTGGGCATGGACTTCAATACCCTCCTCCTAGCTGCCTGGAAGTCAGTATTCTGCTAGCAGCTTTCAGATGAAGATGTAGAACTCTCAGCTCCTCCTGCACCATGCCTGCCCAGATTCTGCCATACTCCCACCTTGAGAATAATGGACTGAACCTCTGAACCTGTAAGCCAGGCCCAATTAAATGTTGTTCTTTATAAGAGTTGCCTTGGTCATGGCGTCTGTTCACAGCAGTAAAACCCTAACTGAGACCGTGATCAACCTCAGTTGAGATGATTCAAGTGCCATACATTTTCCAGTATTTCCTATGCTAAGTTACTAGATGATGCACATAGCATTCAAGTTAAGATAATGTTGCAAATGACTTGATTTGCCAGTGAGGGGCGGTGCTGCTGAGGGGGAGGGTGGTCCACTTCTCAGAGGAGAAGGGGAAGGAGGAATGGGAAGAGGATCTGTGTGAAAGGGGACTGGGAGGAGAGGAGGGCTGATGTTGGGATGTAAAGTGAGAAATAAAAAATTAATGAAGAAAGAGATAATGTTGCAAGTGTTTATACATGATCCATACTTATATCTGAATTCATTTGCTTGGGCATGTTTTTTTTTTTTTTCCATGAGCTGGATGGTCCCCAAAAGATCATTACATATTATTCATGGGTGAAATGGAGCCAATATGACTGGAGATTTATCAAGGGCTATAAAACCAAACAATATATATGAGGCAGAATTAGAACACACAGCCTCTCTTGCCAAGGCAACACTGTTTCTACAGAGATGAATGCAGAGTCATCAGGGAAGACGGGAAAAGAGGGGGCAGAGGGTGCCCCCAAGAGTGTGTTTCCTTGCATCTATCTGTTTCAGAAAAAGGCAGTTCTAATTATCAGGCTTTTGACATGAAATACATTGTTCTAAGTCACACCTGGAGTGTGTACTTGGTATGGAGCCTCTCTCACTCCATCATATTCCCACAGAACTGGGCTACCCTGCTCAGCCCTTGCTCCCTCTGGATGCATCAGCTTTCTGTGTCCTCTGAGATCCTTCTCTTATTACATCTCCCTCCCTTGAATTTCAATCAAAGGATATCTTAGAAAAAACTGTGTATCTTTTTTTAACCCTAAAATCTTTTGCTGCACAAATTCAATTCACGTAAGTGGCAGCAAGAACAACTCCATTTAAAGCACTTAGAATTGAGTGGTTAGCCCTGAAATCATATACATATAAGTACCATTATACAGACTGAGCAGGTTATATTTATATATCGAGGAATATTTGTTTGCACTATATAATATATTTCTATCATTAGTATTTATACTACATGCCTATAATATAGACAATTAAATACAAAGAGTGCATAAATTTGAGTTCATGGTGCATGAGAAGGGTTAGACAGAGGAATGGGAAGAGGAGCTGGAGATGGTATAATCATTTGAATTTCAAAAAATACCAAAAATATTTGTGGTGGTTTGAATATGCTTGGCCCATGGGAAAGCAGCACTATTAGGAGGTGTGGCCTTGTTGGAGGAAGTGCGTCCCTGTGGAGGTGGGCTTTGGGGACCCTTCTCCTGACTGTCTAGGGAAGAGAGCTTCCTTATGGATGCCTTAGGGTCAAGATGTAGAACTCTTGGCTCCTCCAGCACCAAGTCTGCCTGCCTGCCACCATGCTTCCTGCCATGACGGTAATGGACTGAACCTCAGAAACTGTAAGGCAGCCCCAATTGGTCATGGTGTCTCATCACAGCAATGAAACTCAAACTAAGACAGAAGTGAAAGGACAGGATACTTCATGTTTTAGTTGTCACATGTAACTATCACTCACTTCACGTTTTCATGGGAAAGCAAGGTGGGACAGTACTTGAAGCTTTGTCACTGTCATCTATTTTCCAAACTGAGCTTTTCTTTCTTTCCTTTTGCCTGGTTTCTTCTTCTGTTAGAGCTGTTATTTCTGCCCTACCTAAGACAGACAGCATAGATTCACCTTGCAACATTGTGTCTCTCTCTTCTGTTAGTTGCCAGTTTATAACAATGCATTTTTTTACTCACCCCTCCCCTGTATGTACACAGGTCTGCTTCTCACTTCAGCCCAACCACGGGTTCTAGGACGCATAAAGTGTTGGGTGGAAGAAATGGTACCAACTTTTAAAATGTTGTATGCTTGTTCAGTTTTGAGTAGATTTGGCTATCAATAATTTTCTTGTGTCATAATCTGTTTGTTTTCCATATTCCTGGATAGTGTCTTGAGTCTCTCCACTGTACTGTTCTGCACACAGCTACCAGTGTAATCTTCCTGAACAAGACTTTTACCAATTTATTCTTCATCAACTTCCTAATGCCTGTGAAGGCCTCTCCCTTAGGTGACATCCATGTACAACCTCCAGATCATTCAGAGATTAATCAGTTGTTTTTGTTCCTCAGATGTCACACAAGCAGGCTCTCTTGAGTTTCCAACCTCTTGCCTTGTGTTTGATATTTTCCAGACATGTTCTCATGCCCGGCCTTTTAAAACTCTTACCGTGCTTTAAGGCTTGCCTTAAGCTCTGCCTTTTTTGGTATGTTTCTTTGATCATAAGAGCTCATAAAGCTGTCTTTCATGTGACCTCAGCCACCATCAGAGAAAGAATACCATTGTGTCCTTCAGCACTGAGGTGCAGCTATCGATTAAACCAGGTGCAGTATGCACCTCTCAGGACTGTATTTCACCATAATTGAAAAATCCCCTTTAGACTTAAACATAGACTTAAGAAATTCATGCACGACCCTGTGGATTCATGCAAAGATAAATATATTGAATCTGTTGAGAAACTTCTAAAGCCTATTCACATTAGAGTCTGACTCTTTGGGGCTGTTCTTTCAAAGTCGGTGACAGCAGTGTCTAGGCTGCAAGGCTGATGTTTTCCTGATCTTCCCAGAAGGTGTCAGTGAAGATTTTTAGATAACAGTCAGGACACATACTCCTTCCTTAAATGGACTGTCAGTGGCTTGTGGACCATCATATAAGGTGCCAGAGTGGCCCCGATATTTGGGGTGACAAATGGATCTGTACAAGTACCTGCCGTGGCACTTATACCATGACTGTTGCATTTAGTTCAGTGGTACAGCCTTTGGCTAACATGTGGACAATGCTGGGTTTATCTCTAGCACCCAGATTAAAAAAAATACTCAATTTCCATACTGTAAAAATTTCAAATAATGTGTAGGTCAGAATGGGTTTGCAATTTTATATGATGTCCCTTGTATCATTATTTAAAGACTCAGTCTGCTAGACCTCAGTAGAGCATTCCTTTTTAAAAAAATTTATTATTGTTCATTGATTACTTATTTACATCCCAAATGTTGATCCCCCTCCCAGCATTTGCCCCTGGTTCTGAAAGAAGAAAGTTCACGGTAATGGATGAAGCATGGATTCATCTCTTTCTTGGGACATAATCAGAAGCTAAAGCTTCCAAGAAGCTCTAGGCTAGGATTTGTGGGTTAAAGTCATTCTTTGGGAATTTGCTTCTTATGTTGTTATTGCTGCTAATTATGGTTATAACTCTTTTGTAGATTAAAAATGAGAGGATATGTTTGATTTATTGAGGGTACATGATACAAAAGTTTTTAATGTTTATTAGACAGATAGTTTTAGTTCCATTATAAAACCTACCAAAAGG
>JANHMN010000014.1:62305145-62317606 GCA_030674055.1 Rhabdomys pumilio
GACACATAGACTAGGTAGTACATACAGGGTCATGACACATAGAATAGGTAGTGTATACAGGGTTCCAATGCCCAAAGTGCATGGCTCTTAATGAATTTTCTTCAAAACGTAAACATAAACAGGAAATGTTTCAAAACACAAGTTCAAGTAAAGCTTATACTTGTTCTTAAAATGATGGTTCATTTAATTTGTAATAAAATTCTATTTTATTTGTGATAATAAACTTATTTATTTAGTGTCAGCTTGCTTTGAAGGTAGAAATTGACTTTCTTTTTCTTTTTGGTTTTTTGAGACAGGGTTTCTCTGTGTAGCCCTGGCTGTCCTGGAACTGACTTTGTAGACTAGGCTGGCCTTGAACTCACAGAGATCTTCTTGCCTCTGTTTCTCAAGTGCTGGGATTAAAGTCGTGTACTGCCTCTGCCGCAACCGCCACCCAGCATATTTTTGGTTTTTAAGAGCTGTGAATTTGGAATGCATGATAAATTTGAGGGTGTAAAAAAGTCAGAGGTATTTTTTTTTTCTGAGTGTGGAATAGCTATGTATCTTACAATTAATCTTTAAAGGTTGGTGTACTTTTCTTTGTGTGTATGTGTGTCTATGTGTGTGAGTATATACCACACCTGTGCATGTGTGGGGAGGTCATGGAGGGCAGAGAAAGGAATCTGATCCCTTGGAGTTATAGGTGGCCTGTGATCTCTAACATGGGTGCTGGGAACTCAACTCAGATACTCAGGAAGGACAGCAATGCTCTTGAGTGCCAAGCCAACTCTCCAGTTCCACAATTAATATTTTTTAAGGATTGAGTGAATTTGTTTTTAATTAGTCGTTTTATCTGTAACATGGAGTCCAATGTCTGACCTCATGAAAGGCACACATAAACGTTTGTTGGATGAATGAATGAATAAAGGTGAAATACCACATGTTTCCTGAAGGTATTTGGATTTCCAGATGGAGTCTTCTGCTCGGATGTGACCATTTCCTGATTCTGTTTTTCCATCATTCCTAGCACAGGAGTTTTGTATGGCTAACGGTTTTCAACCTACAAGGCACAGTTTTATATAGTGACTGGTGGAGTGTGCTTGTAGAAGAACCTTCCTGACTTTGCTATTGGTAAATGTTGGGTAACTCTCTTCCTACTACCAGAAATAAAAAGAAGCTTTCTTTGAGAGTGGCTAACTTGGCTATACATTTGCTCTGTTTGTTCTACTTAATGGCAGCTCTCAGGGGAGTCTCTTTCTGGCTCAGACTCTTAAGAAGATCCCTCAAGGTGCCCAGTCTTCTACTTAGTTCAAAGGGGTTGAAGTTGAGCTCCAGTGGCTGATGACTCTAAAGTTTGCCATGAAACCTCAGGAGAATTAGAGGCATGTTTGCCAAAACACAAAATGAATGGTACCAGTCACAGAAAATTTCCCAAGTAGTAATGGCCCGGGAGATCACATTGTGATTGGCTGCTACTGAAACGTGGGTGACACCCCATTTACAATGGAGTAACTACTTTAACAAAAATGAGTGAAAGATGAGCATTGCTTAACAGAGCCTTACTTCTCTCCTGAGGGTCACATGTTGACAGTGCTCTTGGGACTGATCTGAACTGCTAAGCAGGGACAATCAGACTATCTTGTCTTCCGTCTGTGTCTCCTGTGACCTGTGGCCACCATTCACAATTATAACAACAAATAGCTGCTTATCAACACACAGAGGTTGATTGAAAATTATTTTGGGGCTGGTATAACTCAGGCATAGTGTGCTCTGCATTTGCACAAGGCTCTGTGTTAAGTCTGCAGTGTCCCCAAATGTATTCACACACAGTGTTGTCTCAGAAGTGTATATACACTCCCAAGTGTATAGCCTCGAAGTTTAAAGTGAGAACACGTGAAGAGCCACGCATTCAGTGAGGGCTTTTTCTTTCCTTATCTATCTTCAAGTCCACGTAGCCCGGGAGACATTATTTGCTGCAAATGCCTTCCTCAGCCATCTCAGCAGAAAGAAGAAACACATGCAAATGGCAGACAGGAGTGATGGCAACCATAGGCTCATCACCCCAAGGCATTGTCTGTTCTCTGAGTCAATTCATCTCTGCTCAAAATAATTTACTCCTCTGCTAAAATTGCCCAATACTTCTTCTTTCTCCTCTAAGAAGAACAGATGTAAGCCTCTAAATCTTATGGAACTGCTGGGCACCTGTGTGGCTCCCGCGTGTGCCATACTCTGCAAAACTTCTCCCTTGTCAATCTGTCTACTGCCTCCGTCAGACTCAAACACTGAACTCCAAAGGGAAAATAGAAAGTTCTTTTGTGCCTGTACTTCTAAGTTTAAATGTGCTTTTGTTATTTGCTTGTCATCCATATTCAGCTCTAAATGTTTGTGTTCCTATTAACACTACACATGGAGGCCACACCCTACCTTTGACTGTTGGCAAGGTGAATCTCCTGTCCTGATACCAAGGTAATACCCTGGCTGTCAATTCTGTGTCTGATGAAGTTGAATAGCAGGGTACTCCTCAATTTCCTGCTGATCTTTGAATAATCTGATAGAATTTATTTGCTGGACTTTATTTTATGTTTTTATTTTGTTTTTCGAGACAGAGTTTCTCTGTACGGCTGTAGCTGTCCTGGAATTCCTTTGTAAACCAGGCTGGCCTGAAACTCACAGAGATTGGCCTGCCTCTACCTCCTGAGTAGTTGCTAATTGCTGGACTTTAGATCTCAAGGATCCCAACCATCCAATGGCACCGACCTTAAATAGTCTTCTGCTTTTTATGTGCTTTGATGGGCAGAATTGTAGGTGACAGATTTCTCAAGTCCTCGGCCATGTTTCCCGTCTCGGCTGTGCAGAGAGGAAGATCTAGATGTTTAGCCTTATGGAATGCAATTCTTTGCTCTCCATGCTTGGGCAGCCGGATGAACAGGAGTAATTTATGGACACCATTTGCCATTTGCATATGAAATAGGCTGCTTGTTCTTTATGGGAGAGAAAATGGCTCCTTTGGGTCACAATTAGCCTATCAAGCAATTAGTCACAATTAGTCACCATGCTGGCAGTTAATTGTGCACACAAAGTTGTTTAGACAAAGTAAGACTGAATTTCTAAACTTGAGCAATATATCCAGAGCCGCGACTCGTCTGCCTTCTGCTTTCATCTGGTTTAAGGTTTCTCATTGTTCGGAGAAATAATTTAGACTTCTTTATTGACTCAAAGCTTATTGTTGGGCAGTGTATAGAATGGAACATTAGAAGTTGCGGTTGCAACCCAGCAGTTAAATTGCTTTCTCTTGTTGCTAAACATGATTAAGAGGCGTGCTTAAATGGCACAGCATGGAAACAGTATTACCCTAACAACAGAGGACCACGGAAGTGAGGAAAGGCCCCAGGGCAGAGACTCTGGGAAGGATATATGAGCAACACAGATGGACTGACTTTTCGCCTCAATTCTATGAATATGGAGTTACTCACATGCATGAGAAAGAGCAGAGCGATGCTGTGACCCTCTTAGAGACTTCATGTGGGTTATTCCACTGGAGGATGAACAGTTTTCTTTGGAGTTAGAAGACCATTCTGGAAGAGCTGACTCTGGGCCCTTGCATAAAGCAGACAGATTGCTGGGATGTTTAGGATTGGCAGGAGACAACTTTGGAAGCAGAGTGTCACTCGGGTTCTGACGGTAAGGAGCTGGCACAAACACCTCTAATACCAGGTAGAAAAAAGATCTGAAACAATTTCAGAGGCATACGAAGGTGAATCTGTGAAGCGCATGCTTGCTCAAAGTTTTTGACATGTTGCATGCATTGATGTTTCACATGTAAAAGAAGAGCCGTGCCTTTTGACTTTACTGCAGATTTCTCCCTGAGTATAACTACATGTAGACATTTATGAGTGATCTTTAAAAAGAGATGCTATTCTAGGGTTGAAAATACATTTGGGTTGGTGGTTTGGTCTCTGTATATTCCTTAAGGCATGTACATGTTTGCTGGTTATTAGATATGGTTAAGGCAGATTCTAGGATACAATATATTTTAGGATCTTTCACTCCTCTCAGATCTAATGTTTCTAGAAATGAAGCCATAGACAGGGAGATGAAGGAACAAGAATCATCTTCCCACATGGAGACTTTCTCAGCTCCTGCATAGCAGCTGCTCACAGAGAAGACTTTGAACTTTCTACTGCCAGTCAGTGTTCCAAAGACTTCCCCTCCAACATTTCTCTACTGCTTCTTGCCAGGCTGGGCCAAGCATCTTTATGTCTGAGTACTCGTGCAAGGGATCTCCTTTCAAGTAGTCATGAACAGACCTAGCCTAGTGAGACAGAAAGACGAACATGTTGTCATTCCTATCTTGAAGCAGCTAGACAGAGTTTAGTAGGTTAAGAGCTAGATTTTGCAATGAATGCTCCACATCTGGCCAGAGGTCTGTTTGCTCTGCCAATGGTTGCTTCAACTGGATTGACCTTGCAAGTATCCATGCCTGTCATGAGCCAGCAGCATTTGTTCCAGGCCCTGCGGTAGAGCAGAGAAATGGGCAGATACTCACATGGGGCCACAAGACAGCAAGTCACAAAGCTTAAGTCAACAATCCCAGGAATGAGCTATACTAAATTAGAACTTGGGAACAAGCCAGATGACACCATCTAGCCGGTTTTGTGGCTATGAAGGAGTAGGCATGACAATCCCGTATTTTCTGAGCCCTCTGACACTTGCCACCCACCCCTGAGATTTTGATGCAGATTTTTCTTTGACCACACCTGCTGATCTTACCAGTTTTATGATTTCTTTATTATATGAGGCTGAGTCTCTATCCCAGGCTGGTCTTGAACTCCCAGTGTAACCAAGAGTGTGACTTTGAACTGCTAACCCTTTGCCTCCACCACATCCAGTTTATATTACGCTAAAGATTGAATCCAGGGCTGTGTGTATGCTGGGTACAATTAAGCTACACCTCTTAGCCATGAACTTTAATTTTTAATTGGCAAAAATTATAAATTTGGGGGAATGTAAGATGTTTTGATGCATGCGTACATTTGAGAGTGAGGCAACCCTGCATATCCCTCACCTGTATACCACTTCTTTAGGAGTCTCTGCTTTCTAAATAACCCGTTACTATACAGCTTGGGATACAATATCGATAATGCTTGTGCTATAGTGGAGTGAGCTGGTCTTCTCTTATTTCTCAAAACTTCTTGTCCCTCTATACCATGTCTAAGACATTAGAATCAAATGTAATAATTAACAAACTAAATTCCTCAACAGGTGCTACCTCTTGGGAGTAAATCTTTTTGGGAAGTGTCATTTATGTTTCCTGAATGCTAGTTCTGGTCACTCCACTGAGGTATGGTGGGAACCATATTATCGTAATGATATTGCAGCATATTACATAAATACGCGTTGTCTATTTGGTCCATTGATATGAAAATCATTGAGTAATAGCTTTTTGAGCTGAAATGCTCAATGGAAAAGAGCCCAAAGAATAACATGTGGCATAACAGCTATAGACAGGGGTTTGTTTAACCTTGAGCTTTCGATATGCTGCGGCTGTACTATAATTAGGTTAAAAATGATATGTTAATTGTTTTTAAATCACATGTAACCATGACAGCAGCAACAAAATGTAGCAGAAGTTCTGTGAACATGAAAAAGATAGGCCATCTCTTCCTTTTCTTACCTAATAAATTCAAATGCTTTCCAATTAAAAAAAATACTTGAAATAACTGTATCTGGTCTCTCATTTACCAGCCAAACCTCAGTCCAGTTATACCCTCCTTCTTTCCTTTTTTTTCTCGGATTGAAAAAAAAATGCTTAGTATTTATTTACAATGGACATGGAAGACATGAATCACAGACCCAATAACTCGTTTTTATTCCTCTAAAATGAAACCAAAATGCGTGATTTTGTGAGTTGATTTTGTTAACACCGAAGAAAAGGTACAACCAGAAGATGACAGTCATCTTGACCGCTGAAGTCATTTATCTTTGAGGAAGATTTTACAATGGAAATGTTGTCTCCCAGCTGCAGAGACCTGTTGTTAGCCTTGCATGCATTCATGTTAGGTAAAGCTGTTGTTTGGTGAGATTTCAGATTGCTCTCAAGGATTCTTCTTTACACAGGGATTCCTGTGGGTAGAGGTTGAGGAGGATGGGAGTGCTCCCTTGGGGAGGCATACTGTCTCCTACTGAGATGCTTTGCAGGAGTCCAAAGCTTGTTTTCAGTGTGGTATAGGGCCAAGACATAAAGATCCTAAGCTGTCTGATACCTGGCAGAAGCTGAGGCGGTCAGTACTGTTGTTCTCTGCCACTAAACCCACGCTAGTGTCCTTTGTTAATCAAGCCTAGACTTGTTTGGCTTGGTGACCACATTTCACATTGGTCATGTCAAACTGTTTTCATTGGAACCAACAAAAGCAATTGGCTTGAGGATTTGAGGGGAAGTAGAGAAGGGGTGGGTATTGCTTGCTAATGGGTAGGTGAGTATCCTTGTGTCTGATCTTGTTAGAGCCCTGAGATGCCCATATTGTAACCATGTAGGAAGTAGAGTCGAGAGAACATGTCAAATTCCATTGATTTCACACATGCCCACCCTGTGCCAAACACAGTGCTCCAGGATACAGTAGGGGAAGGCTCTCCAGAAAAGATGACCTTATTCCATTCTTTTTTTATTGTAATTCTAGGAAGCAGCAAAAGAGAGGCTAAGAATTTTCTGGACCCTGCTAATTCTTGAGACCTTCCATCCAAAGCTCATATTCAAACAATAACCTGGTAGCACCAATCAACCCTTGTTCCTTCAGAGAATGATTTCTGTCAACAGACTTGCTGGGGAGTTTTGAGAATTAGCTCTACTCTAGCTCTGCTTCTGACAGGCAAGTCAGGCTTTCTTGTGGTGCGAGGCATGGGCACTAGCAGTTTCTGGGCAATTCTGGAGGACAGATGGCTTTAAGCAGAATGATTTATTTTATGAATGAGAGAAGTTTGGAAATTTTACCCTGGTGTCATATAGAATGTGAATAGTGACACATATATATTTTAAGTGCTTGGACCAGAGCCACCTGAATTAATGACCCCGCTTGCCAGAGAAAACTGTGTAAGAGAATTCTGTAAGAGAGGTAGTTCTGATTTTGGAGGAAAAACCCGCTGTTGAATGGGGGTGTGTGAGATAAACGGCTGTGTGAAAGCTCACTAAGTCTTCTAAATCCAGATACTTGGTGTGCAGACAGCTGACGGTGAGAGCTGAAAGAGGTGCTGGAGAGATGACTCAGGGGTTAAAAGTGATTTTCTAGAGGACTCCTGTTGGGGTCTTAGCCCCAATACCATTAATATCTATAACTCTGGTGTCCCCTTTGGCTGGATGGATGTGGTATGGTGGCCCATGCTGCTTTAATATCCAGCACTGGGCAAGGAGAGGCAGGCTGACCTCTGATCTGAGTTTGAAGCCAGCCAGCCAGGGTGATATACTGAGGTCAACACCCCCGGCAGACCTTAAAAAGAGTTGAGTTGGGGTGGGGACTGGGTTTTGGTGATGTTAATATTCCTACTGTGGGCTTAGAGTTAGTTTGGAGAGGGAATTTACTTATCCTAATTAATGAAGAGATACCATATTTTCTGTAAGGGCTGCTGATGTAGAGGTAATATTATGTTCACACAGAGATCATTATATTAAAATAGCAATGACACAGGCTTTCTGGGGAGTGTGAATGAGCCTTTTTGTTGAGAGTGAGGATCTCTTAGGTTCCAGTACCCCTGTGAACTGGAGATTACCTTATCAGTTTTGTTGCTTTGGGTGTCCTAGGAGTCATCTTGTGATGTCATCTGGGTTTCTTTGACACTTTTAGAAGATAATAGGTTTGAAACCTATACAAGCCCTGTGTATTGTATGTGATGTGTGACTGTCTCTTAGGGAAGACCACTCCCATGCTCTTGGGTATGCCTTTCTGAACATTTCTCTTTCTCTTAACCCTCTGGCTCGCACGCGCGCACGTGTGTGTGTGTGTGTGTGTGTGTGTGTGTGTGTGTGTGTGAACCCTATCGTTAGAATACTTTCTAAATGTAGAGAACCTTTCATTTGACTGAAAAGAATGATGAAAAAGGGAATTAGCAAGCAAGCAGATTAAGGGCTCCTTGAAACTCCAAAGAAAAAGATGAAATTTTTTTTTCTTTGTGCCTCCACACACACTGGAGAGCACCTTCTCTGTTTAAGTGCTGTCCCTGCTACTGGGACCACAGTTGTACAGAATAAAAGAAGGCTTCACCAAGCCACCTGCTGTGAATGGGATTAGCCATAGGCAGGCTCTTTCTCTCCGGGACACAGACCACTTTGCTCAAGAGTTCTTTTTTTGTAGTCCTGCCTCCTGGGTAGCTGTGGCCCTTCTCTGGGAGGAATAAAAGGAAAGTGGAATGAGACAGGGAAGGTGTGAGAAGAGTTTCTAACTTGGTTATCCCAGTCAATTAAAGAGCAGGACCGGTGGCCTGGAAAATGGTGGGGATGGGGTGGGGAGGGGGGAGCAGGAGGGCATGGGAGGGGGCGGCTGTTAAAAAGAAAAAGCTGGAAGACAAAGTGCAAGGCTGAAATGTGTAAGAGATCTCTCTCTCCCGCTCAGTGTCTGCAATTCAAGGCACTTGACCAGGAAGTTGGTTCAGTTAGCATCATTTTTGAGGGATGGGGCAGTTATTTACTTGGGTCCCACCAGAGTCAGACTGAATCCTGGTCTGCAATCTCAGAGTCACATTGATCTGAAGTAACTGGTTCCATCCCTTACTTGGAAGTGACATGTAAAGTAAATCACCCAGTTAATTTATCTATTGATTATACAAATCACAGGGCAGGATGGTGTGGCATCTTTCCTTTTAAAGGTCAGCATCACAGGCTGTAACAAAAAGGCAGATTAACAAGAGGAAAACAAAGCAGAGTTATTCAATTAAAATTTTGCGTGACACAGTGGTCTTCAGAAATAATCAAGGATCCAAGGGAGCTTTCTCTTTTTTGTAGACAATCAGGTGGAAATATGATCAACTGGGCAGAAAGACTGTGCGAGAAGTGGAGAAACTCAGCTAACTCCCGTTGGGTTTCTGTGTGTATCTTTTGGTTATGGGGTATGGGTTGAGACTCCTCAAGAATGAAGTCCTTCCGGGAAGGAGACAGAAAGGAGAGCGGCCTTTCTAGTTTTTATGGCTTACTTTGAAGACTGGTTTTTATGGGACCTACACTAGTGTGTGGTTCACACACCCAGTGACACTCCACAGGAGGATACTGATGCTCCCTTCCTTTGCAGGTATCAATTAAAAATAGCTCCTTGGTTAGCGGTGGGACTTTGTGTCCACTTTCCCCTCTCAGAAGGCACCACACTTGAGAGCAGTGGTTCTCAACTTAAGAAACGCGGAGGCGCTCATGCCATGGTGATCCCTAACTATAAAATCATTTTGTCGATACTTTGTAACTGCAATTTTGCCACTGTTATGAATCATAATGTAAATATCCGATATGCAGGGTGTCTTATACGCTACCCTCGACTCACAGATTGAGAACCGCTGCTTTAGAGCATCATTCTGAGAGTCCCTGCAACATTACCTGAGGCTCTTGTATGTGCCGGACACTATTCTGGGCACTGAGGATATCACAAAAGTCCAAACAGAACCACCATTTGCTACAGTGTCGGTGTCCTTGCAGGGAGGACAATGTCGAGCTGGGATTTGTTTTCCTTCAATGCTCAGGAGACAGATAAGAAGGGTCATGTGATGTTTGTTTGTGGCAGGGAGATAAGCTAAGTCGTGTGGGTCACTTGGGGCATACATAGAAAAAAAAAAAACCAACAACGAAATACATATTCTGTCAGTATGCAGCCTTTCCATGCGGATAGGTGTTTCTTATAAATTGTCATGAGCAGAAGCTGACTGTTCTGACCAGACCTACATCCTTGGCCTCCTTAGTGAAATCTAATCGTCAAGTGATCAAATATCCACAGGCTACAGAGTGATATGGACAGCTGAGTCAAAATCAATCATCAGGGTATTTACTTTACTTACTAAGACAAGGAACTTGAAAGCAATCCGCAGATTCAGTACTGTTTACAGTTATCTCAGATAGGGACTTTAATGTCTAGCACACGCTACCCAAGTTGCATAGCAACTGTACTCTTACACCTGCACATGCACATAAAAGAACAAAACACCCATATCAAACAAGTAAAAGTGTGTTTACTTAGTAAATATAGAACGGGGTTTTATTAAAGTGGAATTTTCAGGTTTAGACAAGTAATGAGCTAATCATGTTATGTTGAAAAGCTTTGAGCAAAGATCTCAATTATTTATTATGTTTATCATCTATCTGTCTTTTTATCTTCCTTGTACTCTATCTGTTTGTCTGTCTGTCTGTCTGTCTGTCTGTCTGTCTGTCTGTCTATCTGTCTATCTATCCAATCTATTATATTGAATCCATTCTTTTGCCCAGTCACTTCCTCCTGTAAAGATATTGGCTGATCATACTGTATACAATACAATGTAGAAAAAAGTAACTATTTTCGTTGGGGGCAATAGCAAGGGAAAGAAATGTCTGGGAGGCAAGAAAGCACAGAGCCCACTCTTGAATGCACAAGCAGAGAACTCAGCTTCCAGAATTGTTAGGCACTGAGTGTGGGATGGGGGAATTTGTAGTAACTGGGAAACTCAGGAGTAGAATGACAGAATGTGGCAGTTTAGCTGGGAGACAGCACGAAGGTAGCAGTAAACACCTCAGATTATAAGTACTAGTCTACCATAGCTTCCTACAACCTGTACACAAACCCTCAATATCCTACAGCACCCTAGAATAACCCTTAACTGCTAATTTAAAGAAGAAGTCTATAGAATGGATTCATCAATCAAAGTCTCCCTTGGAACATTGTCATTCAACTTGTCCCATTGGTTGTACCACTCGACTCCCAGGCTGCCACTCATGTGAGGAAAGCTGTAGATGGTCCATCATCTCACGTTTCTGGTGTGCAGAGATCAGTGTCTGCTCAGCAGGCTGTGTTTGGTATCACCATAGCAAACGATGTAAAGCAGAAGTCTAGGTAGCAACCCAAGTGTCCATGTTCAGTCACCAAGGAGCTCTCGGCTTCATAGTTCCTCCTTCTCCCACTTCTGCTGGGGATCAGTGGGGTCACTGTGGTGAGCCTGGGTCAGAGACAAACCTGCCAAAAGATAATGCCAGTGGAGAGAGAGATTAAACACTCGTGTAATTGAAAAATCATTACTGTGAGTCCTGTTCTACCTAAATTTTGATCTTGGTACCGAAGCTTTGGCCATGCTGTTTTAATCCATGTGCTGGATGACTTGGTGATCTCCATTCTATAAGAACTTTTGTCAAGATTCTGTAATGACTCCCTGTCAGAGGCAAAAGAGAAGACTGTGTGCAGTTCTTCCCCAGTCTGCATGTGGAAAAGCAGACACTGACTATGTTGTGGAGTTCAGAGCAAATAATCACTAATTAAAACAACCAAATGGGCAGATTGGCTTTGAGAAAAAGCATGGAGCTTTGCTCTGTGCACAGTATTAGGAAGTTGCCTGGGATCTGGATTTTAACATTTCAGGACTGTAGTTTGTATTATGTTTTACTGAGAAATAGTCCACACGAGAGGAGGAATGGAATTTCACTGCTACATCATGCAATACTGGGATCTTGAAATCGAGGGAATTACAGGCCAGAGAGGTTAAATGACAGGCTTGAGGGATTGTAATTGGTGGAAGAGCTGAAAGTAGAATCCATGACCCCGACACCACTTTTTCTCTGTTCAGGGAGCTACCTTGCCTGAGCAGTAGCATCCATGTAGTGCAGGCAAGTTCACTAACCACACTTCCATCCCAAAACATCAGCAGCAAACCTCAGCACAAATGTTTTAACGCCATCTAGATTTTCTTGGATCCTGAATGTGTTTCTGTCTATCCCCAGATCCCTTAATTCAGTGCATGCTTATTCAGTGTAAAACAACTGTTATGGAATGCTTAAAAAATCATCTCTGTTGCTCACTGGTAAAGCAGTAGCATGTGAGAGGCTGTGAAGGTTTATTCTCAGCAGAGAGAAAGAGAGAGAGAGAAAAAATTGGGTACATAGTATAGCTGTTACTCTTCTGTGACAAATTACCCAACAAAAGCAATTTAAAGACGGAAGGGTTTACTTTGCCTCACTGTTTCGGATAGGTCCATCAACATACAGTCTGATGGCAAAGGCTCAGGCAGCTGGCTACTTTGTATCTATAGTCAGGAAGCAGATAGAAATGACTGACGAGGCTTATCTTCCTTTCTGTTTTATTCAGTCGAGGACCTCAGCCTGTCAGATAGTGATACCTATAGTTAGGGAGGGTTTTCCTGCCTCAGTTAACCTAATCTAAAAAAAAAAAAATCCTTCATAGATATGTTCAGAGGTATGTTTCCATGACTATGACAAATCTCATACAGTTGACCATCAAGATTAACTATCACTGGTTACTTCATGCCATTTGTCTTTA
>JANHMN010000014.1:62354608-62366195 GCA_030674055.1 Rhabdomys pumilio
TTTTTTTTTTTTTTTTTTTTTTTTTTTTTTTTTTTTTTTTTTTTTTTGTTTAAGTAGCTTTTGTGGAAAATGAAAGGGTCTTATGGAAACCATAGAAAAGCATTATAGAAAGTTAGAGCTCATTTGGGAGATGTTATGTTTAACTGACTTCTCAACGCCCACCAAGACTTCCTATACCCTCTGACAGGTTCTACAAAATTATGAATATTAGTGTGACAGCGTTGTATATAAAATTTGGCAAACGTATCTGCCCAGGGTGCATTTTTGTTCTAGTGAACCAATGAAGACGCTTTTGACAGACAATGATCTAATATCATGTAATACCAATAGTTTCTGTATAAGTATGAGTTTAAAATGATTTGTCTTTAAGAGACACATAGATGTGTTCTGTGAGGAGTGTGCACTATTAGGTATGTTTGAAAAGGACAGAATGGGAACTAGCCTTGACTTTTCATGGAGAACTCAAACGCTCCCTCCCATTTCAGATCACAGATTATTTTTCTGATAACAACTAACGGGTTAGTTAGATAGATGCCGATGGACTCTGTTCTGTGTTGTAGCTAATGTTTCAAGGAAATTGGGGAAAATAAAACAGGTTAAAAATCTTGTCTTTGCATTGTTTATGCAGTTGCTCTTGACTTATGGTGAGGTTGAAAGTACTGTAAGTAAATAATGCATTTATTACACATGAGTGACCATTATGCCGTAGCCAGCTCTGTTTTCAGTGTGTCCACTGTTTTAGCCAAGACGTGATATTTGAAATCAACACTGATTCTTGACTATTCCTCTGCTTTATGGGTCTTGTATCAACATTTAGTTGATAGTTCTGTCTAGCATTGGCTTTCATGATACAGACGGCTGTGATGGTGAGTATGGTCTACAGGAGATGCTCGAAGAGCAGGATGTACCTTGTCCCCATAAAAACAGAATGAGTGAGCCCGGCAAGGCACAGATAGACATACTGTTCTGTAACTTTACATAGTTTAGAAAAGTTCCTTGACCTTTCTCTGTTTTGGGCTGGGTAGATGCTAAGAAAATTTCAATTTCTTTTTGATTCTGAATTTTGACCTAACTGGGTTAGGATTTGGTGGTTATAGAGAAAATATTTTGTTTGCAACATTCTTCCTGCCAGGATGTTTGATCACAATAGTTTGTCCAAAATCAAAAAGTTATCTCTCTTAGATAACAATACTAATAGATACTAAAATTGACCTGGAAACTGGCTATTTAATCACATTCCATTGCAGATAATGCTGTCTGAATACCAGAGAGTGAAGTCAAAGATGCCTCCTGCCATTGAGCAATTGATGGTCCCGCACTTGGCGAGAGTGGATGAAGCCCTCCAGCCTGGCCTGACTGTCCTCACTTGGACGTCCCTGAATATTGGGACCTATTTAGAAAATGCCTTTGCAAAGATCAGTGAGTCTGTCTACGTGCTCTTCATTTCTCAGCTTTAAGAGCTTGATTCTTATTGCCTACTGGATAATTTGTTATTAAATTTGACGTTATAATGAAATGAGAAATCAGGCTCAAAACTTCCACAGTGAACAACAGCTAAGGATAAGGAACTCAGGATATAAATATTCGTTAGTTAATTTTATTCCCAGGGGTTGTCCATATAATTTTGTTGATTCTTTTTTTTGTTTTGTTTGTTTGTTTTTTCGAGACAGGTTTCTCTATGTAGCCCTGGGTGTCCTGGAACTCACTCTGTAGATCAGGCTGGCCTGTAACTCAGAAATTCACCTGCCTTTGCCTCCCAAGTGCTGGGATTAAAGGCGTGCGCCACCACTGCCCGGCAATTTTGTTGATTCTTATCGCTATTTTTAGTATCTAAATGATTTTTAAGGCCGTTTAACTTCTGTACGAATGGATTAGTTCATTCAAATTGTGTTCTTTTTTTAATCTTTCTGCCTCCTTTTACCTTCTCTTTCTCCTTTCACTTCCTGCCCTTCCTAATCTTCCTCATTATCCTTATCTCTTAGGTTAAACTCAGAGCTCTGTGTGGATACAGTAGACAAATGCTCTACCATTGAGCTCTCTTGCAGACTTCTCGGCAGTTTGGGGGATCTGGGTTTGGATGCAGCGGCTGGTGGACTCTTCGTGAGATACTTCCCAGAGTTCATAGGTGCCTTCTAGAACATACTAGCACCAGATCTTACGTAAAGAGGGGTGTGCAGATTGGAATGGTAGAATTTGTTTTAAAGAGACATTTTTATTCGTTTTTTTCCCAATCTAGTGCTATCTGTCCTCCCTTCTTCAAGGCTCAACTTTGTCTATTCAACTTTGTCTTCTTCAAGGCTCAACTTTGTCTATTTTTTTTTTTTTTTTTATGGCCCAGGATAAGAAGTTAGCTCTGAGTACATTATCTCATGTTGGCTTCCTCCCAGGGCCTCTGCTGTGCTGATAGCTGGGACCAGAGGTTCTGTATTGCACATGTCTCCTAATGGTACAGTTTAACTCCCATCTTTCTCCCAAGCTGACTGCAAAGGGCTTAATTAATCCAAAGTAGTTTTTTTTTTTTTTTTTTTTTTTTTTTTTTTTTTTTTTTTTTTTTTTTGAGACAGGGTTTCTCTGTGTAGCCCTGGCTGTCCTGGCACTCACTCTGTAGACCAGGCTGGCCTCAACTCAGAAATCTGCCTGCCTCTGCCTCCCAAGTGCTGGGATTAAAGGCGTGCGCCACCACTGCCTGGCGAAAGTAATTTTCATTTCTTCACTTCTTTGATCTTTTTTCTGATCCATTTGGTCATGTTACTTCCTATCTAGGTCATGTTTTCCTGGTATTCCCTTCTAGGTAACTCCTGATACTATTCTCTATCTCTGTATGTCTCCATCTCTCTTTGTCTGTCTCCATCTCTCTTTGTCTGTCTCCATCTCTCTCTTTGTACATCTCTGTCTCTTTGTCTCCCCTGAACTAGGACTTGACTTATTTATAACTTTAATTACTAGGAGCTTGTCTTCTTAGTACGTTTCCTACTGCACCTTCTAAATGACTATATACTACTTAATATATACTAATTCAGCATGCACATTCTACTCAAGAGTATTTGAGGAACAGGCTAGTAAGCAGAACTTGCACATGACTTCTGCTTCAGTTCCTTCATCCAGCTTCCTGTCTTAAGTTCCCTGGATAATGAACTACAAGATCTTAGATGAAATAAACCCTGTCCTCTTAAGTTGCTTTTGGTTATGGTGTTTTATCACAGCAGTAGAAAGCCTATCTAAGACAGTTGCATACTTTTGTTTGCTTAAGTGGGAACTAGTTTCAATGATAAATTTTAACAGAGTTGGTTTTCCATATTAATGAAGTGTATTTTAGGCTCACCACAGTTTGCAATGGGATATGGAAAGGTGCACAATTAGATAACCGTAGCATTAGGATGATGGGGAAAGCTGTGCAGCAGTTTTAAAAAGAGTTCTCAATTTAAAGATTAAAAAGGACCAATCCAGAGATGCTAAACGGCATCTAGTGTTGAACAGACAGAAGCAGTAAAGATGACTCTCCTTGCCTCTAAGCCAATATTCTTTCCAAAGTATCTCTCCGTAGGAAATATAGCAAGAGTAAATGAGCTAAAATCTCTAAGGAGGCATTTACAAGGTATATAAAGCCTTCATAGTGAGAGTTATCACAATCAAATTAGAACAAGCTGCTAAGGTAGTCTTTAGCAGTATTTTCCCTAGAGAGGAATTAGGATTAGAGCATTAGCAATTTGTATATTTTATTAGGTGCTAGCTAGAGAGAAGTAGACAGGGTCTAAAGAAATCCTGAGTCTCCCTTTTAAATTGTGTTTTCTTTATATAACTTAAACAAAGAAGATAATGAAGAACAAAGTTGAGCACCATTGTAGATACAGTCATTGTAGTTGATCACCTCCCGGTCAGGAGTTCTCTATACTTTGACCATTGGTGACTTTCTATGATGGTGTCAGTTTGCTGCTTAGAGAAGCTGACTTGACAAGAGTAAACAAACTATCTTAAGTGTCAAGAACAGTTGAATATTCTTCACTGGAATAAATGAGCCAACACAATTAGAGGGGTCAGAAATCCCCAGAGTCGCATTTGGCTAAAATCAAAGCATCTTCAGAGAAGATTCTTCCCAGAAACTCTGCAGAGCAACCTTTCCTTAACACCTTTCAGATTTTACAGACTTCCTACATCTGAAGGAGAATTACCATGCATGTTCAGAGCTAGCTGTGTGTCATGGCCAACCTGTTTTCTCTCAGTCCCTCTCCACCATGGTCACTTTCTTCTCTATCTCACTTAATTCTTTCCCAGCTTCCTCTTATAAGGTCCTTATGACAACTCTGCCTAGCTAATCCAGAAAAATCTCCAAATCTCAAGCTCCTTAATACAGCTGCAAAGTCCTCTTTGTCCTGTAAGGTAATATTTCCAGAGAATTAGGGATCTCCTTGGGAAATATATTTTTTTTCAACTTTTCACAAATGTCTTTAAGATGTTGTGAAGAACCAAGAGGAAACAAAAGATTTCTGTTGTGTGCACTCGCTTAAGCAGAAGTTTTGGTTCATTTTACACTGAATAACTTTGTCAGGAAGCATCATCTGGTATATCGAACAGTTGCCTGAATGAATTAGGTTGAAAATTATTGAAATTGAGGTATTTCTTTAGGTAGTGAAGGTATTGATTTAAGGAAGAGTCCAAAGTAGCAGAATTTCATTTCAATCGCAGTTGTGGAAGGCACTGTTTGGAATTGGCACTGACATAAATATTCAAGATTTAACGGTGGAAATATCAAAGGAGCAGACACAAGAGCGGCAAGATGAGGCCATAGGAAATCTAGGACCACTCTCTTCACAGTCACTGGTGCCCTCCTGGAAAGATGAATCAGAGCCTGGCAGAGTGGAAAACTGGGAACTGTTAAAGGAGGAACAGTCTACAATAGCCACATGTGTAACAGCCAAAAGTACCAAGGACAGTGTGTTGCTTTTAATAAGAATGACCCTCATAGGCTCGTACAGTTGAATGCTTGGTCCCTATGTGATGGAACTGTTTGGGAAGGATTAGGAAATGTGACCTTTTTTTGGAGGTGTGTCCCTGAGGCTAGGCTTTGAGGTTTCAAAAACCCATGTCATTCCCAGCATGCTTTCTCTGCCTCCCTCTGACTAAAGGTTGTGTCTCAATATGTAAGCCCTTAGCTACTGCTCCAGCATTATTCCCGACTCCTTTTTTTCCATGTTTCCCACCACAATAATCACCAATTCACTCTCTGATATTGTAAGAAAGCCCCCATTAAACACTTTCTTCTATAAGTTGTGGTCATGGTTTCCTTTGACAATAATAGAAGAGTAACTAAGACAGATAGGTATAGCCCAAGCATCTTTAACCCCAACATTCCCGCTATCATCCAACCATGAGTCCATGTCTAAGGAAATGCTTCTCCTAATCTGTCATCATTTTGTTTTTCTCAAAGAGGACCTGGAGCTTCTGCTCGACCGAGTCAATGACTTGATTGAGTTCCGTATCCACGCCATCCTGGAAGAAATGAGCAGTGTGGCACTTTGTCAACTCCCTCAGGATGATCCCCTGACTTGTGAAGAATTCCTCCAGATGACAAAGGTTATCAGATGACTGATTAAAAAAAAACTTTCTTGAATTAAGGTTTTAAAATACAAAAGGAATATTTGAAGCATAAATTAGGAATTAAAAAAAATTTTCTTCTGCTCCATGATAGAAGTGATTCAAATGTAGAACCATCTGACAAAATGAAGATAAAGAAAATGTTATCTAAGCAGCTACTGATAATTTACTTTCCTTCAGATCTGCCAGAAGGGGCATTGTTATGGAACACATTTCTAAAATTTCTACATTTTTATGAAGGGCAGGGGTATTTTTTTCCTTTTTAGAAGAGCCTCAGTAAGTAAGGGTTAATTATGACGTAGCCGGGGTTGGCTTCTGGGCAAGCTGTCTTCTTCAAGCACTCCAAAGAGCTGTTTCAACACTAGTATTTTGTAGCATAGAGTTCTGTACATATTCCTAGGAAAGCTGGGAAATATCAGAGGCTTGTGTTTAAACTACTCAGGGCATAGACTGTATTTACAGGTTTATCATATATCAATATATGAAAATAAACCCCTCAGAAAGTCTCCACTGTTTCCCAAGCATCCTTGCAAATGAGGTGCTTTCTTCCTACATTAGGACCAAGCTACTGTCAGAGAGGCTCTATACATTTTGGGAATGACACGTTGGTCTCATTTATAACTTTCCCTGTGGGTATTCTAGTGATAGAAACTCTTCAATGATGGCTTTAATATTGTTGTCCAGTAGTGCTTACTGGAGGACCCATTATATTACTGTCAGCTTGTGGCTACACTAGAGATGGGACTTATCACCAAGACAGAGTGACAACCACAGCTAGATGATGCATCAGGCAGGTAGAGTGTGGGGGAAGCCTAGCACAACCTTTTTCTTTCTAATGAGGATTTCTGGAGAACTCTTTTCACTCACCTGTCAACAACAAACTACAGCAATCTGCTTGCAAACGTTTTGTCCAGGGAAGTTCAATGCTTGACTGCTTGACATTCAAAGTTCTTTTTTAAAAAATTTAAATTTTATTTTATATCATATGCATGTGTGTGTGTGTGTGTGTGTGTGTGTGTGTGTCTGTGTGTGTGTGTTACACACAGAGGCCAGAAGAGGGCATAAGGTTTCTGGTGCTGAACTCTTATGTCCTCTCTTGGGCTGAACTCTGAACTCTGGAAGATCAACAAGCCTTCTCATCCACCGAACCACTTCCTCTGTCCCCAATGTTGTGAGCTTTTATTGGCTTCTGTCATCATGACACACTCTGCATTACATGAAAAGGCTCAGAGTCTTAGAAGGAATCGAGTGTGTTTGGTATAAACCATGTTCCTTACAGAAGTATTCTAGTCACAGAACCCACGTTTCTCAGCCAATCAACAGTGAGAACCCACTTGAATCTGATCTCTTTGAAAGGGAGGGTTTCATGCTCGCAGGCAACCCTTTGAGAGGACCAAGCATTTGATGTTAAAGCCTTTGTGCATACTTGGTAAACCTCAATCTATATTAGGGTTGTCCACATTTTAGAATTCTGTTTGCCCTTCTCACAATGATTTTTAATTTTTTTCCTGCTGATTTTTAAGTTCCCTCCTCATCGTAAGAGATATCACTCAGTTCTGTGGTTTACATCAAGTTTTAGATTTTAAAAATAGAGAAATTATCATTTATACCAGTCGTATCACCATTGTCTTTATGATTTTTTTCCATGACTCTCATTGTACTAACAGCAGGCTTGCACACCACTTTTATGCTTTTCCTCTTAGCTAGTATTTCTCTGCAATAAATATATATCATTATTTCATGTCACTATATGGCTTTCACAGGTAGCACGTAAATGATACCTTCATAACATTTTATTGAGATGATATATATTGCTTCATAGTATTGGATATTAAATGACTTCCAAAATTGTCAATTTTGCCAAGAGCTGTAATAAATACAGATGTATTACTTTTTTTTTGGTCTTCAGGACCATTGCCTCCAAATAGGATTATTGTGTCATATTGTTTAGTTTCATTTCACAACTCTTTATAGTTAGAGACAAATTGTTTTTCAAAGAGCGATCCCAATGTATGATGCGACGTTACAGTGATACCAGTTTCACTACCCTCTGACAAATAATGTGTATTATAATTTATTAATTTTAGTTTGAATAACAAAATCATGTATCTAAATTAATCTGTATTGTGATTACCAGTATAAGTACTTTCGATTGACTCATTTTGACAAATTTTTTTTATAGTTTTATTTTTCATTTATGCATTGTTTTTAAATTCTTTTGCTTTTAAGAATATGATAAAATTACATCCTTTCCTCATTCCTTTTCTCACTTCAAATACTTCCAGACATTCCTTCTTGTTCTCTTTCAGGTTCATGGCTCCCTTTTTGTTAACTGTTCAATACATATATGCATATATTTATACATATATATTTCTATCTACATAATATAGCCTGCTCAATATGTATAATGTTACTGATATATATGTTTTAAGGCTAACCATCTGGTTTTGGGTAACCAGTTGATGTGCTCTTTCTGGGAAAGACTATTTCTCGTTTTCTCTTCGTTGCTTAGCTGCTTATAGTTCTTGTAGTTAGAATCTCCTGGGCTTTTCTCTTTCCATGCGAGCTGCTTAGTAAAGAAGGGGATGATGGGGACTCAAAGACAGAGCCTTTGGATACTTCTTATGCCTGTTGTCATCATGGAGATGAGGCACTGAGAGTGGCAGGTGCTGAAGGGAGCGTCTCTGGTTTTGTTTGATGTAGGACCGTTTGGATGAGTGCATCATTACATTGTCCTTATTCTGTTTATTCTGTTTTATTAATTTGTACATTGTTTGCACTTTTATAAGCATGTCTTCTCTTACAAGAGTTGAAGGCTTTGATAATCTTGGAACAATAGAATTAATCATTGAGAGTTGCTTCCCAAAACACACAGTAGAATGGAATTCTAGGATTTCAAATACATGCTCCTGCTGCTGATCAGACATAAATAGCTGTAAGGAAGTCAACTGAGGATTTCTTTGGTGGGAGAGCTGCCCTTGGGAAGGGGAGATGTTATGGTTCATTTTGAGCCTCTCCAGTATAGAGTCAAATGACTCAAAAATAATTAAAGAAATATTAAGTATCTCTTAGAAAACAATTGATTTATAATAAGGGAAACAAGTTTGGGAAATAGGCTCCCTGGTTGAATGTCATTTTCTAGAACTTGTTAAAGACTTCCTTAGTTCTCGACACTGCCCCTAGCACTTGCATATATCACTTGGAGTACACTCAATTACATGAAGTATTATTTATTTATTTTTAAATTTATTTTTATTAGATATTATATTTACATTTCAGATTTTATCCCATTACTCCCATTCCCCCCACCACCCAGGAACCTCCTATCCCACCCCCCCTTCACATGCTTCTATGAGGATGTGCTCCCATCTACCCCCCACTCCCACCTTCCCACCCTCGAATTCCCCCCCCCACTTGGTGTTCAGCCTTCATGGGACCAAAGATCTCCTCTCTCACCTATGCCTTACAAGACCATCCTCACCTTCATGTACAGATGGAGTCATGGGTCCCTCCCTATGTGCTCCCAGGCTGGTGGTTTAGACCCTGGGGAGCTCTGGTTGGTTGGTATTGTTGCTCTCCTCATGGGGCCACAAACCCTTTCTGCTCCTTCAGTCTTCTCTCTAACTTCTCCATTGGGAAACCTTTGATCATATCAGTGTTGAGTTGTGAGCATCGTCCTTTGAATGTGTCAGTTTCTGGCAGACCTCCAAGGAGACAGCTATATCATGTTCTTGACAGCATGCACTTCCAGCCATTCACATCAGTGTCTACCTTAGGTGACTGTACATGGGATGGATACCCAGGTGGAATGGTCTCCAGATGGCCCCTCCTTCAGTTTCTGTTCCACACTTTGTCTCCATATTTGCTCCCTTGAGTATTTTTGTTACTCCTTCTAAGTAGGATAGAGGCATTCACACTTGGTCTTCCTTCTTCATGAGCTTCATGTGGTCTGTGAGTTGAGTCTTGGGTATCCCAAGCTTTTGGGCTAATATCCACTTATCAGTGAGTAAATACCATGTGTGTTCTTTTGTGATTGTGTTAACTCACTCAGGATAATATTTTCTAGTTCCATCCACTTACCTAAGAATTTCTAGAATTCATTATTTTTAATAGCTGACTAATACTCCATTGTGTAAATGTACGACATTTTTTGTATCCATTCCTCTGTTGAAGGACATCTGGGTTCTTTCCAGCTTCTGGCTATGTGGAGAAAGAGGAACACTCCTCCATTGTTGGTGGGATTGCAAGCTGGTACAACCACTCTGGAAATCAGTCTGGCGGTTCCTCAGAAAATTGGACATAGCATTACCTGAAGATCCAGCTGTACCACTTCTGGGCATATACCCAAAAGATGCTCCAACATATAACAAGGACATATGCTCCACTATGTTCATAGCAGCCTTATTTATAATAGCCAGAAGCTGGAAAGAACCTACATGAAGTATTTTTAATTTATTCTTAGAAAATTTCATACATGTGCCTAATGCATTTTAATCTTATCTATGCCGGCTTTTTACTTCAGACTCCTGTGGTCCCCCTTCAAGCCATTTTTAAAAATAACACACTGATGGGCTGGAGAGGTGTCTCAGTGGTTAAGAGCACTGATTGCTCTTCCAAAGGTCCTGAGTTCAATTCCCAGCAACCACATGGTGGCTCACAATCATCTGTAATGGGATCTGATGCCCTTCTCTGGTGTGTCTGAAGACAGCAACAGTGTATTCATATACATAAGATAAATAAATATTTAAAAAAATAACACACTGAGTCTAATAAATATTCCCCATATATACATGTTGGATGCATATCAACTAGGACACAGGCAACCTGCCAGTAGCTACTCCTTGAGAAAAACTGACTCTCCCTCCCTCAGCAGCTATCAACTCTTAGCTAGGGATGGAACCTGAGGAGGTTCTCCCTCTCCTAACTGGTCTTCTGTAGGTATCTACAGTTGCTGTGAGCTGATGAGTATAATAGTCATATCATCTATAGATATAGACCAGCATCTCCCAGTACGACTCCCTATTTCTGGCTTCAAAACCAAAGCAAAACAAAACAAAATAAGACCGGGTAAAGATTTGTAGTTAGGTGAAGTTAAGTGAAGTTATTGTTTGATATTTTTCATGGTAATGGGTAAATTTAAATGTCTGTTCCAGCAAATGTTAGAGTAACCAAGTTTAAAAGTTTGTACCACACATTAATAGCATCAGAATGTCACATCTTCTGCAGAAGAGGGGTGGGTAGAAGTCAAGAGTGCTGGGTGTGGAGGTGTCAGAACCATAAACTGTGTGATGTGGACAGTCCATGAACATCTTAGAGCCTCAGTGTATAAATCAGTGTAAAGTGAAACGGACTTGAAAACGGTGACTGACTGACAAAGTCTGCATTCACTCGGCTTTCCCTCAGGTAGGCAGTACAGACACTTCCCTGTGGTTTACCCTTCTTTATGTACCTGTCACAGACTCTACTGCTGTGCTTCATATGGTATTACATTTGTCTGATTTCATTTCTGAGAAATGTACAACCTAGCTGAAGTGAGTGTAGATCTGAAGTGAGGTACATGGCAGTGGCTTGTCAGAAATGATGAGACGGGAAGACAACCGGAGAGAGCAGGTTCACATCATGTGAATGGCAGATTCACTTAATGTGAAAAGCAGATTCACATTATGTGAAGGGCAGATTCACATCACATGAGGGGCAGGTTCACATCACATGAGAGGCAGATTCACATCACATGAGGGGCAGATTCACAGCACGTGAGGGGCAGGTTCACATCACATGAGGGGCAGGTTCACATCACATGAGGGGCAGATTCACATCACATGAGGGGCAGATGCACAGCACGTGAGGGGCAGGTTCACATCATGTGATGGGAATTCCATGGTATGAGAGGCTGTTGATGGCTTTGGGAATAGCTTCTTCCATGCTGAGGAAAAAGAACAGAAAAGCAAAAACCAAACCAAACCAAACCAAACCAAACCAAACCAAACCAAACCAA
>JANHMN010000014.1:62367808-62397965 GCA_030674055.1 Rhabdomys pumilio
GTGTGTGTGTGTGTGTGTGTGTGTGTGTGTGTGTGTGTGTGTGTGTTGTACATTCCTATTAGATTTAAATAATTTTAAACACTCTGCCATGCACTTCGTATTTCCTTCTAATTGTAAGCAGCATGAACTATAGTCATCTCAGAAAATTCTTTGTCGTGGATCCTCTCATCATGCATGTTAAAACTGAGAAACCCGGGGCCCAGAAAGATTAGTTTGCCAAGATTACTGAAATACTGATGACAAAAAAAATCAACATAATTTAAAAATTTCCTGTAATAAGACAAAGGCATAAAGAAAATTATTGAATCCAAGAGAAGAAAAAACATGAGAGAGTTGTCAATGGAAAATTCTTAACCAATCTTATTAATTATTAACCAGTCTTATTAATGATAAGAGATTGATATCATTCATTTAAAATTAGAATTTATTTTACTATTTCCACGGTACTTCAGCTTTTCATTCTGAATGTCCTCGTTTTTTTTTTTACCTAGTGTTCTAAAAAAAAAAAAGGTTTTGTTTTTTCTACGTGTGCTCCATAGCCCCGCAAATGGTAGGGGTATTCTGAAGTTAAAATTTAAATTAAGAATAGCAGAGAAGGAAATAGTAGCTAACTGAGACAAAATAGGATAATAAAACCTTACCTGTGAGGAAGATTTGTAACACAAGGGGAGCTTACTAGTGTATTTAAAGTGGATGAAGAAAAGCAGAGCTTGAGAAACAATGTTCTGGGGCATGGCTTTGTTTTACTTCATAATGAATGAGTTCTTTCCTTAGACACAAGGCTTTTGAAAGGATCCATCAAATGTTGGCTCATATGTTAATACATTAAATCATAGCCATTGCATAGCTTTGTGCACTGCAGGTATCTTCAACTATATAAAGTTATTTGTGGTTCATGTGCACATGCGCATACATATGCATCTTTGACTGAATACTTAAACCTATAGAACCAAACTTAAAAGCCTTTTTGTTATAGATAATGAGTTACATTTTACATTTTTTTCATGCATGTGAAACTGCTCCAAAGTTTGGAATATATTCATTGTGGAAGGTATTTTATTTAAAATTCCGAAAGTTGCTTGTTTTAACTTTCACTTATTACAGTATTTGTTCTTTATTTCTTGTTTGCTTCCTCTGCATTAAACTTGTTGTTGGCATGACTTTGCTTGCCACTGTCAGTTTTAAAGTCTTAGGTAAGACTTTATACTTAATCCTGATTCTTAATTGAGAGTTTCCTTTGATGGAGATGAACCAGCAAGCTACAATCAGCACAGTGGTCTGGCATCCACTGAATCACTGTTATGTTGAGCAAAATCAGATCATCAGATATCTGTGCACTCATTGGTTTGACAAATGTTTGTCCAAGTACATATGTATTATGTATGCCTTAATTTTGGGAGAGCCTGTTAAGTATATTCCATTTTCATCTAAAAGTGGTGCATTAATTCAGACAGTCATGATGCATCCAAGGCGAAACAGAACCATCTCCCCATTTTCCGGGCAAATGTCACCCTGGCCATTCCCAACATTGCTATGACTCCTGCCCTGGAAGACATACAGCACACGCTGAACAAAGCAGTGGAATGTATCATCAATGTCCCCAAGGGGGTTAGACAGTGGAGCAGCAAGCTGTTGCCCAAGGTTGGTAGAATATGAAATATTGATTCATTTGGAAGCTGCAGTTCATAAAGATGGGGCAAAGTTGAAAAGCATCTTTTTTTTTCCACTCTAGAGAAAGATGCATGAAAGAAAAATGGCTGCCATGCAGAACAATGAAGACAGTGATTCTGATGCTGAGGTGGAGGAAAGTGAACATCAAGGTATGCTTTGAAAGTTTTAACGATTGAAAGTCTCTCTCTCTCCCTCTCTCTCTCTCTCTCTCTCTCTCTCTCTCTCTCTCTCTCTCTCTCTCATGTGTGTGTGTGTGTGTGTGTGTGTGTGTGTGTGTGTGTGTGTGTGCAGATACTCATAGAGGCCAGAAGAGGGAGCTGGAGTCACAGGTATAGTATGCTGGGAACTGACCTGGGGTCATTTGCAAGAAGAGCAAGGACTCTCAATTGCTGAGCCATGCTCCCAACTTTTAAAACATCGTCATTGCAAGTCACGTTTTCACAGAGTTCTCTAGTATCTCCTGCACCATATGCAGTTTTCAAATCATGTTCAATAAGAGTATTAATCTTTGAGCCCATTTTGTGTTTAAAAACGTTAAGATCCACATCCTGATTCGTCAGTGTCACGTTATCTCCTGCTTCTGTTGCATCTGTCACAACTGCTGGCGCGTCACTGAAGTCTGATCTGATCTATTAATGACCGAAGACAGGAAACATGTTTCATTTCACACTTTACCGAGAAACTGGTTTTCATCACGAGTATTTTCTGGCATGTTGCAGATGTTTTTGGCCTATTGTGAGTTCCGTTTTGTTAACACACCCTGAGTGAGTGCTGCTGTGCATCCTGCAGCTTTCATTTGTAGTCTCTAAGATTGGGGAGCACTAGACATCCACCTTGCTAATGATACCAGGTGTCCTCTTCAGCCCTCACACTCCCTTTCGGTCAGCACCGCGGCGAGCAGACACAGTATGATCTTGTTGCTGTTGCTTTCCCCTGAGATGATAAAATGACTCCAAGAGACTGAAATCAGTACCTCTTTGAAATAGCCCCAATGAAGAAGGTAGAAAGATCTGAAAATACATTCCTGTAATTAATTAACTAATTAATTTTTAGCTTAAGCTGAAAAGCACTATCAGGAGCGGGATAGATGACTCATTGTCTGGGAATAGATACAGCTCTTGTTGCAGACCTGACTCTGGTGCCCAGCACCCCTTTCTGGTGGTTCATGATCACTTGCGTCTCCAGCTCCAGGGCATCTGACACCCTGTTCTGGCTTCTGTCGGCAGCTTCACTCAGGTGCACATAACAACCCCCCAACACATACATATAACTAAACCATGAATTAGATCGAAAACAGTCCTGATATTATGGTATTAGCTTCAATGTAATCTGGAAACATTGCTTTATCTCCTAGAATCATTTAGAATTCAGAGTCTTCTACTGAGAATATGTTCAATCGTGAATCACAGCCTGAGAAGAAAAAAAAATATGTACTGAGAACATGACCAAAGAACTGAAGCAGCAGACTGCAGCCTGTCTGTCTTTAACTGTACAGTTCAGAGAGTTTATCTGTGTGTTTGTGCATGTATGTGTGATGGGTGTGATGTGTTGTTTTGTATACTCTGAGTATTATCATTGTATAATTTTAGAACATTTTCTTATCTCAGGATGAACCCCTGCACCAGTGAGCATTCATTTTGCTTTCCCTTTCTGCTCATCTCTGGGAAGCCACTGATCTATGTCCCATCCCTAGTGATCTAGCATTTATGTGTGGGATTCTGTGACTGTCTTCCCCATTGTCATGGTATTTTCATTTTCATCAATGTGTAGTATTTGTGTCACATTTTTCCTATTGTTGCCTCGTAGATGGGACCTCAGGTCCTGCACATGTCAGGCAAGTGCTGTGCTACTGGCTTCATTCTTAGGTTTATTTGTTCGAGAGAGGAACTTACAGTAGCTTAGGCTGACCTTGAACTGGTTAGATAGCTTAGGTTACTCTTGAGCTCAAGATTCTTCCACTCTTACTTTCTGAGTGCGAGGACTGCGGGCACATAATATTCATTTCTTTTATTATTGAATTGTATTTCACAGTACAGATCAACGATATTTTATTTATGCATTAGTAAGTTAGTGAGCAGTTAGATCGTTTTCCATTTTCCACTATCATTAAGAATTCTAGTAAATATGTAGCTGTGCTTATGTTTATTATTCATGTGCTTGTGTGTATGCTCGTGTTTGTTCACGAATGCACAGGCACATGTGGAGATCAGGAGCTGATATTGGGTGTCTTTCTCAATTGCATTGCATCTTGTGTTTTGAGACAAGGTCTCTCACTGATCCTGGGGATCATTAACTGGCTGAACTGCTTGGCCAGAATGCTCCAGGGATCTGCCTGTTTCCCCATCCCACCCAGTGCTGGGTTATACATGCATGCTGCAAACCCAGAGCTGGTAGGGATGAGGAGGATACAAACTCAGGTTTTCATGCGCAAGTGGCACACATTTTACCAAGGGAGGCACTTTCCAACCCCAAGATTTTATGTGGAAATGTTTTTGTTTCTCTTAGAATGGCCCGACAAGTAGGATTTCTGGGCATATAGTGGATTTACGTTTAACACTGAAAGAAATGCCACGCAACCTTTGGAAGGTATAACATCCTTTGCTCCTCCCACTGGCAGTGCAGGAGGGGTTCATTGCGTTTTCTCTCCATTGTCACTGATCACATTCCTCCCTGCCTTTTGTCTGTAGCCGTTGTCATAGGTACAGAACTATGTCTCATTGTAGTTTTTGTGTTAATTTCTACAACGACGAGTGACGCTCAGCACCCTTTCCTGTGGTTTCTGATCATTCGTGTGTTATTTGGAGCAGTATCTAATTTTTTTCATATTCTTAAAAATTAGGCAACTTATTCAAATATCTGTAAGACTTTTTATGTTCTGAATAAACTTATAATTTTTTTGATACATTACAGATTTTGCTCAGTTTCTTATTGATATCTTTTGGAAAATCAAAGTTGAGTCTTAAGTTCTACTCAGCTGTATTTTCATCATGTGTCTACGAGACAGTCGCTTGGTATAAGGTCAGGGAGCTTTGTATTCTATTAAAGTTGCATAGCTTAGCGTTTACATTTCAGTCCGTGATTCACTTTTAGTGACGTTGGTGTTCAAAGCCATTATTTTCAATGTGGTTGTATACTTGTACCACCGCTGCTAAGCTAAGGAACCATTTATTCTGTAATTGGATTTTCTTGGAACCTGTGTTGAAACTCACTTAAACACGAGTGTAAATCCAAATGTTTGTTTCTGGACTTCTAGTTTTCTTCCATTAATCTCAGTTCTTGCTAATTCCAGTGTGACATTGTCTTTACTGCTATAACTCTGTAGTAAACTTTCAAAAGTAACTTATTTATTGTTCTGCAATTTCATACAGTTATATTATTTTTTGTTCAATTTTCTGTCTCATTATTCTCTCTCATTCCATTCCCATTAAATGCTTTCTTTTTCCAAAGTGCTCTCCCTCCCATTTCACGACATTCTTTTCTGTGTGACCCATGACATATAATAGAGGCTGTCTGTCTGAGCATGGGTGGCCACACTCATCTGCTTGAGTGGTAGCAGGGCCACAGGAGGGAGGAATATAACTCCTCCACCCCCACTATTTCTTACTCCTTTGGGAGAGGTGAAGTCAGGAAGTGTGAGTCTTGTACCATTTTAAGATTTTCCCAAACTCACTTAAGATGTGCTAGATATGTCACGTTTCTATATGAATTTTAAGATCAGCTTGTTAGTTTCTATGAAAAAAAAAACAATTGAAACATTTAAACGGGGATATGCTGAATCTGTGCATAAATTTGTGGCATATTTCAATTTAAAAATTACACAAAGCCTGTCACTCTGATCACACAAAAGAATGATGCACATGTGAGCTCACAGAGATGGTGGCAGTGCACACAAGGCCTTCACACCGGACAAGGTCACAGCACTGAGACAACAGAGTGGACCGTGTCCCATCTCTACCCAAGAAGCTATTTGCAATTGATATCTGCCAGGAAATGGAGAGTCAGTTTTCTCCAAAGGAGCATCAGTGGGTGTATAGCTCACAATTCAGGGCAGGCCCATGCCTGGAAGTAGTTGGTCAACACCAAATGAATACTGTGTGTGTGTGTGTGTGTGTGTGTGTGTGTGTGTGTGGTGTGTTTATACTTTTTCTCTTGTTTTGGCATATTTTGTCTTATTGGGCTTTTGCTTAGTTGTTTAGATTCTGTTTTTCTTTCTTTCTTTCTTTTTTTTTAAAGATTTTATTTATTTTATGTATATGAGTACACTGTAGCTATCTTCAGACACACCAGAAGAGGTTATCGGATCCCATTGCAGATGGTTGTGAGCCACCATGTGGTTGCTGGGAATTAAACTCAGGACCTCAGGAAGAAAGAGTCAGTGCTCTTAACTGCTGAGCCATCTCTCTAGCCCCCCTCTTTTTTTTGAAAGAAAGAAAGAAAGAAAGAAAGAAAGAAAGAAGGAAAGAGAGAGAGAGAGAGAGAGAGAGAGAGAGAGAGAGAGAGAGAGAGAGAGAGGGAGAGAGAGGGAGAGAGAGAGAGAAGTTCTCTCCAGTGGAGGAGTTAGAGAAAGGACTGAAGGAGCTGAAGGGGTTTGCAACCCATAGAAAGAATACAATATCTACCAACCAGCCACCCTGCTCCCCCTCCAAGCTCCCAAGGACTAAACCACCAACCAAAGAGGACACATGGAGTTACTCATGGCTCCAGCTGCATATGTAACAGAGGATAGCCTTGTCAGGCATCAATGGGAGAAGAGGCCCTTGGTCCTGGGAAGGCTTGATGCTCCAGTGTAGGGGAATGCCAGGGTGGTGAGGTGGGAGTCAGTGGGTGAGCATCCTCATAGAAGCAAGGAAAGGAGGGATAGGATAGTGGGTTTCAGGAGGGGAAATGGGGAAAGGGGATAACATTTGAAATGTAGATAAATAAAATATCCAATTTAAAAAAAGAGCACATACTTTCCATATACTGTGGGACAAAATATGCATTAGATTACAAAGGGGGAGGAAAGGAAGTGAGAAAGAAGAGGAAGAGGAAGAGGAAGAAGTAGAAGTAGAAAAAGAAAAGAAGGAGGAAGAGGAGGGGGGGAGGAGGAGGAGGAGGAGGAGGAGGAGGGGGAGGAGGAGGAGGAGGGAGAAGACAAAGAAGAGGAGGAGGAGCATATGGAGATTTCCCTTACTGATTTGAGTCCAGAAGTTTCACCCTTTGTTTAGGGACCCAGTGTGCAGTAGAGCAGGCACACCACCCAAGCTTTACATAGTGATTATGATAGCCTCAGTGTTAGGCAGAGGTGAAGACTGGGCATGTGCACAGCTTGTGTGTGTGTGTGTGTGTACTTTGAAAGTCTCAGAGTCTTCAATGAGTCTGGTATGTCATTGTCATTGTTGAGGTCTCTCTTTCTCCATCCCAAACTAACCCTACTGACCCCAATTTTCTTCACCTCAAACTAACGCCATTGTTTTAGATACTGATAAAGTTAAGTGACTGGGGCGGTTGTGTAAATTTCTTTCTTTGGACGAATATCATATGGCTGAAGTTTTTCCTTGCCCCATTCAGTGAAGTCCTGACTCAGGCTAGACAAAGATCAGTTCTTTGGATCCAGTTATTGCAGGGAGCTTCTAGCCATGCCGCTTAGTAACAATTCTTCAGAACTGGCCAAGGAGACACCAATCTCGGTGTCCCCCCACGGAATGCTGTGCTGCAGGTTTTCCCAGCTCTAGGACTGCAAGACTGCTATTGTTTAAGGCTGTCACACAGTCGCATCCCAGCACACAGAACAGAACTTGCTATCACCACTGAGACCCTGAAGTTCTTCTTGAAGGAACGCTTTTTGGATGTTCGCACACTTTGATTAATATTATTAGTACCAACACCAGTTAAAGCTGTCGTTGCTTTTATGCAGATTTTACATATCTTCATCATTGTAGAAACCTACCCTTTCCCCCTCCCAAAAATGTTCTATAGACTGTTGAAATTAACATTTATGCTTTTCTTTTCCTCTTTCACTTTAGAAACGCTGGAGATAGCATCTGTAAACTTGCCCATTCCTGTGCAAACCCAGAATTACTATAAGAATATTTCTGACAACAAAGAGATTGTAAAGTTAGTATCTGTGCTCAGCACAGCCATCAGCTCCACCAAGAAGGTATGTGTGTCACGAGGCAGTTACAGGTCCTGGGCTGCCCAGCGTGTGCTTGCACGAACTCCATCATAAGCTCACCCTGCACGTAGCCTGATTTCACCCCCATAGGATCCGAGAGCAATGAGAGGCATCTTGTCTGCGTACAGTGAATTCGCGCTCACCAAAGGCCCTTTAATTTAGTCTGCAGTGGGAAGAGAGCTGTGAATTCCCTGCTTCATCTCGTGCTCCTGTTAATGTTTTTCATCCTCTTCTGTTACCGTAAATGAATCTAACTTACCGTAAATGAAAAAAAAAATCTGTTCTGTTCAAACTGACAATTTAGACTGAGGTGACAATTCCCCAGTTCTCCTTCAAAGAGTAAAACAGGATAAGGTATGCAGTCAGTGTGTGTGTGTGTGTGTGTGTGTGTGTGTATCCATCCGTGTGTTTGTATGGCACACTTGCCTGTATGTGCACACGTAGAGGTCAGAGGTTGCTGTGGTCTTTTTTATTGCTTCCCACCTTATTTTTGAGAGTTTCTCACTGATCCAGAGGCTCAAGTTCTTCCTGCCCCTACTCTGGCGTGGGTTGACTGGCTGGCCAAGAAATCCCTTGGAATTTCCTTGTACTGCTAGGATTATGGAGGTGTCTGCTGGGCCAGGCTTTCTGCAGATACTGGGGATGCAAACTCAGGACTCCTGCTTGAACTGCAGGGTCAGGCACTCTTCCTGCTGAGTCGTCTCACTCAGAGTTTCTCAGTTCCCATACCAGGAATTACCTCCAATAGATGATGTATTCTCACTTTCTTATATGTGGGTAGACAAATTCACAAATCATCAGAGGAAAATTTATACATATATCGCCACATGGACTTCAGATAAAATAGAGTATTAATTACTACCATCGACACGGACTCACATTGGCTGTCTGTAAAGCCAGTTCAATTTTTTTCCAACCTGTTTCCCTGACCCCACTTCAATTTTCCTTTTGTATTCAGACAAATTTTCCCTTGTACGTAAAAAGACTTAAGATACTGAAATTGAGTTTTATTCAAAGGCTATGCACACATTTATATTTTATTTAATTAATTGATTTACATTATGATCACACCTTTTGCCTCCTCTCCTGTCAGTTTCTAACTCTCCCCTCCTTCCTCCCCTCCCTCCTCCCCTCCCCCATCCCTTTCTCCTCAGAGAAGGGGAGGCCTCTCATGGATATCAAACCACCTTGGCATATCAAGTTGCTGTAGGATTAGGTGCCTCTTTTTCTATTGAGACCAGACAAGGCAGCCCAGTTAGAGGAAAGGACTCCAAAGGCAGGCGGCAGAGTCAGAGACAGCTCCTGATCCTGCTGTTAGAGGTTCCACATGAAGACCAAGCTTCATATCTGTTACATATGTGTAGAGGGCCTGGGTCTGTCCTATGCATGCTCTCTGATTGGCAGTTAAGTCTCTGTGAGCTCCTGTGGGCCTATGTTAGTTGATTCTGTAGGTTTCCTTATGCTGTTCTTTACCTCTCTGGCTTCTTCAGTCCTTCCTCCTGCTCTACCACAAGATTCCCAAGCTCCACTTGATGCTTGGCTGTTGCTTTTTGCATCTGTTCCCATTGGCTGCTGGATGTAGCCTCTCAGAAGACAATTATACTAGGCTCCTGTCTGCAGCTATAGCAGAATATCATTAATAGTGTCAACAACGGGCTCCCTCTTATGGCATGGGTCTCAAGTTGGGCCGACATTTGTTGGTTGTTCTCTCAATTTCTACTCCCTCTTTATCTTTGCAGGCAGGAAAAATTGTGGGGCTAAGGTTTTGAGGCTGGGTTAATATCCTTATCTCTCCATTGGAAGTCTTGACTAGTTATAGGACATAGCTGTTTCAGGTTCCATATTGCCTATTGCTAGGAGTCTTAGCTAGGGTTACACTCATAAATTCCTGGGAGTTTCCATTGTCCTAGGTTTCTAGCTCATGACAGGAATGCCTCCTTCTATCTATTCCAAAGATCTCTCCTGTACTTTGTGGCTAATATCCACTTATACATACCTTGTTTGTACATACCTTGTTTGTCTTTTCTGGGTCTTAGTTACCTCACTCAGGATTATGTTTTCTAAGTCCATTCATTTGCCTGAAAATTTTATGATGTTTTTAATAGCTGAGTAATATTCCATTGTAAAAATATACCACATTTTTTTTTAAAATCCATTCTTCAGTTGAGGGATATCTAGATTGTTTCTAATTTCTAGATATTTCGAATAAAGCTGCTCTGAACATAGTTGAGCAAGTGTCCTTGTGGTATCATGGGGCATCTTTTGGGTATATGCTCAGGAGTTGTATGGCTGGGTCTTAAGGTAGAACGATCTCAGTTTTCTGAGAAACCATCAAGTTTGTTTCCAAAGTGGTTGTACAAGTTTGCACTCCCACTAGCAGTGGAGGAGTGTCCCCCGTACTCCAGTCCTCGTCAGCATGAGCTGTCAGTTGAGTTTTTAATCTTCGCCATTCTGATGGGTGTAAGATGGAGCCTCAGAGTAACTTTAATTTGCATTTTCCTGATGACTAAGGATGTTGAACTTTCCCTTAAGTGCTTCCAAGCAATTAGTGAGTCCTCTGTCAAGAATTCTCTGTTTAGCTCTGTTCCCCATTTTTAATTGGATTGTTTGGGATTGTTGCTATCTAATTTCTTGAATTCGTTACATATTTTGGATATCGGCCCTCTGATGGATGTAGGGTTGGTGAAGATCCCATTCTGTAGGATGCTGTTTTGTTCTAGTGACCTTGTCCTTTGCTTTCCAGAAGCTTTTCAGTTTCATGAGGTCCCATTTATTAATTGTTCTCAATGCCTGTGCCATAGTGCTCTGTTCAGGAAGCTGTCTCCTATACGCACATATTTAATAAAGCCAATTGACTCTTAGGTGTTTCTCAGTGTTGAGCAAGTAGTTGTTTAGTAAGTGCATGTTTGCTGAGGCTGTTTTTAATAGAATGAGCTACATTTGTTTGAAAGCACCAAAAAAGCTGCTGTTACTATTATAAGATTGAAAAAAAAGTTGTTAAGTTGTGCTTAATGTATTCCCCAGGGAACGACAAGTCTTTGCATTTATTCATATTTCATCTTTTGTTCTTAGCATTTTGAAGATCCCGTGTCTAACTTCCCTCTAGGGACAGTGTTCACATATTCAACAATTATTTATCTAGTGCTTAGTTTATCAGGTGCTGTACTATAGCATAGGGGAAAAGGTATCTATGGAAATGAACAATTAGATCTATTTTTAGTTGCCTCAGTAATTATAGTGAACACAGCAGAGTAAGTCTGTACTTGTGTTAGTCACTGGTCTCGGCTGTGAGGAGATGTGAGGGGATGTTTGTTACTGCTCTTGGCTGTGAGGAGACGCCCTACAACAGAACCTTAGGAAAGGCTGGATCTCCTCTCATAGTTTGAGAGCACAGTTCATCATGGCAGAGAAAATGTGGTAGCAACAGCTCGAGTCTGCTTGTCACAGTGAATTTGCAGTCAGGGGGCTTCAAGAGATGAATGCTGGTGCTCAACTTATTTTCTCCTTCCTCCATTTTCAGTCAATCCAGGACTTCCAGTCCATAGGATAGTGATAGCCCCATTCAGGGTAGGTTTTCTTTCCCCAGTTAAACTTCTCAGACACATCCTCACAGCTATGTCCAAAAATGTGTCTTTTAGGGGATCCTAAATCCAATCGAATTGACTATAAAAACGAATTGCCACAAAGTAGAGTCCAGTGCTTTCTCTGAATATAACCAGTCACTACCATGGAAAGCTAAGAATGGGGCATAGTAGTTTTAATGACCCAAGGCTAGTAACAAAAAAATTGGTGGTATTTCTTAATTTGTGGTATCAACTATAGGAAAGAAATATACAGATCTCAGTCTTCTTTAATGTAGCAGCGAGTCTAACCAGTGAAGATCTGTGGAGGAGACTCGAGGAGAGAAAGAAGGACCACAGGATTTTTCTCCTGTTTCCTGATGGCACAACTTGCTTGTTCTTTTTAGCCTAAGGTCAACCTCTAATTAAGATATTCCTGTTCCCAATGAACAATATTCTTTCCTTCTAATTTGTATACAGTTCTTTCTTCTCCCTTTAGACTAGAGATGACAAGATGCTAGCCCCCACTTACTGTTAATGTCATTGCTTTATCTCATTTCCATGACTTTTCCATTTCATCCCATATCACTAAAGAATCATGGTTAGCACTCCGTGGCAATCCTCAGTTGTATCACCATGCCATTTCAGAGTCTTCCTTTTCTATACAAATCTATGATTTCTATTCCAGGAAGTTATCACATCCATGGATCGCTTCAAACGCTATAATCACATTTGGCAGAAGGAAAAAGAAGACACCGTTATGGCATTTACTGCACAAAACCCTTTGCTTTCTGAATTTGAGTCCAGGATTCTTTATTTTCAAAGCCTGGAGGAAGAAATTAATGCAGAGCCCGAATACATCCGTGTGGGTTCCATTGCTCTATACACAGGTTGGTTAATTGTCTCAGACTGTCACGTAAATCCAGTAGCATTGGCTCGGTCTCTTTACCTCGATTTGAGCTCCAGAGAGTTCTAGCTTTCTTCAGGATTAAATTTCTTTTATAGACTTCAAAGTTTAAGACCAATTTGAGGATTCGTTTTTAGTTCCTATCTGCATAATTATTAATTCTGGTCTACCTTAACACTTTGCTGTTCTAACTGTAGGTTAGAGAAAGCGAATGAGTCTGCTGTCCTTAGAATTAGGACTTAGCTGTTTTAAATAACAATACCAAGCATTTGAAGCTTATCTTATACATGCATGTATATACATTGTGCGTGTTTTAAAATGTTATTCACATTGTAAGAATAAGATGAGTTTTAATGATTAAGAAAGTGTCTCTGTATGTAGTATTTGTCTGTGTGATATATCCATGTGCACACATGGAGGCCAGAGGACATCAGGTGTCCTGCATTACTGATTTACATTTTATACCCTCGAGGTAGGGCTTCTCTCTGAACCTCAAGCTTGACAGGTTTCAGCTCTGTGCGGGGACATCACAAGCTGGGGGGCTGTATCCCCGGCTTGGAAACCGTGTTCAAATTCTAGTTTTACGCATTACTAACCTCACGGTGTTTACTACGAGTGAAGAACACAATGTGCCTCTTTATGTCAGTTCAGAGTTCCCAGACTGACCTGTGTATGCTTTGTTTTCACAGCTGATTTGAAGTTTTCTCTGACCACAGAGACAAAAGCCTGGATGGTGGTCATAGGCCGTCACTGCAACAGAAAGTACAGGAGTGAGATGGAAAACATTTTTGCAGTTGTTGAAGAATTCCAGAAGAAACTAAACAGGCCGATTAAAGACTTGGATGATATTCGGATTGCAATGGCTACCCTGAAAGAAATCAGGGAGCAGCAGATCTCCACTGACTTCCAAGTGGGGCCCATTGAGGTAGATGGGCAGCTTGTCTGTCACAGAAATATTTTCACACCTTGGATACCATTAGCAGGAGCATTAACGGGTCTGTGTTGGCACAAGAGATGGGGATTAAAGCTAAAAGCAGTGATTTCAGCACTGAGGCCTCCCTTGGTGAGGGAATGGTTTAGGGCTCTCTCCCTTATGTGTCCAAGAGCCAGGCATATGTTCCTGGGTAAGTGACTTATGGATGGATGCTTCTGGGGCATGGGGAGTAATGAAAGAAGAAAAAGATAACGAGAGAAAAGCTAAGTGAGGGTAGCACCTCAGCTATAGCCCATCTTCAGTCTCATGCCACAGGATGAAGTGAACTTTATGGAATAAATTTTGCCATACGGTTACATCCTTCTGGAGGCGTGAGATTCTGCCTCGTTGTGACTCTGAGGTAGTGGGTTATTGCTCATAGTCTCTGCGTAAGGAGACTCCCGTTCATCCAGTGTAAATTTCTAGAAGAGGAAGCAGTCATCCCTAACATCAATATAGTCAGCATTTGGGGATGGGAATCCCAGGTGGTCAGTGGAGTTTGATATTTGCTGTCAGCCTAATAGAATCCAGGCATGCGTATGCTCATCCCATGATTACAGCACCCACGCTTGTGTGTGCTCATCCCATGGTTACAGGACTCAGGCTTGTGTGTGTGTCCCACAGTTATGAAACTCTATGTCCACATAAAGAAACAGGTCAAAAGAATTATATAATACAATATAATTAGTATTATATTACGCACACTCTCTCTGTATATCTGCCTCTCTGTGTGTGATATGAATCTGTGCACATAGTGTGTGGCTGACCATGTGCGTGCATGTGGAAGCCCAAGTTTCATGTCAATATATCTTCCTCCATCATGTCTCTGCCTATTTTTTGAGATATAGTTTCACATTGACCCTGAATGGTCAGATCTGGACAACTAGACTGGTAGTCAGTTTGCACTCTTATATACACCTGTCCCAGCCCCCAGCCTTGGCATTTGGACACTTACCATTATGTCTGGATATTTTTAGGATGCCGGGGATCCAAACTCTGGTGCTCATGCATGATGAGCAGTTTATGCACCGAGTCCCCCACCTATCCCCAACTTTTGTTTTATCACACACTGCACTGATAATTCCCGCTGAAAAGCCTTATTAAAAGTGGGCAACTGTATTTGTTGTTTTAAATGTGTGAATATAATTGTAGTTAAATGTAACTGTGGCATTAAAAATCATGATTTAAGGGGCTGGAGATGTGGCTTTGTGGTTAAGAGTGCTTGCTACTTTTGCAGAGGACCCATGGTCAGTTCCCAGCACCCACATAATAGCTCACAGCCCCTAGTATCTCCAGTTCCAAGGGATCTTCTGGCATTCACTGCCATCTTCTGGTCTCTTCTCAGGCACTGCTTGTGTAAGGTGCACTTAAAACTCACACAGGCAAACTTTCACACACATGATGTAATAATAAATAAATCTTTTTAAAAATCCAGATGTAAGAACATTACCTCCTGTCAAACTTAATTCAAGTGTCTGGACTTCTACTTTCATGGTGAAGAGAGATTCCACCTTTGAATTTCTTTCATTTCCATTTAAATTTTGAGAAATTTTGTGTTACCATGAGAATGGTATGTACCATGACCTATCCATATTTTGCCATCTAAAGATAATCACATGACCTGTCATCTTCTTGGGACTGCAATTATCAAAGCAAACGGCCCCTTACCTGTATGATATTGAGGAGTCTCTTGAGGCTGCTATTTTTCCCACTTGAGAGTTAAGACAATAGTAGAGTCTTATTTGAAAGTGTGATGTAGTATATCATTCTGGGTCTTCCAGCTGTTGGTGTGTCTGTTACTTTGTTCCTGTTTATACTGAAACATAGGGGAGGAACAGGATAAAGGCATGGGTTATGTTTGCCTAAATCTGTGTTCTCTACTTCAAAACTGTCAGTCAAATATCAGATCCATGTGGGGAGGACAGTGATGGAGAAGAGACCAGGAGTACTCAGGGAAAGTGGTTTTTATATATATATATATAAAAACTTTGAGCATATGCCCCACCCATTTTCTGCATCTCATTTTCTTGCCCCTCCTCTTCAGTTCCCTTGTTTCCCCAGACATTCCCCTTTCCCCTTCATGTCACACACACACACACATCATTATATGGATCTGTGTAAGATCTAGGAACACAGATGAGAGAGAACACACACTATTTGTCTTTCCGAGACTGGCTTACATATCATTATATGAAAATGTCCTTGTGTGTGCAGCACAAAACCATGTACAATGAATATACTCATAAAATTATGAAAAGAATAAAGCAATGGAGAAAAGAATTACTAACTTTGGTGATCTGAATTTAATTTTCCTTATATTAGTAGTTAGTATTATTAACAATTAGTATTTACACCATTTCCACCTCTCCAACTCTATTAATGTCTCCTTTCTCAAAATGATACTTTTTATACACACACACACACACACACACACACACGAATCATTGTTATGGTTTGTATATGCTTGGCCCAGGGAGTGGCACTATTAGGTGTGGCCCTGTTGGTGTAGGTGGTAGGTGTAACCTTTTTGAAGTAGGTATAGGTGTGTTACTGTGGGTTGGAGGCTTTCAGACCCTCATTCTAGTTGTCTGGAAGCCCATATTCTGCTAACAGGCTTCAGATAAAGATGTAGAGCTCTCAACTCCTCCTGCACCATGCCTGCCTGGATACTGCCATGCTCCCGCCTTGATGATAATATACTGAGCCTCTGAACCTGTAAGCCAGACCCAATTAAATATGTTCCTTATAAGACTTGCCTTGGTCATGGTGTCTGTTCACAGCAGTAAAACCCCAACTAAGACATATATATGGGGAAAAGGGTCACAGAAGCAGGCAAAAGAGTCAGAGACAGCCCTGCTCCTACTGAACAAAGTAAAAACTAAGATTGAATTAAAATGGTGTCTTATTTTGTTATCCTAACTTTAGAAGTTAAATTTTATGTTTTCTCATTCACTTGATATAATTTTATATTGTTCAAATGCAATTTTGAGACCTGGTAAAAATATCTTTTGTGTCATGTTTTACAGTTTTGAAAGTGCATTTAAAATGATGATTTTAGACCTTTCCACACATTCTGTGAGATAGCCAGACTCTCTTCATTTTACAGATGAGAGAACTGGATCTGACTAGCTCCCTTGCTCACTTAGGTCCTTAAAGTTCATGAGGAGAATAATTAGAGCCTGTAGGATGGCCTCTCTATCATGCTGTTCCCCTATTCTTGGCTTCAGTTTGTGACTGACTACGTGAGGATTTACACATCTGACTGCTAGAAATACCCTTTTTCTTCTTGTTCGTAGGAATCCTATGCCCTCCTTAACAAGTATGGACTTCTGGTAGCCAAGGAAGAGATGGACAAAGTGGACACTCTGCGCTATGCTTGGGAGAAGCTGCTGGCCCGGGCCAGTGATGTTCAGAATGAGTTAGGCGCTCTTCAGCCCAGTTTCCGAAAAGAGCTGATCAGCACAGTGGAGATATTCCTCCAAGACTGCCAGCAGTTTTATCTGGACTATGATTTGGTATGGCTCTGCCTTTTACTCTGTGAGAATTTAGGGGAGAACACACGGGATAGACAAAATGTAACTGTTTAAAAACTGTGTGTTAAATTCCATACAACGTCATAGGAAGAGCAATCTTGTATTTATAAGGGCAAACATATTTCTGTTTTTGAATTCCTCCCCTTAAGAGTTAATTCAGAATATCATTTTGTCATGAAGTGAGGACTGAAAAGATCTGAACTTGTTCCGTTGCTTCCCGGACTTTAGTATGACCCTGCATACTTACTTTGTTATCAAACTAAAATAAGAACCAGAATGGTTTCTAAGTTTGTATAGAATAATACTATTTAAACGTCAACACAATTCCCCCCTTTTCATAGCACACATTAATTCTTCAAGCTCTCCGCCTGTGTAGGTGTGGACTTTTGTACTGCAGACATGCATAGTGGTAGCCGAGACGAATGGAGCCGTATTCCTCTGGTATCCATGTTTTACTCGTGTACATGGGTTTTAGTGCAAGAATTGTGGTGTAAATGTGTTGTGTGCTGATCTCCATTTCTGGCCAACTATAATGTGCATCAGAAAGGAAGTGTGTCAGTATGGGATCAGTTTTGAATCTATTAGGTGGTGGCATTTCAAACTGCAGAGCTCATAATGGCAGGAGTCCATGTACTCAGTTCCTGCCCAAGGCAACTTGTCTGAGGTGTCATCATTCAGGAACACTGAGCTGGACTGCATAGATTGTGTTTCATTTTCCAAGTAGCTGTTAGAGTGGCAGAATCTGCAAACTAATGACAATAGTGCTTTACTTCAAAACCAGAACTGCAAGCTTTCCCCAGAATAGCTACTGATCGTTCCTTGTCGGTATCGTCTAGGAGGTAAACGGTAAATAGATAAAAACTTTCAAGATTTCTTAACCTCTTCAACTGTGGTATGTCCTTGGGTTTTTAGACTAGAAACATCTTCCCAAGTGGATTACATTCAGAGTTCTTTTTGAAAATTAAAGATAAACAATAACAAACACACTGTCCTACGTCTTGTATACATCATGCATAGAAACTTTGATATCCTAGTATGTTGATCTCATGAAATTTGTGTATAGATGCTTCACTTTGTTTTATGTTTTATGTTTAACCTGCATCAGAATGGTCCGATGGCAAGTGGATTGAAGCCCCAGGAAGCCAGCGACAGACTTATTATATTCCAGGTAAACCTTTTCTTTCCTACAAACTTCCTAACAAATGACTGTCTTCTTGTGTTTATAGTATACGTAAAAGGTAAAAATTCTGTTGTATGACTGAGGATGTACTTACGTGTAAAAATATAATTTAACTGTTGTTACAATTGGAAGTATTTTCAGATAAATATACTCACTTACAACTGTGCTTGCATGTACCCCTGGCTGTGCATTCTTGCTTATTTGATAACGTGTTAGCCCATGTATAAATCATTCTGATGGAGTTCACTTACGCTTTTTATCAGAATCAATTTGATAACATATATCGTAAATATATCACTTACACCGGAGGAGAGGAACTTTTTGGTTTGCCAGTTACACAGTATCCTCAGCTTCTTGAGATAAAGAAGCAGCTAAATCTTCTACAGAAAATATATAGCCTGTACAACAGTGTCATAGAGACTGTGAACAGCTATCAAGATACCCTTTGGTCAGAAGTGAATATTGAAAAAATCAACAGTGAACTCTTAGAATTCCAAAACAGGTAAGAAAGCAACTATTTTGCATCCTCAGAGATTGTGAATTCTTGATTTAATATCCATGTCGGGGGTGGGGGAGGCTTTTTTTTTCTGTGTCTGAGAGATTGAGGCCAATGATCTGTCAGTGTCTTCCTCTCTTATTACCCATTTTTCTGTTAGAAAGGGGTTTTCACTGACCATGTAGCTCACTGGTTGTCTATGACTGGCCAGTGAATCTCTGATTTTCCTGTCTCTACCTCCCCGGTTCTAGGATTACAGACATTGGCCACATTATAAGTTTTTTATGTGAGTGCTGGAGATTTGAACTCAGGACCTCATGCTTGCTAGCACTTTCCCTCCAAGCCTTCTTACCTGTCCACAGGACTTACGTGTGTGACAGACTTTCAAGTTCTCTTGTCACTGCAGGCATTTCAGAAATGTGCCTGGCATGTCTGTCTTTTTGTGCCTTTCCTCTGTTTTCTGTCATTGTCACACTCTCCTTGTGAAATGCTCCTTGGTTGTTTTACCCTGTGACTGCATTTTGAAAGAATTATCTTCTTCAAAGCTGGTCAAGTATGATAGTGGCCTTTTCTGTAGTTGGAAGAAAGATAATTTTTTTTATATCACACTTAAAATTATTTGAATTTTATGTTTGGTAGTTTCCGGAAATAAAAGCATAGGTCAACAATTTTTCCTAGCTTTTTAAAAATACATCTGAGCCCTAGGAAAATGGAAGGCCATTGGTTGTGTGTGTGTTAACAGCTAGGAACTTTATGCTGTGCTGTGTTTGGAATGCTCTCAATTTCATGTTCATATAGTTGAAATGAATTGAAAGAAGCTTATTATCCATTAAAGATAATAGCCCTATCTAGGCAAGTGTCATGAAAGATTGAAAAAAATATTCTCTGATTTAGGGAAAGATTTTTCTATAAGATGGTTATTTTAATATATAGCTTATCTGTCATGAAATTTGAAAATGAGATAGTATTTGAGGAGATAATTGTAGATGGTAATGTCTGGGTTTTGAATAATTCAATGGTCCTTCCCATTGGTTTCTCTCACAGGTGTCGGAAGCTGCCCAGGGCCCTGAAAGATTGGCAGGCCTTTCTGGATCTAAAGAAGACCATTGATGACTTTAGCGAGTGCTGCCCACTGCTTGAGTACATGGCCAGTAACGCCATGGTAGAGAGGCACTGGCAGAGGGTTACCGCTCTCACTGGGCACAGTCTGGATGTGGGCAATGAAACCTTTAAGTTACGAAATATCATGGAGGCCCCTCTTCTGAAATACAAAGAGGAAATCGAGGTATAGTTGATAGAAAGTAGAACAATGCATTCCAGTCACCCAGCTACCAGCTGCTCACTTACTGAATGCTACAGGTCCTATGTTGGGAATCTAGAGATGTATTCTTGCTTTTTTAGATTGTATATCATAATGTAATTATTTCTACAAATGAAGGGATAGCTACGAGCTGTAGCAAATTGACCTGGAAGGGAAGTATGCTGCTTGCCTCAGAAAAGCTTGTGACAAAGGATTTGTCTTATCTTGGTTCAAGTCTGTCTGGGTGAAAGGAATGTAGAGTTGTATTCTGGAGATGAGGGATTGTGAATGTGCAAATGAAACCATTCCAGGAAGAAAGAACGTCATCTGTGAAGTATCTGAACTGTGTTGGAAGAACCAGAAGATGGCTCTGTGGCCAGCTGGCAAGGGCGAGGAGAGAAAGGAACTGTTGAGGCCAAGAAAGTGGAGTGTGTGCTGAGCATGTCATTGGTTTCAGTCTCCAGAGCAAGGTCGAGCCACTTGGGAGATGTGTCTTCATCGGGGATGAGATCACATTGCGTTTTGTAAGGATCAAACTGAGAGTGGTATGCAGAAAGATGAGGCTAAGAAGAGAATGATGGGAAAACCTACTTGGAGATTGTGATAGGTTAGGGATGAGGGAATGATTTGTTGACAGAGAGTAGAGGTCTTGAAGCTAAAGAGTTAAGAAAAGATCTATGAGATTTTGGGGGAGTAAAATTGTACAGAATTTGTTAAAAAGGGGGCATGATGGGAAAGGTGGAACAAGGTAGTAAGGTGAGACAACAAAGAACTCCAGCTTCCTTTCTGAGAGCTCTGCATGGACCACAGGGCTGCCCGTGTATCAGAGAGACGGACAATGAATGCTAAATGAAGTCAGGTCGGGTGATAGGTGCAAAGATGGAGTCTGAACTTGGGCAGGGTCGTGGGTTGTGCTTGTGGTTCTGTTGAAGCATCCACAAAGTTACACAAGGAAGCAAGTATATGTGGTTCCGCCTGGAGATATAAATGCTACTGAACACCTGGACAGAGATGAAGTCACCCAGAAAATGAACACTGTGAGAAGAAATGAGGGTAAAGATGGGGTTCAGCAAGGCATCCAGGAGACGATGCTGGGATGGAGCCTGTGACTGGAGAGCAGGAAGGAGTCAGATGTCTGCTGATTCTGTCCTCTCACACTGCATCTATTGACCTGAGAGGAAAATCAGGACAGTGAGTCTTAAGCCTGTCACTATACTGTAAAATGCAAAGTGATATTGAATGTTTATTGTCACTTATTTTCTGACGTGGATGGAAAATTTTCAAAATTCAGGTTCTATTTAGATATGCCTTTATCCCCCTCTCCCTTTATATGAATTTATTTGGACATTCACACGGTTTATAGCATTGCATTTGATATTTGCATACACAGAGTCTTTAAGTGCGTACGATATGAATGAGAGGCACGACTGTGAACTTGGACTACTAATAAGATGTAACTTCCCCAGGATGACTGAGAGCTTACTTTGTTGATAGGACATTTGCATCAGCGCAGTGAAGGAGAGAGACATTGAGCAAAAGCTTAAGCAAGTGATCAATGAGTGGGACAACAAAACTTTGACATTCAGCAGCTTTAAGACCCGTGGAGAACTCCTCCTGAGAGGAGACAGTACCTCAGAAGTCATCGCCAGCATGGAGGACAGCTTGATGCTCCTGGGCTCTCTCCTGAGCAACAGGTAGGAAAACCATGTCCCTCATTCTTGAGCTCTACAGTGGCAGTGGCTTTATGGCATCATTCTCTGTCTGCGTTATGTGCATGAGGCATCAGTTAGACAGAATGGCCACCTGTAGTTAGACCCCTGGATTGTTCTGAGCATGCCATCTTTGCTGCTGGCACACATCCCTGCAGAGCTGACAAGGCAACAAGTTGCAGATTCCAGTTGGATGCTACTCTGAGTTCTAGAATCATCTGGCTTGACAAACCTTTTGTTCTCACAGCGATGGTCTAGAAGTTTTAGCTGTGAGCATACCTCACCGATGGTCAAGACAGAACGAACAGTGGTGCAGCCAGAAACCAGACTGATACCTCTGTTTGACCATTTGATTGTGGCCTCAGTGCAATCCCATGCTGACACAAAAACCATAGGCTCATATTTCTAATGAACTTACTTCTCCATACTCTTCCTCAAGTAATTTATTGTACACGAGAATCTCAAAAATATGATGATTGCATGGCTATCCCTGAGATAAGAATGCATTGTGCCATTCTGGGTTTAAAACTTCACCTCATGTGTATGTCTAATAATAGGTTTTTTGAGACAGGATATTGTTATGTAGTCTGGGATGGCCTTGATCTCGTGATGCTCCTCCCTCTGCCTTCTGAACACTGGGATTTCAGGCATTCACTATCTGTAAATTAATAATTTAGATATAGGAAATACTATGTATTTAACATTATTTAAATAAAATTCCTGTTATCTTCATTTATTTACCATAGTAAATCTGAGTAAATGATGCAGGCTGCAGGAGTTAGTCTTCGTACCCTTGGTAGCGTTTGGTTTGGGCTGTTCAGCACTTGGTAAGTTTCTAAGAAACTTGGACACCATACACTGTAATTGGAGAGTGTGAAGTTTAGGTTATTTGATTGACGGCACACTTAGAGAGACAGGAAAAGGATGAATATCAAGTACAAGGGTCTGTATTAAGGATGCAGGAGGGTTTTTTGTTGTTGTTTTTTTTAAAATGGTAACATCCTACAGAGTTGTGTGAGAAACATTAATCAAGTGTGTGTTTGTTGATTGCTTGCTATAGGCCTTGTATATGTATATTATGGATTCTGTAATAGTGTGAAGTTTAACACACATGTATGCATACACAGCGATGGCTGGGCAAAAGGAGGGTAGCAAGTTAGGAAGAGACGTGGATGAAACAGGCTAAAGAGAGCCCAGATATTATGTCATTTAGTCTCCACCCATAATCTTGAGGGTGCCACCAGGAATGACAATTCGTACCTCCAGTGGAATAGGCACAGAAGCTCAGCAGAGAGAATCTTAGAATCTTGGATATCGCAACCGTTCTCTGGAATCTGGGTGAAGTTGTCTCATACCCGATTTCTTCCTTAGATAATCTGTCTCTTGTTGCTATCTATATTTTGGATCCAAGTTGTAAAAAACAATCTGAAAGCCTTCAGCAGGATCCTGTTTACTTTGCTAACGTGGCATCATTGTAAATGTTAAAAAATATAAGTTAAAAACTATCCTTTTTGTTTTAACAACGTAATTAAAATAGGTGTTTCTGATTTTAGGTACAACATGCCATTCAAAGCCCAGATTCAAAAATGGGTTCAGTGCCTCTCCAACTCAACAGACATCATTGAGAACTGGATGACCGTTCAAAACTTGTGGATTTATCTAGAAGCTGTCTTCGTGGGAGGAGACATTGCCAAGCAGCTGCCCAAGGTTCTGGAAGTTTCTTTGTGATTTCATCAGGTTATTCAATTTGAGAAACATCTAAGAACTGAGAACTCCTTAATCTTAATTGAACCCTTGATTCTAGCAACTTAGCTTTCTTTTCTGACGCAGTTATTTTCTTTTCAAAGGAAGTGGGGATTTATGGGAAAGACAAGGACAGTAATTACGGAGTGAAAATGCAGTGAACCTGTGATGTCTGACAGGAAACTGAGGATCAAAAAGCTCAGAGCATGAATTTCTGTGTCATTGTGCGATACTTCAGATAATTTGAAGGTGGAGCTTGGAGCGGTGTAAATTTATGGGATAGTTATCTCAACAATTGTAGGATAATTTGTTCTTTTACTACTGACATTTAAAAATAATGCACACTATAGAAGACATCCAATTATATCCATGCTGTAAAACTGAGGGTAGGAAATCTGCAGGAAAAGACTGTCTCTCTGAGAGGTTGAGTATATATTTTTCTCACAAAGTTGTAATTACCCAACTATGCACATATTGGACATATTTTAAGATTTTAAAAGACGTTTTTCAACTAAAGTTTAAAAAAAAATCTTATTCAACTGCTGTGATCTGCTTGTATGGTTTGGACATTTAACCTCATGTTTGAATTGCAGAAGCATGACTATGTCCACTGTTATCACCAAGGTCTTAAACGTTCTCCTTGGTTATTTCAGTGAACTGTAGTAGGCAGGTCTGTTAACCATTTGTAAGGCCGAATATTTATCTTTTGGTCAGCAGGAAATGATCTCATATGCTAAATACTCAAAATTATTATTTACGCATTTTTAGTTTTTTTTTCACATGTCAGTGGAAACATTAATGTACAATATTTAAGAGTTAAAGTGACATTTCTTTCTCTCATGTTTGTGAGTCTAGGATTATTAGTGGCATTGTTAGTTAAGGAAGACAAGGAAGAATAATTATTTAAACAATCCCAAAATAATGTATACATTTTTTATTTTCTCCTGAAAAAAAGTCTTTTTTGGCCATATTATATTAGAAATAATTTTGTGTTGTTATTTTTAAAAATATTGTATGAATGTCATTGATCATCACTCCTTCTCTAATTTCTCCCAGAGCTCCTGCCCTACCCTGTGCACAATTTTTGTTCCATCTTTTTTGTCTCTTTCTAAATAACTCACTGAGTCCAATCTATGCTGTCTATATACTCATAGGTGTGGAGCCATCCAGGGGTGCATGGTGACATGTCAGAAACCACATATTTAAAGAAACTTGACTTTCCCTCCCTCAGAAGCCATCAACTTGTTCATAGCACCTTATTAGGGTGGGAGTTTCATGCTCCCCTGCCACCATACTGTAATGTTGACTGTCTTGATTTTGTGTGGATCTTTTGCAGGCAACAATAGCCACTATGAGTTAGTAAATGCTCTGGTCCTGTCATATTCAGAAGACACAGTTTCATGTTAGTCTTTCAACCCCTGGTTTTTTACAGTCCTTATGAAATCTTTCTTGAGTGTCGTGGGAAAGGGCTGTGATTCAAATATTCTTTCTGTGGCTGGGCTCTTCACTGACACTTATTCTTAGCACTCTTTTGGCTAATTATGAGTTTTTGCATGTGTGTTTTTGTTTTTAAATATTTGATATTTGCTTTCTAAACATACAAGCAATCCAATCCTCTGCAGAACTCTTGAAAAAATAATAAGTTCACTCTACTCACCTGGGAGAACAACAGGGAGTTGTCTTTCTTCCCAAGTCTTCTTGTACAGGCCTTTAGTTTTGCATTCAGTTTCTGTTTTATTTACCATAGTGGAAATGTCAGGGTTGAGCTACAAACTCTTATTTGAAAAGGGAGACGATATAATGAGAAAGACACAAGGAAATCTTAAATAGACTTGTGGACCTCAGACATATACAGCTTAGATGTTTACTCTGGTTGGAATGATGGACTCATCTGGAGACATCTAAGATGCTTCATCATTGAGACCCTAGACTTGTCCAATGTGTCCTTTCTACAGGAAGCCAAGCGCTTTTCCAATATAGATAAGTCTTGGGTGAAGATCATGACGCGGGCACACGAGATGCCAAATGTGGTTCAGTGTTGTGTTGGAGATGAGACCATGGGGCAGCTGCTGCCACACTTACTGGACCAGTTGGAAATCTGCCAGAAGTCGCTCACAGGGTGAGTTCATTGGTTCTTCTTAAGCTCTCAGAACAATGGAGAGAAAAAAAGAACAGAAAGAATGGGTGATAAAAACCACATTTGTGCTTCTTGGCTAAGAGTGACTTCACATATAAAACTTGCACAGATGAGGTTTTCACTGGAGCCTCACATGTAACGCATATCCTTCTGTTGGATGAAAGACCTCAGATATTGCCTTAAGGGGGTAAGATCCTGTAAACATTCTTGTATAGGACCCAATTTGAAAACTATTTTGCCTCTTTTCTGACTTTTTTTTGTCTTCTTCTATATCTATAGATACAGAACTGAAATATTCCATCATATTAATATACATGCAATAGTATATGTAGATAAGCAGTCAAGATTATAGAGACATGAGTGTATGCAGTAGTATCTATCAGTGCAGGTGTATGCATAGACACACAGGTAGGCTTTGAAAAATTCAAAGACTCATAACATTTTCCCTTGCTTTTCTCTTACTGGTTTTAAAATAAAATAATCTAAAGCTAGGCATGATGACACACACACACACACACACACACACACACACACACACATACACACACACACGAGCATATCCAACACAAACCAACAACAAACACTAAAAAATAAAAACAACTCTCCTGTGCAAGCACACAATACACATGTATATACAAACCAAACAAAAGCAATGAAATCCAAACCAGACAACCAAACCAGGCCATCACCAACCGCAGGAGCAACCACCACCGCCGCCACTGCTGCCTTAATAACACGAAAACAGCAAACAATGACTTTGAGAAAAATCACAAGCTAGAAACACAATGAAAGTAATTTTCTAGGTGTATATCAACACTCAAGGCAGACATTTATCTGAATTTAACTTGAACAATGATGTCTCCTTGGCTGACACTGGGAGACAGATGCCCTTTGCCCATGTTCTCTTTTCTGTGTCCTCATGACTGGTGACAGTCCAAACCAGCTTGTGCTGAGCCCCCAAGGAACCAAGCCGGGTTGCACTCACTGTCAAAGGTGACAATTGAGAACACTGGGCTTCAAGTGGAATTTTGAAATTATTTTAATGAGGTTAAAAAAAAGGTGAATATCAAACTTGAACAAAAACTATGGCTCACTTATTTATCCTTGGTACTCAAAACCAGCTTTGAGATTGCTGTTGAGAACTAAGCTAAGGTCAAAGAAAAAGAGAAGCTAACACATTAGAGGGTACCACTGGAGCACCCGCCCACTAGCAGATCTTAGTCAAGTGAAAGTGGTTCTACCTGGGAGGAATGCGAAGGACCATACATTCTTAGGCATGGCTCTCATAGTGTAAAACACACTTGTTTCCAGGAAGACATTTGTTTCCGTTTCTTTTCCGTTTGTGTCCGTGGGTGGAGGCTCTGGGGGAAGTTCTGTTGTGAATCCTCTAGCCCACCACGGTGTAGTTGGAGCATGAGCTGGTGTGCATGTGTGTGTTCATGTATGCACACATGCTTGGGAAAGCCAGAGAACAATTTAAGCTGTTTTCCTTTGAGTTCATCTATTTCTTGACAACCTCTCTCACTGGCCTAATACTCAACAAATAGGATAGGCTGGCTGGCCAGGGAGTCCCAGCGATCTAGCTGTCTTCCTCTCCTTATCATTGGGATTACAAGTGTATTCCATCATTCCTGTATTTTTTTTTTAAAAAGCATGATTTCTATGCATTTGACTCAGATCATAAGCAGCATACCAATGATCTATCTCTCCAGACCCAATCATGAGCTTTTTTTTTTTTTTAAATTAATTATACTTTATTTAGTGTGGTGATGATGATGATGATGATGATGATGATGACGACGACAACGACGATGGTGGTGGTGGTGGTGGTGGTGGTGGTGGTGTGTATCTCTGTGTTTGTGCACATAGTAGGCTTATGCCATAGTATACTTCTAGATGCTAGTGGACAACTTTTGGGCTTTATTATTTTTTCTATGTTGGTCTGGGGGATTGAACTCATGTCATTTGGCTTGCATGAATAGCTTGTGAGAAGTTTAAATCCTGATATAAGCTCAGAGGAGAAGCTGTCTGAGCATCTGCCAAATGATGGGATGAGGATACTCAAAGGATTTTGGTGTCTCTGGGAGGCAGGAGTCTTGTCATGGAGCTTCTCCATCCCTGGAGTTTGCATCTGTCCCAAGGAAAGGATGTATTCACTTCTCTCCTAAGATGATGGGGAACTTTATTTTGCAGCACTGAGAAGCAAAGCAAAATCCCAAAGAAACCCCTAAACTGCATTTTATCTTGCTCTCTATAAAGAAAATACATGTGAGCTTAAGTTGTGTATGAAGTTAACATTTATGAAAGAATAAAGAAATTCTACCACTTACCCTGAAAACACCCACTCTTTCTTTGTTAGAACATGACATGCTATTTGATAAAGCATACCACAAACCAACACTGGAGCATTAGCGAAAAGCAGATGGTGGCATGATCTTTCCTCCTTTTCCCATCCTGGGAGTCAGTACCTATACTGACAGAGCTTTGTCCTTCCCTCCCTCCAGATACTTGGAGAAGAAACGGCTGTGCTTTCCTCGATTCTTCTTTGTCTCGGATCCCGCTCTGCTGGAGATTCTGGGCCAGGCTTCGGACTCCCACACCATCCAGGCCCATTTGCTGAACGTGTTTGACAACATTAAAACTGTCAAGTTCCATGACAAGGTCGGCCCAGATTTAATCACTACCAGTAATCTCTGTGTGTCAGAGTGTTAACCGTTGCTATCAAGTACTTCTGTAATGCTGTGTTTACAGAAGATTTACTTCCTTGCTATTAACTCTTGCCCAGTAATTAAAAGCAAACTCCAGGGTCCAGATTTACATTTGGACTTCCATGGTTTATTAGTATCCAAAATGTAGATTAAATATGATCAAGAATGTATTGTACATCACCAAGAAGCTGAGGCAGGAGGACTGCAAATATGAGGCCTGCCTGGATTGTACCATAAATTCAAAGCTAACCTGGACTATACTAAAAGCCCTCATCTCAAAACACATAAGCAAGAAAAAAAAAAAGGAAAATAAAACATCGACTTTGAAAAATATTTTATAGTACTTATGGTTTTACATATTAAGCATTCAGAAATCCAACAGGTTAAAGAAATCAATTGCTTATATGTACTGTTGCGATTACACAGAGTTCATGGATTTGATTATTTTTGCCACACTTCAGAAGTTTTTGGTGTCACTTGAATTATTTTTCTTTTCTCTTGTACTCCTAATTTGTTTATGGTATCACGGAGTTGTGTATGTCATCCAACTTGATGGAGAATACATGTGCATAGCTTACAGAAGACACTGTCCAGTCCATCCTTGTATTCGAAATTCCTAGGAAAAATACCTCTTATTTTTGATGTTGTGTTCAGGCATCCTCTGGTGCCTCTTAACAGTCTCAGTGATGAGCAATAATTCACCCTGTCAGCCAGATTCATTTATTGAGTAGCTATCATGTGCCACATGTTTTGTTTAAGAATGGGAATATCCCCCGTCAGCCACGGGGAACTCAGGTTCTGATGGAAAAGACAGAGAAGTAGACAGATGGAGTCTACAGAGTGCACTTAATGCAGTGTTAGACCTATCTCATGGTAAGCATTTAAAAGCCAGCCATGGTGGTCAAGCACCTTGCTATGTGCCACACTGAGGCTGGCCTTGTTGTTGCCGGGGAGAGTGGATCATCTTTCTTATACAGAGATTCCACTATTAACCGAATTATCATTGTGTTTGTGTTGAGCACATGTTGCATAAGAAAGCTTGCCAGGGAGACCAAATGTGGGTGCATGTTTAGCGTGAGTAAACTCATCTTGATTGATGATTTGAGGACGACTAGACCATAACCAGGTAGGTGAAGACGGGGAGTGTGGTTTGCTCAGAAAGATGTATGTGTGAGAGCTCAGAGGTGTGTGCAGCCCAGATCAGAACTAGGTGTGTGGACTAGCACTGAGGTTCCCATGGCTTAGAACAGAAGCTGTGTGCTCTCTCTCGATTCTGGAGGCTCACAGGCAGACATTAGATGATAGCAGACTTGGTGTTTATCAGGAGACCCTGAGAGAAAACTGTATGATGCTTCTGCCATAGTTTTTCACAGCTTTTAACAGCCCTTGGTGCTTTGGCCAACGCACATCACTTTAATATCTGCCTTTTGTGTCTCAAATCTGCTCTTTTTGTAAGGTCAAAAGGCCAAATATTCTTATCAGGAAGCCTAATCCATCCTAACCTCACTGTAACTTGGTGAGACAGGCAAAGATTCTGGTTTCCAGTAATTTCAAGTCCATAGGCACTGGTGTTTGCAATTTTATTTTTTTTTTTTTTTTTTTTTTTTTAATGTAATTCAAGTCACAAGAGGAAGTGGTGAGCAAAACAACAAAGCATCATGGGTATATTACAAAGGTCATGTGAGCTGTGCATTCCTTCAAGCATGTAACAGAAAAACATGGAGGCTTCTGAGTTAGACACTTAGTTCGTGCTTTAGGCAGTTTGGTGCAGTTGTAGGGTGGACTGAAGGAGGCAAGGGCAAGGAAGGGAGACCTGCTGTAGTAGGCTTGACATGAGGGCCATAGAAGCAAAGACAGGGTGGATTCTAATGCTTAGGAACTGTGTTCTTGTTAACCTATGGAATGTGTAGGTTAATGTTCTGTTTCCTAATGGAGTTGGCACTATGTTTCATTGTGTGCATTTTTTCTTTTGTTTTTTATACATTCTACTTTTGCCTCTATTCTTCCTTCCTTTCCTCCCTCCCTCTCTCCCTCCTTTCTCTCTCTCTCTCTCTCTCTCTCTCTCTCTCTCTCTCTCTCTCTCTCT
>JANHMN010000014.1:62397975-62441928 GCA_030674055.1 Rhabdomys pumilio
TCTCTCTCTCTCTCTCTCTCTCTCTCTCTCTCTCTCTCTCTCTCTCTGTGTGTGTGTGTGTGTGTGTGTGTGTGTCTACCTCTCTCTCTCTCTTGTTAATTGTTTCAGATATGGACTTGCTGTGTAACAAAGACTAGTCCAGAACTCGTTCTGCGTGACAGACTGGTTTCAAGACTATAATTCTCCTACCCTATCCCTCCAAATCCTGGGATTACAGACATTTGCAATTATAGCCGGCACGTCTAAGAATTTTTATTAAGGCCAACACTGAAAGTGCTCTAAACCAGTGTTTCTTTTCTGGCAGTAGTTTGTTTTTGGTTTATATTTACCAACTCAATTCTTAAATTTAAAAAAACTATATATCAAGAAAAAAGTTCTTCCTGGCATTTGGGGCAATCTTTCTGCTGTACTACTGGGATTTTGCCTTCAACAGAAAAGCTTTTAGAGTCTCAGGTTGAGGAGCAAAGGTTGTTTGTCTCCTATCTGATAGGTTAAATGCCTACTTGTCTGTAGCCTCTGTGTAACAGTCACTTGTGCAGGTAACACTGCCTTAGCTTTCTTGTTTGTGTGTTTCCACTGCAAAGTTGGTAAGGTCATCCAGAAAAATGTACAAAGTCAGGTCCTGATTTCATGGGCTCTAAATTTTATAAACTCATAAGTACCAAATGCAAGTGAGGAGACTGAAATTTGTGAGGCACTGGCCTCTTGGTAGAGTTCATCAATATACAATGGAAGAGGACTTAACACAGTCCTGTGTTTCAGCGCCAAAGAGTGGTGTGTTGCTGGCTTACTTTTTTAAACCAAAGAGCGGAGACAGCAGCAAGCATTTGTGTTGCCTTGACGCCATTTTGCTTATCATGCACATGGGCAGAGATGCAGAGTAGGTATCTTCTTCCAATAATTAATCCATACAAGGAGTTTGGTCTTAGTTCTGTCTTCCATAGAGTTCCATCAGGATCTAGGTCTTGAACTCTAGACCGCACGCTTTTCTCATGACACTGCACTGCCCAGAGACTGAAGAGAAATGAACAGGACAGGGGTTGGCTTTGATCCGAAGACACTCGAGACTCCTCTCCTGGAGAGGGCATTGGGCTTGGCACAGAGTCAGAATTACTTTGTCATGGCTCCGTTCTTGTCATCATATTGATCAGGCCGTACCTAATGCCAACACAATAACCACGTGGTGTGGGTTTGCAGCCTCTTTGCGAGCTCCACGTTGCTTGGAGGATTTTAGAATTTTTTCTCTTCAATTAGCATATTTGTGTTAAGTATTCCTTTTAGAAATAAGTTCAGCCCCTTAGAGTTAGAATGAGTTGGAACTGATTTAGGTTTCCCCTCAGATTTTAAAGCTAGCTTTTGGTTGCTGCTTTGAAATGACTTTATGTCCTGTTTTGCCCTTCGTTTTGTGATTTGCGCCTTAGCTTGTAATGGGAGGGTAACATTGACAAAGGGCACAAGGAAAGGTATTTCTTATTTTTATATTAACATAGTTATCTTTTTCATCTTCTAACATAGATCTATGACCGGATTCTGTCAATTTCCTCCCGGGAGGGCGAGACAATTGAATTGGACAAGCCTGTGGTGGCAGAGGGCAATGTGGAAGTCTGGCTTAATTCTCTGCTGGAGGAATCTCAGTCCTCATTACATCTTGTGATTCGCCAGGCAGCTGAAAATATTCAAGAATCCGGTTTCCAATTGATTGAATTTCTTTCTTCCTTCCCTGCTCAGGTCAGTGGATTGAAATTGGAAAGTTTTTTTTTTTTTTTTTTGATAAAACATTTTAAATCTTAGATATTGTCTGTAAATACCTCATAAATGGTGCATTTTTATTTTTTACCAAATACTAAGACTTTTCATAAGGACTTAACAAATATAAATAAGCTTAAATATTTCAACTATTGGCTATTTGGTCATATATAATTGTATACTTAAATATGACTTGGGGTGACAAATACTTAACATACTTTCTTTAACTAATAACAGTTTTTCTCTTGTGAAATCTCCTTATGTAGCAATATACATAGATAATAAACATGAACGCAGAGCACACTTAACTAGAATAATATTCTTTAGTATCAAAATACAGGAAACAAGTTCTTTTCGTCCTTGTGACCAATAAAGATTTTTATGGGTGTCTACTATATACAAACGCTGTGCCCATTTGAGTAAAGTCACCTTAATTCATTTCCTTATCTGAAAATGACTTTACAATCTATTTGGATTGAAGCGTGAACTCAACATGCGTGACTTAAGATCCCAGGAGAGACAGAGACCCCTCAGAGGCCTTCCCATACTAACCCATTAGATAAACAATGTGAATTGAGTCCATGGACTTTGAAACAGGTATAATCAAACCATCCATTTGTGTATTAACTATGGTGATCGATTATGCTGTGATTTCTCTATAAATTTGAATTCCATGCAAGAAGTAACTATACTGTATACACTCTCATAAAGCCTTAGCCTTTCTTGTTTAAAACCTCTGCCAGGTCGGATTATTAGGAATTCAAATGCTGTGGACCCGGGACTCAGAAGAAGCCCTTCGAAATGCCAAGTTTGATAAGAAAATCATGCAGAAGACCAACCAGTCCTTCCTAGAGTTACTGAACATGCTGATTGAGATTACCACGAAGGATCTGAGTTCTGTGGAACGGGTTAAATATGAGACTCTGATTACTATTCATGTGCACCAAAGGGACATCTTTGACGACCTGGTAAATGCTTTATAAACGTTGTGTTATCTACAGAAAAACAAACTCTAGCCGCCGTCTGTGTTCCCCCTACTGAATTGATTAGATTGAATTCATGAAAAGGTCAGGTTCAGGCAGAGGCTTACTGATATCAGAGCGCACGTGTCAAACTGTCTTTTCGGCCTTAAGCTGGAATTTCAGTCCTATTCCAGTGATCTATACGACATCACTGGGGCAATGAGAGATTACTTAAAATTTCTTGGTGGTTATTTTAGATGCTAGAATGTGATGCAGCATCCCCTAAAAGCTTTTCTGTGTCTAGTTTCCCTTGTAGTTCACTGACCTCTTGGGGACAGATAGAAGCACATTGGTAGTAATTGTAACATTTCTTTGGGGGGGGGTATTTGACAAATCCCATCTCTCACAAGTTGTTTGCAAATGTAAATTATTATCTATCTCCTTGATTGCAAAGTGGCCCTTCACACTACTGCACATGTCATGTGGAGTGGGACGGAAGGGGAGAGGCATAGTTACAGTAAAAATCTTAGGATCGTCCTCTTCTATAGAATGTAATATTAGGTGAGAGGCAAGAAAGAAATGCTTATGAGCATAGTTTTCTGGATTGTGTCTCAGCCCCATTGTGTAAGCAAAGTTTATGAAAGATTGGTCCTGATGTGGTGGAGTCAAAAGACTGCGTTTTCAGACTGCTTTGTGCTAATCTTGTCACTAAATAGCTAAGCACACTGTTTGGCTCTTAGAGAAATAAAGGGCACGGGGTAATTTTAGACTTCTTATTTGTCCAAAAGAAATAATTAAAGTGTCTTAAAGTTTTAGTAAAAATTTTAGACAAAACCATCGACAGGTATTAACCTGCCATTGAAATGTTAGGATTTTTGGCCCGTTGAAAATTCATAGAAAAAACATGGCGTAAAAGAAAAAGAAAAAAACAACACCCAAAAGATTTGATCTTTTTAAGGTTACTTTTTATGGTAATGAGATTATTGTAGCTCTGTTTTTGTATTCTCATAGATTGAATCTCACATTTCAGTTAATTTGGAACGATGCACGAAGGGCTACAGTTATAGAGACGATTCAGTATTTGAACTGTAATGCCTTTTCATGTTGAGGGGCGGAGCTGGAGTGGCCTTGACTCCTCCCACTCTCCTAGCACCTTAAGTTTCTTTTTGGCTTATCAGTAACTGATTGGGTCATATGAGGAGAGGCTTCCTGTTTCTCATCCACTTGGGTTTCCCCCCTCCGTTCCCCCTTCCGCCCTCCACTTTGTGATCTGTGCAAGTGTTAATGTATCGACTTCGCAAGACTTGTCTCAGGTCTAACGCAGCATACCCTTTGAATTTCAGTGTCACATGCACGTCAAGAGCCCCACGGACTTTGAGTGGCTGAAACAGTGCAGGTTTTATTTTAAGGAGGATTCTGACAAGACGATGATCCACATCACAGACGTGGCTTTCGTATACCAGAATGAGTTTTTAGGCTGCACTGACAGACTTGTCATAACTCCGCTCACGGACAGGTGATGGGGGCATTGTGTGGTTCCACGGCCATTTTCTCCTCCGTCCAGCTTTCTGTCTCTTGGGTGGCTGGGGGACTTTTTGCCAACAGCTCTTTTATAGCGAGGCCTCTTTGAAAGTTAGTATTTCTGTGTTTGCACCTGTGTCTTCACATGGGATTCAGGTTGTCCAAACAAATCCGATTCCTTTGGCCTTCAGTCCCACAAAGGCAAAGTAGAAATGCCTCTGTGAACATAGAGTGGAGAAGGAAGGAATTAACTACCGTGTGCCGCTGGTGTGAATCACAGTGGGTCTCAAAGCTTACTCTATTAACTTCAGCACCTGTTGTTCTTCAGAGAAACAAGGTGTTTTTATTTATTTTTATTGGTTATTTTATTTATTTACATTTCAAATATTATCCCCCTTCCCGGTTTTCTCTCCTCAACCTCCCTATTCTGCCTCCCTCCTCCTGCTTCTATGAGGGTGCTCCCCCCTCCCCCACCAACCTACTCACTCCCTCCCTCCCTCCCTCTCTCCCTCTCACCAACTCACTCACTCACTTACTCACTCAGTCAGTCACTCACTCACTCACTCCCACCTCACCACCTTAACATTCCCCCATGCTGGGGCATCAAGCCTCCAGAGGACCAAGGGCCTTACCTCTCATTGATGCTAGACAAGGCCATTCTCTGTTACATATGCAACTGGAGCCATGGGCCCCTCCATGTGTACTCATTGGTTGGTGGTTTAGACCCTGAGAGCTCTGGTGTGTCTGATTGGTTCATATTGTTCTTCCTGTGGGGTTGCAAACCCCTTCAGCTCCTGTAGTCTTTTCCCTAACTTCTCTATTGGAGACTCTGTGCTCAGTCTGCTGGTTGACTTTGAGCATCCGCACTGTATTTCTCTGGCTCTGGCAGAGCCTCTCAGGAGACAGCTATACCAGGCTCCTGTCAGCAAGCACTTCTTGGCATCAATAGTGTCTGGGTTTGGTGTCTGCATATGGGATGGATCCCTACTAGGTGGGGCAGTCTCTGGATGGCCTTTCCTTCAGTTTCTGCTCACTCTTTGTCCCTGTATTTCCTTCAGACAGGAGCAATTCTGGGTTAATACTTTTGAGGTGGGTGGGTGGTGTCATCCCTCAACCAGGGACTGTGCCTAACCTCTGGATACAGTCTCTACAGGTTCTCTCTCCTTTTGTTGGGTATTTCAACTAATGCCACCCCCGTTGGGTCCTGGGAGCCTCTTGCTTTCCTGGCATCTGGGACTTTCTTGTAACTACCCTCATTCTCCATCACCCACTGCTATACACTTCTATTCAATTTCCTGACCCTCTGTACTTCTCCCCTGTCTCCTTCCACACCTGATCCTGCCCCTCCATTTCCCTCCCCTTTCTCTCTCCCTCCCTCTCTCTACCTCCCTCCATGTTTTTGCTTCCCCTTCTAAAGTAGGACTGAGGCTTTCACACTTTGAATCTGCCTTCTTTGTGAGCTTTATATGGTCTGTGAGTTGTGTCATGGGTATTCTGAGCTTCTAAAAGGCAGAAGAAAAATTGGGGGAACCACAGTTGAAGTGAGAAGACTGGTGTGCGGGAGGATGTGGGCGTTGTCATTTCTCTCCCCTTTGCCTGTCACTTGCCATTTATGCTGGTTAGTTACAGTTGTCAGCTTGAGTGGAGCAAGAGACACCTAGGCCTTCATCAACAACACCTCGAGTTGTTTTTAGGGCTTTCCCCACAGAGAGCTAACTGAGAATGGACTAGGGTCTCAGAATGAATCGTAAGTGATAAAGAGAAAGCAAGCAAAGTACCAGATCCTACCCCTCTCTCTCCCGACACAGTGAGATTCAGGATTTCCTCTCTGAGGGAGCCATCAGTGTCCACCTTCTAGGTTGTAGAAAGTATTACAGTCAATGTGGCTGCTTCTGTCTGGAAAATCCTCCTGTCTTCCTCTATTTTCCCACCCATTTCTGTGCTCTTTGTAACCACCTCGCCATGCAGTTTCTTTCTACCTTGCTTGTCTTGAATGTACTCTGTTCAGACTTGTGTTAATTTATACTGTTATCATAAAACATAACATCAGTTCAGATGCTTAAACCACACAAATCTATTTTAACCCTTTTGGAAATCTTAAGTGCTCCATTCCTCTGCAGAGACACAAGGGGGCACCATTTCCCACCTTTGAGCAGAAGTCATTCCAGCTCCCTGGAAGCTGCTTTGTCCCTTGCCTGGTGATCTCTCTTTTCACCTGGAGTAGCACAAGCAGTGGACTGAATTCATGTTCTGATACCCAGCACCCCAACTTCCCCCGTCTTGTGTCTTTGAGATGCTTTTCTGACTCCTGCTTCTCCAGAACAGACTGAATCCAGGCAACCCAGGATAATCTGTCTAGCCCAGCATCCTCACACGGCTAATGTTTCTTCATGTGCATCCTCTTGCTGCTTGCTGCCCCATTACACATCGGGGTCCTTGTCTCCAGCTGCACTGCACAATCTCACATGGCTTTGAAGAGCATCTAGATGCTGATCCCAGACCACATACAGCCACAGTGCCTTCCCTGAGTCCCTGGCACCTATGTCTATCCAATTGCTGACATGACATGCCTATCTGGATGCTCATAGACTATTTAGCTATAGTATTGTGGGGAAAGAAATCGGGGGGGGGGTGGTGTCCGGCGGGAGTGAGGTCCCACGAGGGCCTGCAGCGGTGTCCCGCCACACTTCCCACACCTTAGGCGGAAGGTCTCACATGCACGCAGCCGCCTCAGCTGCGCCGAGAAGAGTCCAGGGTTCCAAAGTTCCAAAAGCTGGCAATCTGGCGGAGGTGCAGGCCCAATCGACATGTGGAGTCTGGTTTTCCAAAGCTTTTATTGTTCATGGTGTGGTGAATGGGTGTAGATGGGTATGCGCTATCCCTGCAAAAGCCAGGCTCCCCTGACTTTTTATAGGGAGAGGGAAAAGGGGAAGGGATAGCTTAATTAGCTACGTCCCCGGTCTTTAGGTAACTTATTAATATTTTAATCTCTGGAGGTGGAGACCTGCTAATCACGCCCTCTGCCTGTGACCAAAGGGCGCAGGTTAAATGAAGTTACCTCATCTAGGGCCCAACATAGTATGTTTGATTAGCCCTTATCTTTTTTGTTCTAGTCGTTGGCCATTCTATTTCATCCCCGTGGTGTCCACATCCTAACTCTGGAATCTTCTACCTCAACTTCACCAAGCAAGAAATCCCTAGTGCATTCTTGATGTCTGTCCTCCTTTGCTCTCCATTACTCAGCTCACAATCAACATCTGGAATGTGACAGAATTTTTAAAAACGCTTTTCTGCAACCTTTTGGGATACACTGCAATCTCTGACCTAGACTATTAGCATAGTCTCTCAGCTGGATTCCCTACATTGTGCCCTGTTGTCTGATCCCAGTACGGACAGCAGAATGCAAGCAAGACAGTGTCATTCCATTACCTCCAGCCTTCTACTTTGGCTTCATCTAAGAGAGTCAAGGCTACTGTTACATCAGCTTAGGAAGCCTGGCACAGGTGACCCTGGTCACACCTGCCGTTCCTTCCTTAGTCACTCTCATCCACATGCTCTTTGGAGGTTGTCTTAGTCAGGGTTTCTATTCCTGCACAAAGCATCATGACCAACAAGCAAGTTGGGGAGGAAAGGGTTTATTCAGATTACACTCCCACATTGCTGTTCATCACCAAAGGAAGTCAGGACTAAAACTCAAGCAGGTCAGGAAGCAGGAGCTGATGCAGAAACCATGGAGGGATGTTACTTACTGGCTTGCTTCCCCTGACTGTCTCAGCTTGCTTTCTTATAGAAAGCAAGGACCAGCAGCCCAGGGATGGCACTACCCACAATGCCCCCCGCCCCCTTGTTCACTAATTGAGAAAATGCCTTACAGTTGGATCTCATGGAGGCATTTCCTCAACTGAAGCTCCTTTCTCTGTGATAACTGCAGCTTGTGTCAAGTTGACACAAAACCAGGCAGTACAGAGGTCCTTTCCTTTTCCTCTTCCTCTTCCCTTTCCCTTTCCCCTTATCTTCCCTTCCCTTTCCTTCACTTTACATCATAGCCTCCCTCTTCTCCCTCTTCTTCTCCCAGTCCCACCCTCACAAACTCTTCCCCCAACTACCCCTCTCTTTAGAGAAAGGGAAGGTCCCCCCCTCTCCTTCCCACTCACCAACCCATCCGACACATCAAGTTGAAGCAGAACCGAGCACATTCTCTCCCACTGGGGCTGAACAAAGCCCGCCTTGGGGAAGGGGATCCTACAAGCAAGTATTCAGAGACAGCCCCTGCTGCAATTGCTAGGGGTCCACATGAAGACCAAGCTGCACATCTGCTACAAATGTGTAGGGGGCCTAGGTCCAGCCCATGCATGTATTTGGTTGGTGGTTCAGTCTCTCTGGGCCCCACGGGTCCAGGTTAGTTGACTCTGCAGGTGTTTTTGTATTGTTCCTGACCCCTCCAGCTTGTTCAGTTCTGTGCTCCCATCTTCCACAGGACCCTCCATGGGGTTTCTTAAACAGACCCTGCACACAGCCTTGGCTCTGAGAGAATGGCCTGACTTCTTCACTGCCTTCATTTCTCTACTCAGATGTCACCACGGAGCGTCTTGTGACCCACATTAGACAGATAAAGTGGGTCCTAGTCCCCACAACACGTGCACCCAGATTATTATTAACCTGTTTTCTTCCTTGAAAATGCAAGCCCCATGACATGAGTCAGGCTTCGCATTGAAACTGATGCACTCATTGAAATACTTGTCACATAATAGCTGCTAAATAAATAATTCCTGGAGGAACAGAAGAAATCAGCTTTTACACGATGAAGTTAAACAGATGAAGAGAAAGTAGACAGTTGGGAGGGAAAAACTTTTCAGGTTTTTAAAATGATTAGTTCATTTTGTATTCCTATGTACATATTGGTTATGCACTTGTCAAAATCTGAATTTTCATATACATGTGTGAGGTCCGATCTACTTTGTTACTTGGTCATCTCATCATTAAGAACCCGAGAAGCTTGACAGCAAAGCGAGTATTCTAAAATTTAAATGTGGACAGTTCTGAAATTCATTTTAGATTCCCCCTGCCTCCGCTCACTTCCTGCGTTTCTTCAGCTGGAAGGTGTGAGAAGTGAGGTATCCTTTGCAACTCATGGTTCAGATTATAAGATTTTCTGCCCTTTTACAGGAAGAAAGCTCCTCACTAAAACAAACACTTTATAAGGGTATGATTTTGGAGGCCCTGACACACACTGTCAGCTTGTGCTGACTGAACTGTGAAGTCTGACAGCCACAGCAGCTCTTTCTTAGGAACTTCACATCACGTGCATACACCTGTCCACATTTCAGATGGCCAAATGGCCGTCATAACACGATAAAAATATATATGACCTTCCTTTAAAACTCACCACCCTCCTTCCACTCTGAGCACACACAGGCTGGATTGTCTTCACTCCTGCTGTTATGTAGGCAGAGGCCAGATGAAACCAAGGGCACATTTAGTATCCTTGTTGACAGAGGTACAGAAAAGCACAAAGCATTTTCTCCCGATACAGTAAAATAGTTTCTAAGACTATTTGACTCTGCCCTTAACAGCTATGGCATCTTGGGCAGGATCCCTGGCCCCTCTCACTTATTTTTTTGGAATACTTATATGGACTATATAGGATCATGCATGGAAATCTTCTTGCCTTAGCTGCTTTGGAGTAGAAGTGACATAAACCTGATAGAAGAATCCAGAGAGTTTATTTTGGCTCGTGAATTAAAGTCAGCTTGGGCTGCATATTTCCAGATTCACCTGAACTACACAGTAGGATCAGACAAAAATACACACACACACACACACACACACACACACACACACACACACAGAGAGAGAGAGAGAGAGAGAGAGAGAGAGAGAGAGAGAGAGAGGGAGGGAGGGAGAGAGGGAGAGAGAGAGAAAGACCAAGAGATAGACAGAGACAGAGAGACAGAAGAGAGACAGAGGAGACACAGAGAGACAGACATAGACAGTGACACAGAGAAGAGAGAGAGACAGAGAGATAAAGTCAGAGAGAGAGAGACAAAAGGCAGGGGAGAGACGGACAGGAGTCTGTCCATAATTACCTTCTCCTAGGCACTTGAGTACAGCATGACGATTATGAGACTGTGTGGTGAGCTTATTCACTGCATGATGGACAGGAGGCCTGCAGAGGGAGGAATGAAGGCAGAATGAGGCAAGCTATATCCACCAAGAACACCTGCATTCATCTGCTTGCTCCATCTAGGCCTCACTTGCTACAATTCACCACACCCAATAATTCCAGCATACTATGAATCAATCCATCAGGGAATTAATCCATGGGTTAGGTCTGAGGCCTGAAGAGTCAATTATTGCTTCATGGCTAATCAGCTAGCAGCTGTACCACCAATTATATAAGCCTGAGGGGAGCATTTCATTAGAATGATGATACCTTCCTTATCTGTGGGAGGATATGTTCCAGGATCCTCAGCAGATGCCGGAAACCACGAACAGCATTCAACACTATGGATTTTATTCTTTTCCTGTATGTACAGATTCATGTTGAGATGTGATTTATAAATTATGCATAGCAGGAGACTATCAGTAACTAATGAAAAAATGAATTGTAATAAAAGTTCTACAAATATATCTTTATCTCTCTTAAAATATTCATTTCATAGACTTGAGAAAATGGCAACTTCAGAAGATGAATGCATGGATAAGGAGGAACTGTATGTACCCAGAGAAGCACAGAGACGGTCCTCTCTCCCTCCTCTTCTCATTGTCTGACTTTGTCTCTCACTGTCTCTTGTTCTCTGTGTTCCTGTCTCTGACTCTCTGTGTCCATCTCTCCCCATTTCTACGTCTCTCTCTCTGTGTCTTTTTCTGTGTCTCTTACTGTTCATCCTTTTCTGTTTCTGTCTCTGTCTTTCTCTACCTCTCATTTTTCCCTTTATCTGTGTCTCTGTCCATGTCTGTGTCTCTCTCTTTGTGTGTGTGTGTGTGTGTGTGTGTGTGTGTGTGATCCTACTATACAGCTCAGGTGGACCTGGAAAGATGAAGCCCAGCTGACTTCTGATAAGAAGCGTCTGTCATGCTATTGATGCTCAACAGCAATGGCAGCATTGATCATAGGTTTAAAGAGCTCTGCAGGACAGCAAGGAGTGGCTGGAGCTGGTTCCTTACCCTAGAGGCTGGGTGTGCCCTGAGTCTAACAGAAGGGACTAAGCAGCTATGGGCTAGACTAAGCATCAGCTCTTCTCCCGAGATCCAGAGCAGAGTCACTCTACTGAAGGAGCATTTTCCTCATTTGTGAGATGGGACTTCCATTCTTGCAGGTTTCTCTCGGGATGTTAATGAGTTAACATGGAGAGCATCGTATAGGGTGGTGGTTGTTCAAGACTCCTTTGAAAGAATGATGACATGCAAGGAGGGGATTAGGTCTTCAGCTAGAAGAAAAACTTGATGGGAGGGCATGTGTCCATTTGGTTTCTCACCAGGCTTCTTCCTCCTTGGCCAGGCTGGTTGTTCACCTGGCTTTCAGGAACTTATTTCTAGTAGAGAACCTGTCAGACCCTAGTCTGTGTACTTGATACTCCTGCCTTTTTTTTTCTGAGTTATTTCTCAGGTCCATATGAACACTCTTCTTTTCAGCCATGGGAAACAAAACTGTGCCAGCTTATGAATTATTTTCTTTGGCAACACCAGGTGGTGCTGGGAATCAAGTAATCTATCATCAGATTTCCAGGATAATATTTTTCCTTTATAGGCTTTCTTATATTTGCTCACCAGGTCTTTCACGTGTTATCCTCATATTAGATGTGGAAGGAATTGCAGGTGCTTGAAGGGCAACCGGCAGTGTTATTATCCAGCAATGTGTTGTTCAAAACCAAGATTCCGTGGGGCTGAGGAGATGACTCAGGCGTTGAGGGAGCTTGCTGCTCTTGCAGAGGATCTGGGTTCTCTGCCCAGTAGCTGCATTATAACTCACAACTATCTGTAGATCCGGTGCCTTCTTTCTTGTGGCCTCTGTAGGCTCTGCTCACACATGGTGCACATAAACTTACACACAGCACACTCACACTCAAAGCACATCAAATTAAATTAAATCAAATCAAGGATGTGGAATTATGAGCTCTTAGATTCAAAAGACAACAAATCTATTTAAACGACTCCCGATCTGATGAATAGAATGTACTTATTCTTCTCTTTTTCTCATGCTTCAAATGGAACCTAGAGTCTCGGGTAGCACTCCTGTTTAGCTGCATCCCAAGATTTTGTTTTGTTTGGGAGACAGGATCTCCCTGTACAGCTCCAGCTAACTTTGAACCCGTTATGTACCCCAGCTGGTCTTGAATTCATGGTCATTATGCTTCTTCAAATACAGCTCGTGTTACCATGACCAATTTATTTTTACTGTTTTAAAAACAAATTTTCTTATGTATTTTTGAGGTTTACAACCCAACGTAGTAAACGGGGATAGTAGGTGGTTATTACCATGATGCAGATCAGTATAGCTGGCAGCTCACAGTTATCTATTTTGGAGAGAAGTTCAGCTAAAACCTACACATTTTGATGGTGACTCCTAGTCCAATATAGTCTTACTAACTATAATCCTGTAACATAATTGCATATATACTATCTATATTTGTTGACTCTACAAAATTGATATGAATCATCTACCTTACATCTTACTTCCTCTCTCCATTTCTGCCTCCGGACATTATTGATTCATTCTCTATGTATCCTGCCTACCTTCTTCCTAGCATGTGTCTTTTGGTGTCTGGCTTATTTTAGCAAAATTTCCTCTGTCATGTGCACCAAATGGTAGGGGATTCTTTCTCTAAAAATTAATTAGTTAGTTAGTCAATTAATTAATTTTATATCTGACTACATTATCCACTCTCCCTTCTCCTCCCAGTTCTTCCCCCATCCTTCCTCCCATATCTATCCCTCCTCTGTTTCTCTTCAGAAACAGGGAGGTCTTCCATGAATATCAACCAGCCTTGGCATATCAAGTTACTGTAAGATGAGGCCAGACAAGGCAGCCCAGTAGGGGGAAAGGGTCCTACAGGCAGGCAGCAGGATCACAGGGAGCCCCTGCTCCCTCTGTTAGGAGTGTCACATGAAGACCAAGCTGCACAACTGTAAGATATGTGCAGAAGGGCTAGATCAGTCCCATGCAGGCCTTGGTTGGCGGTTCATTCTTGCCAGCCCTCGTAGACCCAGCTTAGTTGATTCTGTGGGGTTTCCTGTGGTGTCTTTAATCTCTCTGGCCCCTATAATCTCTCTTTTTTTCTCCTCCTCTTCAGGATTCCCCAAGCTCTGCCTAGTGTTTATCTGTGGGTCTCTGCATCTGTTTCTGTCAGTTGCTAGTTATTGTAGGATCCTGTCTACAGATATAGCAGAATATCATTAGTAAGTGTTAGGGTGGGCTCCCTCTCATGGTCTGGGTCTAAAGATGGACCAGTCATTGGTTGGCCCTTCCTTCAATTTCTGTTCCATTTCACCCTAACATGTCTTGTAGGCCGGACAAATTATAGGTGAAAGGTTTTGTGCCTGGGTTGATGTTCAATTCCTTCCTTGGAATTTCTCCATTCATGTAACCTCAGGAGATGGTCAGTGTGGGCTCCTTATCCTCCATTGCTAGGAGTCTTAGCTAGGGTCACCCTCCTGGCAGTTTCCATTGTCCTAGGTTTCTAGCTCATCCCAAAGATGTCCTCCTACTGATTTTAGTTCTCAGTCCTTCTGTCCTCCCCACACTTGATCCTTTCTCTTTCCCTCTCCATCTCATCTCCAACCCAGTTTCCTCCCTCTATCCACCCCTACTATCTATCTTATTTTCCCTTCTCAATGAGATTCAAGCATCTTCCCTTGGGCCCTATTTGTTACCTCCTTGTTACTTAGTTTCTTTAGGTCTGTGGATTGTAGCATGGTTATCCTGTGCTTTATGGCCATATGTGTTTGTCTTTCTGGGTCTGGGTTACTTCACTCAGAATGATACTTTCTAGTTCCAACCACTTGTCTTAAAATTTCATGATGTCATTGTTTATAAAAGCTGATTAATATTCCATGTGTAAATTTACTACAGTTTCTTTATCCATTCTTCAGCTGAGGGACATCTAGGTTGTTCCCAGTTTCTGGCTATTATGGATTAAGCTTCTGTGAACATAGTTGAGGAAATATCCTTGTAGTGTGGTAGAGCATCCTTTGGGTTTACACCTAGGAGAGGCATAGCTAGGTCTTGAGGTAGTGCCTTTGGGATACCCTAGTAAGTTTCTAATGACAAGTTGGCTCTGCAGGTGCTACATCACATTGGCTCAAGCTCTGGGCATGAGCATGGGAGGAGCCCCTGCTGGTCCTGCAGGGACAGGCAAGACAGAGACCACCAAGGACATGGGTCGGTGTCTTGGGAAATACGTTGTAGTTTTCAACTGCTCGGACCAGATGGATTTCCGAGGACTTGGGCGGATATTCAAAGGTGAGCACCGTGCTTTTTTCTCAGTGACTGAGAAATTTCAGGTCAGGTGAAATTTCTTGTTAAGATTTATCTCTCAGGGTGGTCAGTGCAGCTTCCTGGCGGCACATGCTTAGGCTGTGGGAAGAAACTTGATTCAGTCTGCAGCAGCAACAACGGCAAAAGGTTTGTATACTCTTTTTAAGAGATACATTTTGGTGTCACGTTTTCCGGCTTGTTTTATTTGAGAAGCTCGGTCTTAGCAGCACTGGGTGGATAGGATGCTCCTGTAATTTCCCCTTTGTAGAGCACTTGTCATCAGTAATATGGTTGGATGTTCACAGACAGCCTGCCAACGTCTCGGCTCTTTGGGGCCTTTGGACACACCATTTATTTTCTAACCCCAGCTTTGAATAAACCGATCTCTGGTTCACTTGGGCAGCTGAGTAATATCCGTTTTCTTGGTCTTCAGAAATGATGTACTAATTGGATTTTCTGTTTAATTTCCTTCCTAAGGGCTGGCACAGTCTGGGTCCTGGGGTTGCTTTGATGAATTCAACCGTATCGATCTACCAGTTCTGTCGGTTGCAGCCCAGCAGATCTCCATTATTCTCACGTGTAAAAAAGAACATAAAAAATCTTTTATTTTTACTGATGGAGACAATGTGACCATGAACCCAGAATTTGGACTTTTTCTAACCATGGTAAGTAAGGCATTGCTGGGAGAGCCAGCCATTGAAATGCAACCCGGCCTTGTCATCTCCGCTCTCACCCCTCCCCAGTCCTGAGTCACCTGAGCATCATGCATGCAAATGGAGATTGTAATTATCATTTCTGTTTGAAAACCTTTAAGAGCTAAACAAAGCTCATATTAATAACTCATGACTTAGATGGTCCAGGCAAAGGAAGAGTGAGGTATGTAAATGAGCTGCCCACCTGACATTCCAGATCTGTGTTGTTGTGCGTAATGAATCTCTTAGTATCCTGCTGGCATGTCCTAGCCGTCCCAGGCGTGTCATTTATCCTTGGGTTTTGCTTCCATTCAGAACCCTGGCTATGCTGGGCGCCAGGAGCTCCCTGAGAATTTGAAGATCAACTTTCGCTCCGTGGCCATGATGGTCCCTGACCAGCAGATTATCATCAGGGTGAAGTTAGCCAGCTGCGGCTTCATTGACAACGTAGTTCTGGCCAGGAAATTTTTCACGCTCTACCAGCTGTGTGAGGAGCAGCTCTCGAAGCAGGTGTGCTACTGTGAAGGTCTTTATGGAGTTAGACACATTTCTTCTCTCTGTTCACTGGAATATTTCCATTTCTTTTAAAGATTGTTAGGGAATGTCATGTAGACATACAATGTATTTTGATGAATCTACCTCATATTCTGTCCCCTCCAATTCCTCCTTTCTCCCCTTCACTACTTTTCTCTCCAAATATTATGAGCTCTTAAAACAATCAATTGAGGCTCCTTAGTGCTGCCAGTATATGCATGGATGTAGAGCTATCTACGGGAGCATGGGTTGCCTCTCAGGTTGGATGCTTGTTAAAAACCAACTCTCTCACTCCCAGAAGCTGCCAATTACCTATAGCTCTTCAGCTTAGACTAGAACTTTTGACAATGTACTTTTGCACTAAATATACAAATGACAAAGCTGGTGTGTGTGTGTGTGTGTGTGTGTGTAATTAAATGTGCATTGTGTGTACACAGCCATGTGGAGGCCAGAGGTCAGCTTCATGAACTGTACCTAAGGTACTGTCCACCTTGGCTTTTGACACAGGGTCTCTCACTGGCCTTAGGCTTGCTGAGTAACCTAGGACCAGTGAGAAACAGGGATCTGTCTGTTTCTGATTTTCCAGTGCAATAAATTCATATGTGTGCCACCATGCCTGGCTTCTCCCCCCTATTGGTTTTCAAAGTGATGTCAGATCTTCATGGTTACACAGCAAGCACTTGACCTTACAGAGTTATCTCCCAAGACCCAACAAAATTGATTTTCTCTAGACTTCTGTTAAGAAGTACATTTAAAGAAACAGCTATTTTTAGTACAGAAGTGATGTGGTTATTCTGTAAACTGACTTACGAGCTATAATATGAATGATATTGCTGTTGGCAGTTTACATAACCTGTGTGTGCATTATGGTGTACAGAGGCGACGACATATTTTTCTGATCTTCTATCTATTGAGCCCCAAGCTCACCTATGTATTTAACTAAGCTTGTTAACTAATTGCTTTTTCTGTTGTAAACTTCTTGATACTTTCTTAAATGTTTGGGATATCAGATAAAGCCTTCATGAGAGTTAATGGCTGGGAGTTAATCACATATCACATCTGTATTAATTATCTATCACCAACTCACAATTTTAGTCACAAGCTCAATGGCTTGAAAGAGTGGACAGCATCTCATAATGTCTGAGAAACTGAAGTCAGCTTCAGTGGGTCCCATGTATGTCAGAAGGCAGCAGTGAAGATGCTGGCCAGAGCCTTGATTCCATCTCACTCTTGATTGGGCATCAGTTTTGTGAATTATCTTCTCTCTCCCTCCTATTCCTCAGATATGGAAAACGTTCTGTGTCCCTGCCTCCAGCCCTTGTCTTCATTGCTTCTGTACTCCACTCCTATTGCCACACCCACAAAGCCCCCATGCAATGACAGGAATCAATGCACACAGAGTGGTCATCCACTTGCAGATACCACTTCAGGCTCATGCATTTATCACACAATTCCATCTTTCAAAGGCAGTTTTCCCTTGTTAATTTCATCCACTGACACTTTGAAGTTATTGCTACTTTTGGGCACATTTAGTTAGACTTTTATTTCGTTGTTGTTGTTGTTGCTACTACTGCTGACCACCTCCTCCTCGTCTTTCTCCTCCTCTGCCTCCTCCTCCTCTTCTTTTCCTCCTTCTTCATTTTATTTATTAAAGAGTACACTGCCACTGTTTTCAGAAACACCAGAAGAGAGCATCAGATCCCATTTACAGATGGTTATGAGCCACCATGTGGTTGCTGGGAATTGAACTCGGAACTTCTGAAAGAGCAGTCGCTGCTCTTAACCACTGAGCCATCTCTCCAGCCTTTTTTTGTTCTTCTTATGAACAAAAACTGACCCTGAATATGCTTTGTGCTCCACCCTCAGTACATGAGCACTGTGTGGCACTCCCTGTTGCATTAACCAATGGCTTTTAATTTTACTTTTGTTTTTATTTAATTATAATTTTAGTTTGTAAGACATGTAACTTACTATATCAACCATTTCAACTGCACAGTTCATTAGTGTTAAATATACTTATGATAGATCTGTAGACATTTTTCATAATTTCTTTCCTTGCAGAACTAAACCCTGTGATTGGACAGCTCCTCCTTTTTTTTTTCTACCTCCCAGACCCTGGTAGCCACTATTCTAATTTTCTACCAACTTAATAGATTACTCACTTAAATGAAGCAATACAATGTTTGTTCTTCTGTGGCTATAATACCTTCCAGGTTCATATACAGTGTGGTGTGGAGTTTCTTCTTTGTGTGGCTATGTAATATTCCACTGTGTGAAAGGGCTGTGTTTTGCTTCTTCATTCATCTGCGGTAGGGCATCTGGGCTTCCTGGATGCGCCTTACTTCTATCTTTTGTGAACAGTAGTGTATGAATATTATATATTGTTCAAATGTCTCTTTGAGATTGGGCTTCTCCTGGGAGTGTTACATCATACCGAAGGTCTACTTTTTAAGTTTTTAAGACAATGTCTCACTCTATTACACAGATTGGCCTGGAACTTGCTATTTAGTCTTGAAGTTGACACCCTTTGGCATTCTCCAGGTGCTAGGACGGGCCTTTGCCCGTGCACCTGGCCTGATTGCTTCATTTTTAATTTTTAGAACTGCCAGCTGTATTCCACAGTGGTTGGATAATGGAATTTTAATTATTCACCTCATACATGCTAACATTTGGAATGTAGAACTTTCATAATTATTATACTAAGCACAAAGCTGGGGCATCGCTCCAGATTTAACAGGATTCTTTCTCCAGGTGATCCTGGGATGTAGCTTCTCTTCCTTGTGCTTAATATCCCTATATTATTAGTACGTTTGAGAGTATCATGTCTGAGTTTAGTTTTGCTTCTGAATTTTAGCTATAGCGACACAAATGCATTTTCATATATATGAATGATTGAGAGGAAGATAAAGGAATGCCACAGTCAAAGAGGAAATGTGTACCTTTCTCCTTATCTAGACGCGTCTCCATTTTAACCCAAGGACTTAAGCCGATGATGGTATAAGGAAAGACTCTTGGATAGTCTTTAGTTTTCAACAAGCATATCAATAAAGAACTTGTTCATTCTATTTTTTGACTTCTTAATTGATTCGTTGTGAGTTTCACATCATGCACCCAATCACAGTCATCTTCCTTTTGCCCCACATCTGTCCTTCATCCTTGGAAACTGCTCTCACAAAACCAAACCAAACCAATCAAAAATAACACAAAATCTCACAGTGGAAGCTGTGGTGTGTCCCAGTGTTTCACACAGTCTACCCTTTTGACCAAACAGCTTTACTTGCAAATGCTCATACACTATCAGTACTGGGTTCTCACTGGGGACTCACCTTGGATATTCTGTTGTTTTCCCATATCATGGAAATCCTACAGCTTTGGTTTTGGAGGGCCAGCCTTTTCATGTGCTCTAGCAGTTCATAGATAGGGTAGCTGTTGGCATGGGTTAACTCAAAGCCCTGGATGTCAGCGGGTGGTAGCTGAGTTGTTCAGTCCCTGTGCCTGCACCATCAGTGCCAGCTTTATCAAGATGAGGTGGAGGGTGGGGGTGGGGCATGGCGGAGCTCTCTTTTGAGTGCTACAGGACCAGCTTTCCTGTACTATCACAGGGAGAGGTAGGGCTAGCTCTCCTAAGCTCACACCCTCAGTCTGCTCACCCACATCCTTACTTTTTTTTTTTTTTAAAGTGTCAGCATTAATTTATTATCATGAATGTGTTTTCAACTAAATTTATATTGTTTCCATGATAGGATATTATTGGAAATAAGCCCAATATCTCCATTTCTTCAGGTCCACTATGACTTCGGTCTACGTAACATTCTGTCAGTTCTGCGCACACTGGGTGCAGCAAAAAGAGCCTGTCCCACGGATACAGAATCCACCATCGTAATGCGTGTGCTGCGTGACATGAATCTTTCCAAACTGGTGAGACTCACAGGGGGAAGTATTTCACCTGCTTAAGTATGAATTTAACGAATCAGATTTAGAACTATTTATTTAAATTTATTTAAATGCTTAATTCTCAGATCAAGTGCTAGAGAGCAAAGTTTAAATTATTCATTTTCAGAAGTTTTTTTTTTTCTTTTTTTTCAAATGGCTCACATCTAGTTAGAAATATTTCTATTTCAATAGAATTAAATTGATTAAGAAACAAACTATATACAGGGCTGGAGAGATGGCTCAGCAGTTAAGAACACCTAAGACCATTGGTTGCTCTTCTACAAGACTCAGGTTTGATTCCCAGAACCTACTTGGTCACTGTCTCCACAGGCACCAGGAAACACGCTACACAGACAAAGCATGTCCATGAAATACAATAATAATTTAAAAACTCATACAATAAAGATCTAAGTAGTTGAAATCATTTCTGTGTTGCTCTTAAAAAAAAAAGTCTTCAGAGACTGGTAAGAAGTTGTATTAAGTCTTACAAGGATGTAATTATTTCCCGTTCTTATAGTAACTACTGGTGATCAATGTCTAACGTCAATGTCTCTATATGTAGAATAACACAATGCTGGTTTTTCTTTCAAAAGAGAATTATGAACCAGATTCTAACTAATTAATTTACAAATATATTTTATCGAGAGAATCTATTTAGCTTAAGTTGGGAATTATAGACCTCTGTCTTCTGAATGGGGGGGTTTTATGAAACATTTGAAATGTCGGTAGGGTTTTCTTTTTCTTTTTTTGTTTATTGTTTTTGTTTTCTTCACTCACTTTAACTTTTTAATTACGGGAAACATGAAGAACATATTATTCAGATTTGATAAACTTCTATTCATATATTAATAGTCCCCTTGGCCTGTGTTGAACATTTTCACAATTTCTGCATATTCTGTGTTTGTGTTGTTGGAGTCATTGCTCTCCTTTCTATCTGTTGTTCTTTGTAGATTGATGAAGATGAGCCCCTGTTTTTGAGTTTGATTGAAGATCTATTTCCAAATATTCTTTTGGACAAAGCAGGGTACCCTGAGCTGGAGACAGCAATCAGTAAACAGGTAATGCATTTCATGGTACATACACTAAGTGCTGTATCTGAGCTGCCTGAGTTTGGTGGGAGTGAAGGAGAGTGTCCTCGCCCTCACTGTGGCCCCAAGAGTGACACCAAGGCTGTAGCCTTTCTAAAGGAGAGGTCACTGCTGGCCATTGATGAAGGTCCCCCAACAAAGTTTTGCCTTCACGTAGCCACATGTCCAGAAGGTCACAACTGAATGGTGCCAGAATTACTGGGAACCATTCTACTAGATTTAGAAATAAAACGTAACAGGTTGGCAGAGTCTGTAGAGATTCAGATAGTGTACTGGCTGTTTTTGTGTGTCAACTTGACACAAACTGGAGTTATCACAGAGAAAGGAGCTTCCCTTGAGGAAATGCCTCTGTAAGATCCAGTTGTATGTTAGGCATTTTTCCAATTAGTGATCCAGGGTGGAAGGGCCTAGCTCACTGTGAGTGGTTCCATCCCTGGGTTCTATAACAAATCAAGCTGAGCAAGCCGGGGAAGCAAGCCAGTAAACAGCACTCCTCCATGACCCGTGCATCAGCTCCTGCTTCCAAGTTCTTGTCCTGTATGAGTTCCTGTCCTGACTTCCTTTGGTGATGAACAGCAATGTGGAAGTGTAAACTGAATAAACGCCTTCATTCCTAACTTGCTTCTTGGTCATGATGTTTTGTGCAAGAATAGAAACACCAAGACAGATGGGTTTCCTCTTGGACCTCAGTTTGTCTCTGGCATCTGCCACAGGAGTCTTTAGACTTATGTTTCTGTATTCTACTTGCAGTGATGTCATGTGACTTCTCTACATTCATTTCCTCTGGACATTAGTGTAATCTTCTGTAGTCTCTGTGATGGAGGAATCCATTGCAATGTGCCTAGTCAAGCCTCTGAATTTATGGACACTTGCTGTTTAATTGACTAGAGTCTATGAGTGGAGATGAACAGTGTAAATGTTACACCTTAGTTTATCTTCCTTGAAGAAGAATTTTAGAAAAAATTAGTATAACATAAAATTGATTTTCTTGAAGATGTTTGGAGTACAGTTTAAATGTAGTAGTACTTCCTGTATGTTGTTTGTTTGTTTGAAGATTAGTACACTAAAGTCTGAGTTTACTGATGCATAAAGAGTAATAATTCATTCTGCAAAAATATTTTCTCATCATTTGGCTAAATTAATGATTTAGCCGTCCTAAAGGGCTGAGTGATTTATAAGATGGCTTATGTCAGATACTAGTTGGAGCATGAACTTTCTGAAGAGTGTGCATTACATACAGATACATGATCATTATTCAAAGTTATTTTGTCTTTCTAATATTCTATCACTTAAGTGTGTTCTCTGATAATTTCATAGATATATACAATAATCTGATCACTTGAATCCCTACTCTCTCTCATTTTCTTCCCACCCCATCCACCTCCATCTTTACCATCGATCCCCTTCCCAGATTAATGCCTTTTTGTTTTCTCTTTGTCTTTCTGACTTACTGAGTTTAACCAGGGCTGACCATGTGACCATGTGTTTGGAAGTGTGTGCATAACTTCCGCTCTATAGGTCAGGGAACATCACGGAAGAGGGCACAGGAAGAATGTACGAACTAGAAAACAGAAGGTTGTGGAATAGCATCTTCTGGGCTCAATGAAGCTGTTGTGCCTGCATTCATGAACTCAAAGTAATTCTGGTCAAAATGAAATCATGACTTAAGTGAATTCAAGCACAATATAGTTGTTTTATAAATATGTTTTAGACCTAGATGTTTTGGGCTTAGATCCCAACTTAATGGCTCCAAGTTGTACCTCATAGAAAATTGGTCATTCTATGCTTCAGTGTCCTAACCTGTTCAGAGTACCAATTTCACTATCTCGTTTTGCAGAATAATATTATAACGTTGATTGAAAAACTTCTATACTCCGTGCTTTTGGTGGATAGAAACCCTGGATGCACACACATGATATCTAGTGTTTAGGCTGCTTGGAATTTACATGGACTTTTAGTCAATCTGACATACCATGTGTTTTTTTTGGTTACAAATATCATTATTTAAATGAAGTGTTTAAGACATATTTTTGCTATTAAATTTTCTATTCTTAAGTTTACACTCAGACTTACATTCAATAAAGTATTGGTACTTATTAATTCAGTTCCTGAAGAGAAATGCAGGTGCTTCTTACTAGCTTGGGATGGAAGTGTATGTTGGTCTACTTTTTGTTTATGTTTGCACATATTATTCTTGTGTGGTGGGTTTTCTTTAATTGCAGTTGGGTACACATCATCAGTTTATTAATTTGTAGGCTGTGAAGGAGTCAGAATGCTTGCAGTCAGTATCCTCCCACTCCTGGGTCTCTACTATGTAGTCATCCCTACTCTCCATCCTCTGATCATTTACCATCTTCCCAAATTGAATCTCCACAGCCATCAACCCTTGACCTGCCGTTTCTTTTCTCCTACCCTTCATCATTTTAACTCTGGATGTCGATGAATATTACCTACTGTGGGAATTTTGCTGTGTTTCAGGTTGAGGAAGCTGGCTTAATTAACCATCCTCCTTGGAAACTGAAAGTCATCCAGCTGTTTGAAACGCAGAGGGTGAGGCATGGCATGATGACCCTGGGGCCTAGTGGATCAGGGAAGACCACCTGCATCCACACCCTGATGAAAGCCATGACAGGTACGGAGCAGCCATTTCATTGCCCTGGTCGACACATTTCAACAATTGTAGCTCATTTGAGTGCTCAAGAGAGACGTGAAGGCAGAGAGACAAACATGTTTTTTAAGGAAGGAATACTTGTTTAGTGCTGATTGGGGACATTTAAGAAATAATGTATTGTGTTCACGCACCGCAGAAAGGAAGCATTTTAAAGTGTCATTTTCATTGTGCTGTATGTTTTACACATCTAATTTCTTCTTCACGTTCAGCTCCAGAGGAGGATGTTTATTTTATATAAAAACCAAGACTCAGATTCAGAAATGCCCAAGGTCAGAAAATGGTAGGTGATGGGACAGAGAGTCAGGGTGAAGGTCCATCAGAAAATTCCCAATACACCATGCCACTTTCCACTAATTCCATCACGCAATGTTACTATGAAAGAAACAAAAATAATTCCAATATCAATTCTTAAATTCTGTCATGAAGAGTCATCTTAATCCGACAGCCCCACAGTTATGCAGATGTTTTTCTAGTGAGGTTTAATAAGTGAACCTTACTTCCAGATGCTCCTCAAGCTTATAACCTTAGGCCGTCTAAGGATAATGGGTATTGCCCTGTTGGCTAGTATCCTTGTATTCTCTGATTCTCATCGAACATTGATGCCTCTAAACATGTTAGCAGCCTGAGTGGTGGCAGAGCTAGATTACAAAATATTTATGAACTTTGTCTGTTGGAATGAAATAGAGCACTGAAGCTTGAGAAGGCGCTGTAGGGTTCCAGTTGATGGAGCCCAGCTCACTGACACTGGTACACTGTTGGTTGTTGCTGGAGACTAACAGTGTCTATGGCAGGGTTCTTCATATGATACATTTGGTCCCATTTCTAGAAATTATTGGATAAAGATGTGAATTTTGTATGTGAGGGTTCAATCTTCAGATGGTCGCAAACTGTGTTTTTTGCCAGCAACTTCCTGCTCCAAACTGACAACTTAAATCTTCAGGATTTATTATGTGGTTTTTCATGTATGCTGTGAACCTTCTGTTTGGGATTGTTAAATGTTTTTAAATGACGATGTTTTCATAATTATGCTCAATATTTTTATTACAGTCGAAGCTGTTTTCTGTTAACAATCAACCGCGAAGTCACCTGGTACAGTGACTTGAACAAAATGATCTGCTAAATAGTAAACAATATAGAAACATTAAACAATATTATGCATTATACATACACTAAACAATATTAAACAATATAGATACATTATGCCTGCTGCACTGGGGTTATGTAATCCCTTTGGCGTTGTGGGTTTGGGAGAAGTTCCACGAAAAGATAAATTTATTATTAGACTATTTGATGTTCATTAACTTACTCTTGGCTTTAGTATATAGGATAAACATTAATTATATTAAGCGCCAGATTGTTTCAGGTTGGAAAGTTTAATTATCCAAAAGATGAAGGAGATAATTGGGCGGAACTTCTATCAGAGAAGTACAAGACCTGAGCGTGTTGTTAGCTGGTTCACAATGCAATTCCTGGGAATTGTTTATTTAATATCATGTATTTTGCGGTTGGCCATGTTTTATATTAGAAGCAGGGAAATAAGCATGCAAAAGCGTGTAAGAGGTTAACGGTGCGGCGGGGAGACAGGCACAGATAGTTGTGACTAATCGTGTCATTGTTAGGAGGAAGGTTTGAGGTAGAAGGGGAACAGAGGAAGAGGGCAGGAGAAACTTTCTAAATTGTTATAAAGAGCCTTACAGGGAAGGCGCTGCTTCCTCTGAGACCTAAGGCTTGAGTAGTTGATGGATAACAGGCATCTGTCACAGAAGGAAGAGCCGGTGAAGGATGAGTGATGGGGAAGTGTGGGATACTCAGGCGTGGTGCTTGAGCATGGCTGAAATACGATTTGCTTGTAGATGGTGGTGGGAATGGGTGTCATTCGGCTACGTGGACAGGTGTAGTAAGTGCTAGTCTTGGCATCAAGTGTCATTCTCCTTTAGCAGCCCGTTGCTGTAGATGTCACTGTCTCAGAGAGCCCACTCTAGCTTCAGAAATACCTCTCAACTTTTAGTCCCATATTTATCCCAATATGAGGAAGTGACTCAAAGAAAAGGAATTGATATCCTCAATAACAACAACAACAACAACCACAATAATAATGATAACAACAGCTATATCCTTAACTAGTAGGGGAGAAGAGCCAATGGCCAGTTTCACCTCATAATCTTTTGAAGTTTATTCTATAGTTGAATAGTTAAGTGAGGTGCTATTTACTGGCTTATTCTGCTTCTTTGTCCCTTCATTCAAGACTCTGAGAATCCAGTTCCTTCTCTCTCTGCTTTCCTGGTGCCCCAATAAGGGCAGTATCTGTTTCATCCCTATGGGAATCTTTCTAAGCATACTAGGTACCTGGGTTTCATTCTGTGTATCTGGAGAAGCCATTGAGCTTGGCATGTCGTGATCATCACCCCTGCTTGCAGAAAACCATCTGATGGCCATGGAAAGAAGAGATTATGGGAGGGAGGTGTATAAGGATTGACTCTAAGAAAAGGTGTTTACACTAGGTCTACAATGGTGGAATGATCAGGACTCAGTCAAGAAACACCTTGAGGAAGACTCAAGAGGAATGCATCTAAGCAACATTATCAGAGTCAAAGATTTATTCTTATAGTGTATGTGTGTATTATATCATAAATGAAACTGAAAGGCCTATCTACTGGAAGTCTTTTGATGATGTATAGTTTATGTGCAACAGAATAAATACAGTTTTCACCCATGAAAATGACCAACATACACTTAAAGATTTTCATAAAGTGTGACTATATTAAAAACCAGTAGTATAGCCAGACTATTATGGATGTCACCTACTGCAAAAGCTCAGCTGTGGTTTAGTTGAACTTTTGCATCATAAGATACTGCAAATAATTACCCCAATTAGCTTTGTGATTTCTAAAAATTGGAAATGTGATTCTGTTTTTCTAAGTGGTATTTTATTTAAGATTATTTAGGGAAACTGATGCAGTAGGGAACCCACACAGACACACACAGAGACATACAATACACAGACACACACACTGAGACACATACAGACATACACATGCACACCCACAGACATACAGATACACATAGAGACACACACGGACACACACATGCACACACACAGACACATACACATGCATACACACACACACACACACACACACACACACACACACACACGAGAGACAGATTCTTTGTGTGTTGGTTTAATGCTAGTGGATACTAAGAAGTCTCATCACCTGCTATTCACAAACTGGAGACCCAGAACAGCTGGTTTTGTACTTCTGTACCTGAAATCAGGGGACTAAGATGGTATAAATCCCAGCCTGAAGACTGCAGAATATGAACAACCACCTAAGCTCAGCAGCAAAAGAGAAAATGAAGGAGAGGTGTTCCTCTCCGCTCATGTCTTCTATAGTTAGGACCCTGCAATGGGCTGGGTAGTTCTTACACACACTGAGAAAGTACTTGCATAGTTCCAGCATGGCATCTCCTTTGCCCCCAAGGCAATATGAATTTATTTCATCCACAGCAAAGTGCCGTGCTCAATAAAGGATAACAAGGCTAATTATAACTTGGAATGCAGAATGACATATATTTTAGTTTACTCTTTCACTGTCCATGTTTTGACCACTTGCTGACAGTCCACCACAAATTAGTGCAATCTTGCTTCATGTTGGTTCACGCCACATCCGAGATGTTTAAAATTTGGATGCACTTGCTGCAGATTGTGGAAAACCGCACAGAGAAATGAGGATGAATCCCAAAGCAATTACTGCCCCACAGATGTTTGGTCGACTCGATGTGGCCACAAACGATTGGACGGATGGAATATTTTCTACCCTTTGGAGGAAGACATTGAAAGCAAAGAAAGGTAGAGGAATAAATAATATGTTAAACATGCACTTCTAAACAAAACCATAGGTGTCTAGATAGAATTACCAAGCAGTGGTGTTGTGCATATATCTGTTAGCCAAGACTAAGTAAAAGATTTAACTAAATTTCCGAGTGTTGAAGTAATCAAACTTTTGTTTAGTACACTTAGGCCTCACCTTTAACGTTTTTATTGCATGTCACTTAATTATTTTGTGCTCATGTCATGTGTGCGTGGATATGTTTGCATGTGTGTGCATGCATGTGTGTGTATGTGTGTATGCGTGTGTGTGCATGCTTGCATGTGTATGCATGTGTGTGTATACATATGTGTGCATGTGTGTGTATACATGTATGTGTGTATGCATGTGTGCATGCATGTATATATGCATGTGTGTGCGTGTATGTGCGTGCGTGTGTGGGTGTGTGCTTGTGTGTATGTGTGTGCATGTGTGTGTATGGGTGCATGTGTGTTTGTGTGCATGTATGTTTATGTGTGCATGTGTGCTTGTGTATGTATGTGTGTGTATGTGTACATGTGTGTATGTGTGCATGTGTGTGTGTGTGTGTGTGTGTGCATGTGTGTGTGAGTGTGCATAAGTCACAGTGTGCATGGTGAAGTCAGAAGACAGCATTTTAGCTGTTGGAGACCCATGCCTTCTGCCATGTGGTTTCAGGCTAGGACATTTTTATCTGCTAAGCTCTCTTGCTGGCTCTAAACACCTCCTCTTTAAAGGATGTTTGTTTTGTAAAACAATACTTATACATTCTTGTAATATTTTAGAATAAAATTGACAGAAAAGCTGCAAAAGAAGGCTGATAGCATTGAATAAGGCGATATTGTACTATTATGCTCACCGCATAGTTTAAAAATGTAACATTTGCTTCTGCACAGCTTGTTTTTTTTTTTTTTAACTGATTGTCTTATGAAATCATGTAGAGAACTGAACATTTTTTGGGGCAGAAAATTATATATACCCAAAGTGAGCTGGCAAATCATGTTGTTTTGGGGACACTGGCATTGGATTGTTGAAGCAAACCTTTAAGAGCTGGCTATTCAGTTTGCACTTGTCTCTTTCATAGACACTGTAAACAGAGCAGTGTTCTCAGAATATCACCTCAGCTGGAAGAAATGGTAGTGGCTCACCTCTCATTGTGTTCTCACTTCTGAGAGAGAAAAGGACAAAGGAAACATGCAGGGCAAAGAAGTCGGGAGGGAGGAGCTCTTGGCAGATCCGTCCAGCCTTCACTTGGGGAGCAGACCCCTGCTGTCACGTGTTTTAAGATATCATCATCCAGGATCTCTTGAAAGGGAAGGAGCCTGTCCTTTAACACTTACAATCAAGGGACAGTGAAAATACTCCTATTAGGAACTGTTATTTTACAGGAAAATAAAAATTTGCTTCTAATATGTTCAGTAACCCAGCATAAATGTAGACACAGTGATGAAATTTTAACTGCCAGAATGCTCAGAGGGCAGCTTCTCTGAAGAGGAGGCAAGCTTTGTCTTTCAAAGTGACCCATGCCAGGACCAGCATTTTACCTATTGTTAGTTGAGTCGGTTTCATGAGGGATCCCAAGCCACTTAATCTGAGTGAAATCCCCACTGTCAGGCACAGCAAGGAAACCACACTGAGATGGTATTGGTGAGTAACAGAGGGAGACAGACAAGGAGAGAGCTACAACTGAGGCACATAACCTTCACTCACATTTGCGTTCTTGCCGAGAGACTTCTTCCATTTGTCATTTTCTAGCTCCATTTATCTCCTTATGTGACCCCCTTCAGGTTGGTCCCCATTGTCTCCTGAGGTACATTCTGAAGCACTTGGAAGAGTTCAGGCATTTAAAACACTAGCTGCCTTTTCTTCTCACTACACTTCTGCCTCCAGGGGTCTCCACACAATTGATTGCTCCTCTTCCTAAATCTTGCCTGCTGGAGCTCAGAGATTCTCCAACCTGCAGGCTAACCTCACTCCCACTGTCTTAAAAAGATGGAAGGGCGGAGGGACACCAGCGGCATCCCTTGCAGAAATCTAAATGTTACATGGCCTCTATTTCCAGGCCTTCTGTCTCTCTGTACTTTTTTCTTTTCTTTTCCTTTCTTTTCTTTTCCTTTCTTTTCTTTTCCTTTCTTTTCTGTTCTTTTCTTTTCTTTTCTTTTCTTTTCTTTTCTTTTCTTTTCTTTTTCTTTTGCTAGAAGAAACTTACACAGCCTCCATGGCTTTAATTGCCACTTTGAAGCTCAAAGCGTCTACATATCTAACATCAAGTCCTGATTTCTTCCTACTTCTAGGTATCTCTGCTGGGTACTGACATACGCAAGACTGAATTTGCCTGCCCTGTCCTGTGGCCTTCCCTGTTGCACTGATAGACTACCCCATATCTTGTTAGCTAGGTCTGATTTCTTCCTGTCCTATTGTCTTATTTTCTTCTCTTCATCCATTTGAACTGCTGCAATACAACAGAATAGACAAAAATGGTCTGCAGACAATAGACAGGTATTTAATTTGCACTGTTTTGAGGGGTCCCAACTTTTTGGTTGTATCCTTCCATGGATAGAGAGGTAAGGGATTTCTTTCTTGTATCAGGACACCTCGTTCCTGAACACACTCCTTCATTCTCTGATCCTACGCTATTTAATCTTAAAGAATAAGAATTCAATATTTTACCTTGGAGGGTACGAAGCATTCAGTCTATTTTATCACCTGAAGCTTGTTCCTGCTTTAGGGTCTTTGTACATTCTGTTCATAGATGTGCATAGATCAGATCAGAGATATGTCTAAATCTTTAAATCACTTCAGTCTTTGTGTAAAATCTTTCCCTGACACTTTATCCAAAATAGTGCCTCTTTTCTGAATCTGCTTAAAATCGCTTATGCTGTTTCTTTGATTATTTGGCTGTCTTTCCCACTTAGAATGTAAACTCTGTGAAGGTGGTACATTATCCCACCCATTGTCACATCTCAGCCCTTAGGACAATGGTACATACAGAAAGATACTTAGAATTTGTCCAAGGAACAAAGGAGTCTTGGCTTTGATTATGGTTTGAACATAACAGCCATGTAAGGAATTTTCATCATTGAAAATTGTGTTTTATTTAAAATTAACAGGCATTATATACCTGTTCCTGAACTCTTGAGAGAGTTATAGCGCTCTTTTAAGCTTCATAAATACTTACACAGGCACCCGTGTGCATGTGTGCTCTCTTCCTCTTCTTTTGGGTGGCATCCAGGGGAACATATTTGGATTGTTCTTGATGGTCCAGTTGATGCCATCTGGATTGAAAATCTGAATTCTGTGTTGGATGATAATAAAACCCTGACTCTGGCCAATGGCGACCGGATTCCCATGGCTCCAAACTGCAAGATTGTTTTCGAACCTCATAACATTGACAATGCTTCTCCCGCCACCGTCTCAAGAAATGGGATGGTTTTCATGAGTTCCTCTGTCCTCGACTGGAGTCCTATTCTTGAGGTATGATTGAATCCTTTCTTTTGTATAATTAGAAAGGAAAGGGCATCCTTAGCTTTCTTCGTAAGCATGACAATTCTTCTGCAGCTGGTGACAATATCTCTTTTATGCTATTGTTTCTGAAAGGCCCTTGAATGCACAGGGCTGCTCAGACCCTGAATGTTCAGGAGTGCTCAGAGACCCTGATTGCCCCTCACAGGCTTCTTCAGTCTCCTTCTAATCACTTAGAACTGTGATTTCCAGATAATTGTCAGGCCTACATGAATCAATATTCCTGCCAAACTGTGTCTGAGGATTAAAAAGTAAAATTTAATATCATCATTGGGGATTCATGGCGAAGTTTTGAAAGATGCTTGTTTACATAAAATCTGAGAACAACTATGCTAGAATTTTAACTTAAAGGCAATTTGTTAAACTTACACAAAGATTGTTTCTTATAAGATCCGGTTGCCATAATATTAATTTTAACTTTGTGGTTAGAAATAACAGTTTGTACAATGTCATTCAATTCATGATCAGGTATGATAGCTTATTACTGTCAGTATATTATAGAATATATTAATTAGAATTTTATTATAGTTACATACCTTGCATGCTTATATGTTTTATTAAATCCATATTATTAGGTTAAGAGTAAGTGCTACTGAGTAATTAATCATGAGACTTTTATGACTTTAATTGCTAGATTTAAAATTTTTATTTGTATTTATATTTTGAAGATGATTTTATTTTAAAACTTTCTAATTTAACTTATATAGGTATTATTTTAAATTTCCATTATATTTTTATGCTCATGTCTGTATAGGGATATGCTAATTTTTATTAATGCCTTTTCAAAAGCTACATGAGTCTGGGCTAGCTTTAGACTTCATAACGTTTATGGAGAGATACAAAAGACCATGCTTTATAGCAAAAGGATACTGACGTCCTTAAGTATGATTCTAAAGTGCCTTTTACAGATTCCATATTGCATAGTTAATTTTTCTATCCATTAAAAATGAAGTACAGGTGCTCTCGGATATTCAAAAGTACTCATCAGTAATAATTTAAAAAAAAATTACAGGTAATTGTGTCAGATCTGAATTCTACCAAGTTAGAATCTCTGGGGAGGAGACCAAGGACTCTTTATGCTTAAAGTATCACAGTAGATTTTTTTTTTTATGTAACTGTACTTGGTGACCACAGATAAAACAGAATACAAGTCAATTGTAATTATATAATTTTCTCCCCCAATATATTTAAATTTTATAAAGTTGTTTGGAAAATACTTTTATTGTATTAAGTCACAAATATTAAGCTTGCTCCTTATATAGTGTGCTTCTGTTATACCCTACCTGGATTTTTACAGTAATATTACAACTATTCACATCTTCACATGCATTTAAATGATGTAGTATCCTCAGGGGATCAGGAGCCTGCCATAAGATTCTGTCTTCTAATGTCAGAATGCTGTAGTCAGACTCTGAGTGTTAATTCTGGCCTTGTCACTTACCAGCGGAGGGATGCTGGGTGACTTACTGAAACTGCAAGTGTCAAAGGGGGATGAGAATAGTTCCTATCTCACAGAGTTGCTTTGAAGGCTTAAATAAATCATTATAAGGAAGAGTTTATAGTCTGACTTGGTGCAACTTAAGCACAATAAAATACTTGGCATCGCCATTAATTGTTAATCAATGTTAATTAATTAATAATGCTGTAAAAATATTTTTATGCCCCATGGTCATTTTCCTGGTTTCACCAATGCACGGGTGTGTGAACCCACAGGGTTTTCTCAAGAGACGGTCTCCTCAAGAGGCTGAAATCCTTCGACAGCTGTATGCAGAGACTTTCCCAGACTTGTATCGGTTCAGCATCCAGAACCTGGAGTTCAAGATGGAGGTACTGGAAGCCTTTGTGATCACACAGAGCACCCACATGCTGCAAGGCCTGATACCCCCAAAGGTAAGGGACTGCACTTTCCTCTTGAGCGCACTGTGCAGAGAACACAGCATTTGAAACTAGGCTTGGTTAGGGCTGGTTGGTGAGAATGTGGTAGGGATTTGGAGGTTTCAGACATACCAGTTTTCCCTTATTGCTTTCTTTGAATGAAGCAAGCCATTGATTTGAATTGTGTTGCTGGTTAACATAACTATATAATAAATGTCACCAAGGAGTTCAAAGGGAGGGATCCATGGCTCTAGACACATAGGTAGCAGAGGATGGCCTGATCTGACATCAATGGGAGGGGAGGCCCTTGGTTCTGTGGAGGTTTGTTGTCCCAGTGTAGGGAGATGCTGGAGAGGTGGGGCAGGAGAGGGTGGGTGGGTGGGGAAGCACCCTCATAGAGGCAAAAAGGAGGGAGGAGAGGGAGGTTGTGGGGTGGGGGACTTGTGGAGGGGTAACCAGGAAGTGGGATATCATTCGAGGTGTAAACAAATGGGATGATTAATAAATAAAAAAAAGAAAGAAAAGAAATGTCATTAGTTTTGCTTAAAAACATTTCTATTGTATTTTATTTATTTACTTTGTGTGTTTGTAGAAGTCAGAGGACAAGTTGTGGGTTACTGGTTGTCTCATTCTACCATGTGGGTATGGGAGATTGAACTAAGGCCATCAGGACTGGTGTCAAGTGCCTTTACCCACTGAGGCAGCTTGCTTGCTTGTTTTCATTTATTGTATAAACCAGTCAATATCAATGGAATGTGCTTTCCCGTTCGTTCCTCAATTGAACCATTCTTTTCTTCTCCTGGGGACAGCTCATATCATTTTCCTAGATTTATTGTTTTAGCTGGAGACTAAGGATCAAGTAATAAAAAGAGAATGCTCTCTGCACCCTCAGGAGCAGGCCGGGGAGGTGGACCCAGAGCACCTGGGGAGGCTGTTTGTCTTCTCCATGATGTGGAGCGTGGGTGCAGTCCTGGAGTTGGAGGGTCGCCGGAGGATGGAACTCTGGCTGCGCTCTCGAGAAGGGCCCACACTGCACCTGCCACAGCTGACGGATGCTGGGGACACTATGTTTGACTACTATGTCACACCCGACGGTGAGCATGCTCTGGATGCAGGGTGCAAGGATGGGTTGTGTTATTAAAGTGAGAATCAAAACTCTTGAAAATTTTTTAATTTAAATTTTATTTGTTTTACATCCTGACAGCAGTTTGCCCTCCAATGTCACCTCCTAGTCCCTTCTTATCACCTCCCTTCGGTCTTTCTCCCCTCCTCAATCCAGTTCTCTTCCATTTCTCTTCTGAAAAGGGCCTACCTTATTGACTGTCAACCAGCTATACAAGTTACAGTATGACTAGGTACCTCCTCTTCTATTAAGGCTAGAGAATGTAACTCAGCAGAGGGAAAGAGACGCAAAGGTAGGCAACAGAGAGACAGCTCCTGCTCCCATTGCTAGGAGTCCCACAAGAAGATCAAGCTATACAACTATTTTATACACACACACACACACACACACACACACACACACATATATATATATATATATATATATATATGTGTGTGTGTGTATGTATGTATATATACATGTATACATATACATATATACATCATATACATATGCATATGCATATGCACATGCACATGCACATGCATATGCATATACATATGCATAATCATATGCATAATCATATGCATAATCATATGCATATACATATATATGGTTTAGGACAGTCCCATGCATGCTCTGTGGTTGGTGGTGCAGTATTTATGAGCTCCTATAGACTCAGCTTAGTTAATTCTGTGGGTTTTCTTGTGTTGTCCTTGGTCCTTCTGGCTCCTACACCCTTTCCTCTCTCTTCTCATGGATTCCCTAAGCTCTGCCTAGTATTTATCTGCATGTCTCTGCAACTGCTTCCATAAGTTGCTGGATGAAGCCTCTCTGATGATAATCGAGTTAAGCACCAATCTATCAGTATAGCAGAATATCATTAGGAATGGTTTCATTGACTTGTTAAAATGCCATTTGTGTTTGCTTCTGTCATGGGTCTCTGGGCTATCCTGCCTCTGGCTCATAGCCCTGTAAGCAGCATTATAGATGATCTAGCACTCATGGCTTGGGACTCTAGTTGGACAAGCCCTTGGTTGGCCACTCCCACAATTTCTGTGCTATCTTTTCCCTAGTACTTCTTGGAAGCAGGACAAATTGTAGGTCATGTTTTGTGATTGGGTTTGTTTCCCAATCCTTCCAGTGGAAGTCTTACCTTCCAGTGGGAGTTACAGGAGATGGCCAGTTCAGGTTTCATACCCCACATTGCTAGGAGTCTTAGCTAGGGTCACCCTACTTGATTCTGGGAGTTTCCATTACCCTAGGTTTCTAGCTTGTGGCAAAGATGCCTCCTGATTCCAGATGTCTCTCCCAGTGCTCTCTCCCTCCATCTTTCCCACTTCTGATCCCTCTCATTCCCATCCCCATCTCATCTGCATTCAGTCTTCCCTCCCCATCCACCCACAGTGTTTATGCTGTTTACTCTGTTTTCCCTTCTCAGTGAGATTTACATGTTCCACTTGAGCCTTTCTTGTTACTTAGCTTCTTTAGCTCTGTGGGTTGTAGCATGGGTATCCTGTACTTTGTAGCTAAAATCCACTTATAAATGAGTACATATGATGCATGTCTTTCTGGGTCTGGGTTACCTCACCCAGAATGATATTTTCTAGTGTTATTCATTTGCTGGCAAATCTGAAATAAGAATTTTAACATATAAAGAAATACAGTAAATGAGCTTTACTTTGGGTACCAGGTTCAAGTTCCATTTGCAAATCAAGGGAGACCTTTAGTAACTTGAAGCAATTTGCAACAATTTCCTACTTAGATATACATCAGTCATTCAATGAAACCAGCAGTTGGCGTAAAAATTACATTAAATATCAGCGTCTGTATCTACAGTTGTCTATTTACTTACCTGTATATCTTTATATATACATCCATATATACTTTAAAATGCCTTACATGTGTACAAATGCATACAATGCATACATACATATACACATATATACAATGCACACATACATATACACATATATACAATAATACACCCAAGCAATTTTGTATTTTTATGGGCATTCATACACATACTATCTAGTATCTTCCTCCAATAAAAAGCTTGTGAGATTTGTCATCTAAAAGTGATAATGGCTTCACGTACATGCTTCTCACTGTCTTCTATGTTTTTTATGTACACTATATTGTTGAAAAGCTACATACTGAGAAAACAGTTCAAAAACATTTCTGAATATGTCCAAATATAGGACTCCATTTGGAGTGGTTCCTTAGAAAGTTTCGATGAAGCTAATTGTCAGGTATCAAAATCTATTATTGAATATTTTTGGGGGGTACATGGTCTTGCACAGCTCAGATAGGCCTTCACCTTGCTATGTTGTTGAAGATGACAGTCAACATCTGATTTTCTGCTTCCACATCCCAAGTGCTTGTGTTACAAATGCGTGCTGCTGTACCTGGTATCCTAGCACAACACAACTTAAGAATCCTCTAGATCAGATTGCTCTGTGGACGCATCTGTGAGGGACTGTCTTGATTATCAACTGATATAGAAGGGTACAGCCCACTGTGCGACTCACTATATCTAGGGAGGTGATTCTGAGCTGTACAAGAACTGTATATTAACTTCTGAGTTTCTGTCCTGACTTCCACAATGGTGGACTGAGACCTGGAAGCATAAAATGAAATAAAACCTTTTCTCTCTAAGTTGCTTTTGGTCAGATTTTTTATTAAAGCAACAGAAAGAAAAATAGAAGACGCTGTTTTATATGGTGCTAGTGGTCAAACACAGGAAACTGTCCATGCTAGAAAATCATTCTACCAGCTGGACTATATCCATTCCCCCTTAATGATCTGTTTTATGATGGGCATTTGGAGATATCTTTATGACACTCTGAAGGTGCCTGATCATTACAGGGACATACAATATTAGCTAGAAGGTGTGAATCCCGCTGTTGTTCTCAGGCACTTGGAGGCATTGGAGCAAGTGTACACCAGAATATGTGTACCCACCTGATACTACCCCAGAGTATGGATCTATCCTTGTGCCAAATGTGGACAATGTGCGGACCGACTTCCTAATCAAAACCATTGCCAAACAAGGCCAGGTAAGACTTCTAAACCATTAAAGAGTCTACTTTAAAAGGTCATATGAAAATACAAAAGAACCTTGCATTTATTTCAAACTACTTTGTGTTTCTGTTTAGAGTGAGTGAAGGTATTACCTGAATGAGTGAACTCGTTTTTTTATTTCAAAAGGACAGCCCCATGTGTCAAAAAGTCCTGATTCTCAATTGAGATGAATTTTGACCTGTTTTGCTAAGATCATTCTTTCCATTCTGGTTACTGATTTAATTTGCTGTGGCTGTCCTAACAAAATATTACAGCTTAGTGGTTTAAATCATGGAAGTTTATTTCCTCAGTGCTGGAGGCTGAAAGCCAAGGATCAAGGTTTTGACGAGGTTGGTTTGTCCGTAGTCCCTAGTCCTCGGCTTACAAATGGTGTCTTCTTCCTGTGTCTTCCCGAGGCCCTTTTCTGTGTGCATGCATCTATGGTGTTTGTGTACCTAGATATTTTGCTTCTATAGGGCCATCATTAGGCAGGATCATTTGGGTCGTCACATCTGTAGAGCCCCTTTCTCTAGTTATGGTTATATCGGAAGGTACCAAGGATTCCTGCTTCCGTTTAGGGGTTGATGGGTCAGAGGGGCACAATTCAACTCATATTGTTTATTTCATTCTTCCTAAACTCCTTTACTTTAGGCTGTGCTGTTAATTGGTGAACAAGGGACAGCCAAGACAGTCATAATCAAAGGATTTATGTCAAAATTTGACCCTGAAAGTCACATGGTCAAGAATCTGAACTTTTCTTCGGCGACGACTCCACTGATGTTTCAGGTACTACCTCTGATGTTGCTCACAGGAACAGGCTCGTGTCCGTTTCTGAGGCTCAAAGTCTTTCATGTGGGTGAGTGGTGTAACCTTGTCAGATTTCTGTAATCATGACATCACACCAACAATATATCCTGTTGTCTCTATCATTCAAATGTAGTTAAATCCCTTTCTGGTTAGGTTATACTATACAGTCTTAAATTATGAAGAAATAAAAATTCAAAGACTGGATAAGAAGGGTATGTAAGGCGCCTCAGGTCTCAGTGGTGTTTTAAATACTTGTGTGGAAATGTGGAACAGCATAGGAAAGCATTCTGACCTGAGGCCTAGACACCCAGTTTCTGAGTTGGACACTGAAAACTCAGGGCAAAAAGAATTGGCATGTAGGATTTTATGAAATTAAATATCTGTCTGGGAAAATAAATTATAAAGTAGAGAGACAGCCTACAGAAAGCAGGAAAACATCTGGCACTCACTCATCTGATGAGTAAACAACAACTAGAATACTTAACTCAGAAAAAAAAAAAAAGCTAACTAACCAACAAAAGCCCAAATAATCCAATATTCTGGGAAAATAACATTTTCAGATACTTGTCAAATAACAAAATGCAAACCTGAAGGAAACATGATGGAAAAATGTTCAATGTACTTGGGAATTAGCAAAACGCAAATCAGTACTAGACCGAGCTTCTGTCTCACCCTCATAAAAATGGCTGTTATTCAGAAAAACAAATGAAAACAAGTATTTGAAAGGATGCAGGGGGCATGGGGAACACTTATATACAGTTTGAAGGGGATGTATAGTGCTGCAACTATGCAAGTCAGCAAGAAGGCCTCCCCCAGCATTAGAAGTAGACCTGTCATCCGATCCAGCCATGCTGGTTCTGGGAACACCGTGTAAGGAATCAGAGTGAGTGGATTCTGTACACTTGCTATATCTAGTGATGCACAACTTCTACCAGCCAAGTTACGGAAGCGGCTGAGGTAGCTGTTAGCAGATAAAGTGCGGCATACATATGCAGTGGAGTTTTATCTAACCGTAAAGAAAATAAAAAAAGAAATGGATGGAGATAGAGTTTATATCATTATGTTAAGTGAAATAAGCCTGACTCGGAAGGATACACTCAGAAACTACTTAGATTTTTTTTTGGGGGTGGGGAGGTGATATGGTGTAGACACTTACTGCTGGTTAAATCTGAACCATATGGAAGTTTTGCTTTAAATATTTTGAGGAGTCTCTTTGCAGATTTCCATAATGACTGCACCAACGTACATGCCTAGGAGCAGTGGGAACACATGCTACCTCCTTCTTGTAGGTAGAGTCTAGTGAAGGAACATTCATGAGAAATAAGTTCTGACTGTTAGGGATGGGAAAGAGGAAAGGAGGTCAAGAAAAGGTAGCAGACAGCATGACTGTAGTAAAAATAATATGCACACAGAGAAATGCCGTGGTGAAATTACTTACTTTGTACCATTAATTAATAAAATTCTGAACTGGAAATAAAAACATTTGAATGAATATATATATATATATATATATATATATATATATATATATATATCAGCATTCACTTTCTTGTAACAACTTCTACATTCTCCATAATATTTGCTTTTTCTGTGCTTATTATTTCTTATTCTTCGGTGATTTTAGAGTTATCTTTGGTGGATACTTTTTGAATCCCCTTTTGTTTCCTGTTTCTCTGCATGACTCATATCTCCTGGCTCCACTCCAGAGTTTCAGTATGTAAGAGCCATAGCCTGTTCTTGGTTCAAGCCTAATTTTCTTCTAGACTAGGTTTTATCCCCTTTCCAAGCTATTTCCCAAATTGCCACTTTGTCTTGTCTTGCACTGGTATAGCATTCTAACAGGATTTCATGATAAATTGTAAGAGGGTATAAAACCTTAGGTTCTCACCAAATGAGACGTACTGTGTCATATATTCTCCCGTCATAGGATGACAACAAATCCCTTAGATGTGGACTGCTTTAGTTGGTGAAACCTCAAGGACTGACCCAAGTCTGCAATGATGGACTGTTTCCTCTTAAACGGATACAAAATTGCATCAAACTATTCAACTAGAGAGAAAAGTTTCTCTCAGTGTCTTTCATACACAACTGTTAATTATTACTTTATTGTTTACATTATACATGCATACCTGTGCACATGTGTGGTGTGGTGGTGGTGGTGTGCATGTGTGTGCATGTGTGTGGTATGCACATGGTGGTAGAGACTGTGGAGGTCAAGCCATCAGATTCCTTGACATGGGTGCTGAGAATCAAACGCAGGTCTTTGGAAAAGGAAGTATACACTCAACCCTTGAGCCACATTTCTCCAGTCCCCTAATTTTTTGAAGAAAATATTTTAAAATAAAAGATTGCTACTTCCTTTCTTTTCTTTTTTACCTCCACTTCCTCTCAAGCTCCCTCCTTCCAAACCCTCTAAGAGACCCCTTCTCACACTGCCAGTCTCTTTTACTTTGCTTATTCTTGTCACACACACACACACACACACACACACACACACTCCAAATCTACGTGGTGTGGCTTGTGGGTGTTTGATTTCAGAGCTGACCAGTTTGTATTAGAATAACAGTTAATAGGTTCACCCTAGAGAAGCACTAACCTCCCCTCCCCCACCCCCAGTCACTGGTTGCCTCAGTCCTTGGTCTGGGGATCCTGTGAGGTTCCCCAGTTCCACATTAGCACAGCTGCTGGTTCTCATTGTTCAGGCCTCGGTTAGGCAGCCATATCGTTAAGTGTCATTGGTGTAGCTTCCTTGTTACTGCAGACTGCAGTCCTTTGGCTCTTCCACTCTTTCTGCTCCACTTGCTCGATGCTCCCTGAGCCTTAGCTGCAAGAGTTGTTTTGTAGATGTATCGTTTGGGGACAGGCACTCACCGATCCCTTTGTGTGCATTTTGATAATTTTCTTTTCTTTGACCATGGATGAGTTCTATCTGTGGATATAAGGATAAGTTCAGAGTTAGGAATGATGCCAGGCTACTAAAGTGGCTGCAGTAGGCTCTTCTCTAAGGCCCACAGCAGTTCCAACCTTGGGTTGATGGATGGCTAGGTTTCTAGCACCAGGCACAACTTCTCTCTTTTGAGTAGGGCTTAAGTCCACGTGATGGCTGTTAATTACCGCCATGGTCATTGTATGTATTCACTGTAAATCGTATTATGTCACACATTTTCATATGAGTCTGTGTTGTAAATTGAGCAATATCTCAACTTTTCTTTTTGTTTTTCGTCCACATTTTTATTTGTTAGAAAAGATGTGTAGGTATGTGGAAGAGGTTTCACATGTCACAGGTATGTGACTTAGACCTTAGTGTTAGTAAGGATTCCAGGCAAGTCTCAAACTCCAGACGCTCTTGTCTCTCACTCCCAAACACAAGTGTTGAAGGTCTCTATCATCATACTGACAAAGGAAGAGATTCTTTTTTTAAAATCTTCACCCAATCATATTGTTTAAAGAGACTGGAGAGATGGCTCAGTAGTTACCAATAGTTTCTGGTCTTACAGTGAACCTGAGTTTGATTTCCAGCAACCACATGGTAACTCATAATGTTTCCAGTTCCGGGAGATATGACATTAATCTGGCTTCCATGGACACCATGTATGTATAAAGTGTACATACATGAATACAGGCAAAACCACATAAAGTAAAAATATATATTTAAATTTTGTTTGGCAATGTCATATATGTATATAATGTCCCTTGATCAAGCTCCCCTCCAACTCTTCCCCTCACTAGCTTTCCTCTCAACCCCATGTGCTGTTGTTAAGCCTACTGAGCCTTTTTAGTGCAAGCAGCATGCACGCAGGGCCACCCACTGAAGCATGGGCAGCCTATCAGGGGCTCACATCCCTGAAGCAAACTAACACACACCCTCCCTCAGCAGCCTTCAGTTGCCAGTAGCTTTTCGGCTAGAGGTAGTATTCTGTGAGTGTCTCTCCCATCCACACTAGGATTTTTTTGGCTGGCAAGATTTTGTGCAGGCCTTGTGCATACAGTTACGGTGCTGGGCGGTCATGTGTGTAACGGCTGTGTCTTGTCTGAATGCTGGAAATAGATTGTTGTTTTGCAGTAGTCCTCTGGTGCCTCTCCTTTCTCTTTCAATATGATTTCTGCTTGCTCAGATCCCTCCTTTCTGTGTGTGTGTGTGTGTCAGAGAGAGAGAGAGAGAGAGAGAGAGAGAGAGAGAAAGAGAGAGAGAGAAAGAGAGAGATCCCACTTAGAACTGAGCATCCACTCTTCTTACCTGCACACTGGCCAGTTGTAAGTGTGTGTACTAATTACTATATACTGCAAGAAGCAGCTTCTCACATAAGCACTGAGAACTGCTCTTATCTATAGGTTTAGAGGTAAGTATTTAGCAGTCAGTTTAATTCTATGTTCATCTTACAGAATGTTATTATTAGGTTCTCCTCTAGGACCTATGACTTACTCAGCCACAGATTCTCGGTTAAATTAGCAGTACTGGGAATGAATTCTGTCTTGTGAGGCAGGCCTTAAATTCAACCAGAAAGTGTTTGGTTATCTCCGTAATATTTATGCCACTAGTGTGTGCATTTCCAAGCCAGTCATTAATCTCGCTTACAAAATTCACATCTGGATAAGACTGTCTTTTTCTTATGGTAGTTATTACAGCTAGTCAGTCTAGGTTGGTACTAGCTTGATTTCTTCATATCATGTAACTCAAGTTGTGCCTCCAGGAATCAGATGCACCCTTAAGTAATGGAGGGTAATCTAAATCAATGTCATTAGTCTGTAATGTTTGGTGGTTTAGGAGAACCCCACTGACCAATTACTTTAAAAGTAATACCTGCCACTTGGCTTTTTGTTGGCTAGCCTATGGTGGCTGAGAAGGGAATTATGGGGACAAAATTCTTTTTTAAAAAAAATTAAAAAATTTATTTACATTCCAGTCATTGCTCCCCCAGAGCCCCTCTCACAGTTTCTCATCCCACTCCTCCTCCCTCTTGTCTTTGAGGGTGTTCCTCTCTGACCAACACACACCAAGCCTCCTCCTTCCCTGGGGCCTCAAGTCTCTTGAGGACTAGGCACATCTTCTCCCACTGAGGCCAGGCCAGGCAGTCGTCTAAATATATGTATGGATGGGCAGGGGCTCAGATGCTGCCTGGCTGGTGGTTCAATCTCTAGGAGCTCCCTGGGGTCTGAGTTAGTTGGTGCTGGCCTCCTATTGGGATCATCCTCCCCTTCAGCTTCTTCAATCCTTCCCCTCATTCAACCATGGGGGTCCCTGACTTCAATCTAATAGTTGGGTTTAAGTATCTGTGTCTGCATCGGTCAGCTGCTGGTAGATCCTTTCAGAGAACCAACATGCTAGACTCCTGTCTTTAGTCTCTTCTCTATTTTTTGTCCCTGCAGTTCTTTTAGACAGGAACAATTCTGGGTCAGAAATTTTGACTGAGGGTTGGTAATCCCATCCCTCCACTTGAGGCCCTGTCTATCTACTGGAGGTGGACTCTTTGAGTTCCCTCTCCCCATTGTTGGGCATTTTGGCTAAGGTCCCTCCCATTGAATACTGAGAGTCTCTCACCTCCCAGGTCTCTGAGACTTTCTAGAAGGTCCCCCCTCTCAAGCTCCCCTGAGGCTGCATATTTCCATCCATTCTCCTGGCCCACTGCTTCTCTCTTGCCACCACATACCTGATCCTGTTTTCCCTTTCCCCTCTCCTTCCCCTCTCCCACCCAGGTCCCGGGGAAGAATTTCTTAATGTTCAGTCTTATGTCTCAATTAGTTGAAAAAAATTTAATGTTTCTATTAGAACATTAATCAAATCTGAACATGATGCTCATCAAATATTTATCGAAAACGAAGCTCATGAAACTTTGTTTCTGATGAACTTTGCTGTCCTTCGCTTATTGAAATCAAAATATCAGCTCAATGAAAATTGTTGAGGGCGTGGATAATTCATGACTTCTTATTGCTTAATTTAATCAGTGGCATCAGAGCCAATACACTAAGACCATTGATTCGGCTTCTAAATAAGACTGTCAACTTCATTATAGTCCTGTGCTGGAGATGAAATTTTCAATACTGGCTAGCCTTCTGTCAAATAAATGCCATCTCTACAGTGTTGCAGCGTGAAAGTCTAGATGAAATGTCAACC
>JANHMN010000014.1:62441938-62484841 GCA_030674055.1 Rhabdomys pumilio
CCGGTTTCACGATGGTTCCGGCTGTTTCAGCATCTTGTATCAGTGGGAGATCACATGTTCCTCTCTGCTTGGGACACTATCTCTTCTCAGTAATTAATCGTGCCTCCTAAGGCTATCCAAGGTGTCTAGTTTCGATAAAAAATTTATACTCAGCTCAAATTACATTTTAGTCAAGAGAATTTGTTTTTCTAGAAGACAAATGACCCATTTTCTAGTGCTATTTTTATTTTTTTCTATTTCTGAAAATTATTGATGCATATTTTTGCTATTTAAATAATTTAAAAATGTGGAAAGATGAAAATGAAAATTAAGAGGAATTCCAAAAAAGTTTGACCTCTTTTAAAAACTATCTTAATGTGTTTTGAATATAACAATTATCTTACATCCATAAACTTTAACTTTAGAAATGAGAACCATAAAGCCTGACAACACATCTTATGTCTTTTCAGGCATCAGAATGATCTGTGTAAGCCATGGAAGCATAGGTTGTTCTGGTGATCATGGAGCTGGGTCCTCCAAGCCCCTTCAGACTCACCCTGGCTTCCTGCAATGTTCTCTCCTATAAAGAGAATTCTTTTGGCTTTTCAGAGCAACATGACACTAAGTTTCCAGGGAGATTTCTAACTCGTGCTCAAACACTAACTGTCCATTGGTTGGCAGCGAAGCATAGGCTGAATGCCAGGTCACGTGCTGAAACACTCTTATACTAACTGTCCGTTGGGTTGGCAGCAAAGGGTAAGCATAAAGCCAGGTTCTATCCTCTGCTGCCTTTCACCACACCTTCCTGCCTCCTCCCCTTGGATTTTCTTCACCCATCTTAACACTCACAACTGATTTATCAATAATGTGTTTATTTTATTGTTAGCTTTTAGTTAGGCATTTTTACATTTCTCTGTCAGTTCTAGTATTGTATTTTACATTTTAACACCCTACACCCACCATGGAACATTGTATATATGTCCGTCTGCCTGAGTCTTTCTGTCTGTCATCTATATCTGTCTTCCTTCCTTTTTTATATATATCTTTTTTGTTTGTTTTGTTTTTTCTGCTTTTTGTTTTTTTGAGATGGGGTCTTGCTGTGTAACTCTGGTTGACCTTTTAAAGTTGGCCAATGTAAGAATGTTTTCAATAATTTACAATAAAGTGGGAAGATTCTATTACTTGGACTGTATAGTTTTAAATAATGAGCAAAACCTCTCAATATTTATATTTTAGATATATTTCACACGTAGATGGAAATGTAAAGTCAAGTAGATTTATATTTCAATTTAATTGTGTATAATATTTATGAAAAATGACTTAACAGCCTGAATGGCACTCCCATTGTTGTAGTAAAAACACCTGTATAATTTTATAACGACTTTAAAATTTAATTGCCTTTTTCATGTATCACATATGTTTGATTCTCTGTAGAATGTGTTTATACTGGTTCTGGGCTGTGACTTAGACACAGTAAGAGAGAGAGAGGAAGCCACAGAGCTAGTGAAAGAAGCAGTCATTTAACCTTGTCTTTGATGTTTGTCTGTGAGCCCAGTGAGAGCTGTTATAGAAAAACTATGCAGATTTACACCGAGTCTCATTCAGAGGGATGATTGTGTGAATGAAAGGCAATTCCTCGAACTATCAGTGAATTCCTCAAACTATCAGTGAACCATCCTTTGATGTAACAGAGCCCTGCCCCTGCATTAGTTTCTTTCCTTTGTTGTTGTTAGAGAAACAGACACAGCTACAACGCTAGTTGGCTGATGTGATAAATACAGCTTATGATACAATATAGGACTGTAAACCATAAAGGATTCAAGTGTTCATACTTCAGGAAACGTATACAGATGAATGTAATGGAAGAATTACTTTGTGTCCCAGTATGAGAGGAGTTAGCATTGCCTTTAATGATATTTAGGAACCATGAAGACTGAATTACCTCCTGAGAAGTTTATTCAGAAAGCTGAACTGACTCTTATCTTAGATGGAAGCCTGAGAGATTTCCTCACTCCATTCCTAAGCCTACCTTGTTTTCTAGCCACCTAGTTTTAACAACTTAAAAGTCACAGCTATGCCTGGCAGTAATGTTGATTTCTTATGTCTCTATAGTATATAGATACACAATGAAATCAGAATTTTGTTTAGGCCGTATAGATTGGTGAACTCATGGTGACTATAACTTCCAATTTTGGAGTAAAATTGTATTGATTATCAAAGAAGCATTTGGTCTTCTGCTGAAGTTTTAAGATTTTTTTTTTTTAAATCACTAGCTGAGGTGGAGAAAGTAACACAGAAAATCATTAGTTTAACAAATTATTATTTCTTTTACTGTTGGCTAGTGCACATCTGGGAGATGTCATGGAACGTATTTCCAGGAGTATGTGAACAAGTTTCCCACCATGAGCATAATAAACTAGCCTATAAAAATGAGCATCATTTCATCATGCATGTTTTAGTAGCATCTGTGTATAAGTTCAGAGACTGAGGAGTATTTTCAAGGGTAAGCAGCTAGCATCATGGAAATCATTGTAGGTCACTCATGGGAAGCCTGTGAGTAGTGATGGGCAGAGTTATACCACTCTTTAGAAAGATTATCTTGTCCATAGAGCAGAGAGCAAGATGGAAGAGACTGACTTCTTAAGAGATATCTGATGGTAATTATTCAAGGGGGAGGTTGGACTGGCCCAAGATAAAGAAATGAGAGCGAAATAGAAAACATGGATTCATCTCATCTTGATTAGACAAAATTTATGGTCAGTTTAATGGATGTTGAAGGAGAATGGGAGATGTCAACCACGACTCTCGGACTCCTCTATTTCTTTACTAATATATCAAATGTATATGGTCTCAGGTTATTTTCTAGATACTAAAGGTACAGTGAAGAATAATCTAGATAAGATGTATACTCTAGATTTCATTCTAGAGTAAGAGAGAGATCATCACTAAATGTTAGAATACTTGTTTGGAGTTATAGCTGCGTGTCCTGATATTCGTGATGCTGTGGGGCACCTACATGGGGATGGGAAGTTATTTCTTTCTCTGTTTGCATTTGTATGTGTGTTCAGGAGCACATGTGTGAGGAGTCATATGTGCAAACGTGTGGCCTGTACATGGAAGTTAGAAGACAACATTTGCCTCACAGATCTGTAGCTCACCTAATGAGAAAGGCTGGCTACCAGGCAACTGCCTGTCCCTCTGTGTTAAGTATTGAGATTCCAAGCATGTGTCTTCGTCCTCAGATCCTCATGTTCGCATGACAAGCATTTGGCCATTGGGCTTCCTCTACAGACATTTAGTTAGTTGTTGATACCAGTTTAACATCAACTTTTTCTGACTTGGAAATTCATTTTTGGAAGATTATGCAGCAGGAAGAAAATCGAAGATGTTTACTAAAGTAGCTCTACATTTACAAACCGTCTCATTCCCTCTTCCTTTTTGTTTTTGCCAGCATGGCCTTTTTATGATATGTAGTGTATTTATCATTTCCTGCCACTTAAAAGAAATCAGGGTCAGAGTGATGAGGGAGAAAGTGTACATGTGTGGGACTCACTCTGTATCATTCTAATTACCCCACCTATGGACTTTCGGCCTTGGGAGATCCTAGAAAACATAAAATTTTCACATGACAAAGAGTTTTATTAATAGGCATGGGATGATGGGGCTCTCTGGGTTGCCATAGGGGGTTGTCAGGAGGTTATTAATTGGCTTTTGCATTTAAATTCATTGAAAAGCAGAGCTAAATTTAACCCAGTACATTAAACAGCATGCTTTTATGTCAGGGGAATATGACACTCTCTTTTCTATTATATAATTTCCATGGAAGATTTGTTTTATAATTGGATGAATTGTGATATGTTTACATGTATTTCTATCGAAAACGATGAAAACATTTTCACATCTCTTTCTATTGCTTATTGAAATGATGATGGAAACTTACAATTTGCAATTACTTTGAAGATTTCTGGAGGCAAATATATAGCCATTTCCTTATATTTTAGTACGCTTTATAGCTATATATTGGTTATAAAAATAATTTTAACTGGTTTACTTTTTACACATTGCAAGAAAATAAATATTTTCGGATAGGAGTTGTAAGAAATCATTTTTGGATAGAAGAATTCATTTTTATTTCAGTGTGCCTTCACTCTCTGTGCCTGCATTCAGCACTTCTAACAGAATTTAAAACCATGCATAAATAGATCCTATGTACAATAGAACTCTGAGCTGGCAGAGTTGGAGAACTTTGAACTTCTTGTTTGTTCTTGTATGCTAAATTCCATTTACTTGGGCTATACATTTATTTTAACTTAAGTAAAGTTGGTTCTTGTTAATAGCAATTCAAAATAAGCTAAGACTGAAAAACACAAGTGATTTTCACTGTAGTTTGTTTCCTGTAGTGACCTAAGATAAAGGCGAAGACCGGATCACTAAAATCAAACTAAGCAGTGCATTTGATGGTTTATTTCTAAGCCATTGTGGACTGCCATGGAGACAAATGTATTACCAGTGTCACGAGTCTGAGATTCTTTTTAAGAAAGAGAAAGATGGCAAAGTTGGGAGGGTGGAGAGGGGGATCTGGAAGGAGCTGGGGGTCAGGAAAGAAAATGTTAAAAGTATACTGAACAAAATTCTCGAAGAATAAATAAAGAAATGAGTTTGAGATCTTTCTTGTACACTTTCCCCACTCTGTCAAAGCCTCCTTTTAAGAAGTTTGGTATTCTTTTCCACATTGTCTTGGATTGGTAGAGCAAAGCATGGCCCCTTCTCCTACCATTGAGGAATGTTGGGTGATAGGAGACAGTGAACTTTGTTCTCCATGCTCTATTGGGGAATAGGAAAAGACTCATTGTTGGTACAGCTGAGAGGCCCCTCAGCAGGGGATCTGGATCACATGGGGCTACTGGTTTCAACAGGCACTGTAGCAGCCTTCAGAGACAAGCTGTGTAGCTCAGGCTATGCACTGAAGTTTATGAGTCAATAACCCCATTTAACAATCAATACCCCGCCCCGCCCCTATTTAACAGTATCTCTGATTGTGATAAAACTTTTACAGGACTGAGGTTAGGAGTTGTCAGTATAGGCACCAGGATATGGCACTAAATCCTCATAAATCAGCAGAAAAGCATCATCTGAGTAGATTCTGAGTAGAATTTACACCGATTGGATTAAATGGTAAATGAAGTCAGATTTTTAAGGCTTGTAAATGTTATGCCAAAACAATTTAGGAACTAAGTAGCTTCTCCAAGTTAAGGAGAACATTTTGGCTTTTGATAAGTAAGTAGCCCCTGTCATTTAAAGTTCTAATTTTGTTTATTGTCTGTTTGTGGTAGTTGATAAGTCTTAGTGAAAGCTTTACGGATGTTTCTGTTGGTGTTCTTGCTTCACAGAGGACAATAGAGAGTTATGTGGATAAACGAATGGGCACAACATATGGTCCTCCTGCGGGGAAGAAAATGGCTGTCTTTATTGATGATTTAAATATGCCTGTAATCAACGAATGGGGTGATCAGGTATATTGACCCTACTGTCTGTGCATTTCTATTTTGCTGATTTGTAACTGATTTATTATTTGATGGAACACACACACACACACACACACACACACACACACACACATATATATATATATATATATATATATATATTTATTTCTGAGGTACAGCAAACTCTCTTCTGCAGAAAAGCTTAAGGAATTGTTCTAGGAACATGTCTGTTTGTCTGTCTGTCCATCTGTCCTCTCTTCTTTCTCTGTACTTGTGAGACCAGAGGTTGTCATCAGGTGGCTTTTTTTTTTTATTACTCTCCAACCTTCCTGGAGACAGGTCTCTCTGAACCTGGGCCTTGACATTTTGATAGACTTGCCACTGAGCCTGGGAGTTTGCTTGTCTGTACCCCGAATCCTGGCTCTGAGGTGCACATAACCACACTGGGCTCTTACATGGCTGCTGGCGATCTAAACTCAAGTTTTCATGCTTTAGCAGTGAGCACCTTATGCACTGAACCTTTCCTTAGTCTAAGAAATGGCATTTTAATTCAAAAAGATATTTTTCTTAGGTTACTAATGAGATTGTCCGGCAGCTGATGGAACAAAATGGGTTCTATAACCTGGAGAAGCCTGGAGAGTTCACTAGCATTGTGGACATCCAGTTCTTGGCAGCCATGATCCATCCTGGGGGTGGACGCAATGACATACCACAGCGGCTGAAGAGACAGTTCTCCATATTCAACTGTACCTTGCCTTCAGATGCTTCCATGGACAAGATCTTTGGTAAAATGGTTGTTAGAGGGCCAGGGGAAAGAGGGATGTGGTATCTGCTCTTAGCAAGTATCTACCCAGAGGGGAACATGGAGTGTGAGAAGCTTGTGATTTGCAGCCTTATTCCTGTTTCACTTTGTTTCCTATAGTGATTAACTATATTTACAGAAGTAGATGCCATAGTCCATGTTTTATGCTATTATTATTATTATTATTATTATTATTATTATTATTACTATTACTTTCATTTAAGTAGCTGTTACCAGATTTTGTGTAAAAAAATTATACATGACACATACGTGAGCTGGTTTTCACATGAGCAGTTTATATATTCCTTTGTTAAGAACAGGTGCCTAGGGGCTGGAGAGATGGCTCAGTGGTTAAGAATACTGACTGCTCTTCCAAAAGTTCTGAGTTCAATTCCCAGCAACTGCCTGGTGATTCACAGCCATATGTAATGGGATTCGATGCCCTCTTCTGGTGTGTCTGAGGAAAGCTAAGTGCACACACACACACACACACACACACACACACACACACACACACACAAATATATGTATAATAAAATCTTAAAAAAAAAAAGAACAGGTGCCTAATAGTCTAACCAAAATAACAAGTGTTGTCATAGGAATGACAGTGTATAAAGAGTATGAGTCTCCCATCTGGCCATAGGGGTACTCAACAGAATTGTAATCAACTGCTCATGTACTAAATATGTAGCATTCCAGGGACAATTTAAGTGAAGAGCTTCTAGCTCAATATATAGTCAAGTATATTTCCTTGAGCAATGGAAATATATTTTTACTGGTTTCTGAGTTACTCTTCCCTTAAAAAAGAGTGTGAAGTTATAAACAACTTTCTGTTAGGTATTAACTTACAATTTCCAAAACTGCAACTGACACAAAACTCATTAAGATTACCCTAATTAATTTTTGGCTGGATAAAATGTCATCTTGTCACCCCAGGCTTAGAGAGTGTGACAGCACTCTGCCTTCAGTCACAGCAGTGGAAAGGTTTGGAGACCAAATGACATTTGAATTATCTAAATTTGAGGGAAATAAAGCCAATGAGAGGGAATGACTTCTATCACGTCTAAGTATTCTTTGGTGCCTGGAAAATGCTATGAAAAGGGAAATTATTTTGCATTGCATGAGAAGTCAACACAATAAGAGGAAACTATAGAGGGCAAAAAATTCTTAACTTTTTATGTTGATTTTATATATTTATCACTGTTAATCATTGAGTAATATTAAATTACTGTATCCAGAATTTTCAGTAGTATTTACTTCCACCACCACCACCACCACCACCACCACCACCATCATCATCACTATCATCATACCCTATTGGGATAGTATCTAGAGCTTTGCACATATTAGGCAAATGTTCTACCACGGAGACACTTTTCTCCAGTTCCTTGACAGCACTTTTAAAATAATACTCTGATATACTGGATGCTGACTTATTTAAACCTATCACTAGTTTTTGAGTATGTGAAAAATTAACATACCATTAATTGATGTGATTGTCTTATTGCATGACCATCTGTTAAAACATATTAGTACATTTGTGCAGAGTCTTCATTTTCATTCTCTTCCTCTGAACTGAGTGCAGCAGTTGGTCAGATTATGATGATTCTCCCCCTTCCCAGGTGTGATTGGGGCAGGCTACTACTGTGCCCAGCGGGGCTTCTCCAAGGAAGTTCAGGATGCGGTGATAAAGCTGGTACCCCTGACACGCCGCCTATGGCAGATGACCAAACTGAAGATGCTCCCAACACCTGCAAAATTCCACTATGTGTTTAACCTTCGAGACCTCTCCAGGATCTGGCAGGGCATGCTGAACATCACTTCAGAGGTCATTAAAGACACAGACGTATGTACTTAAGACATAAAAACAATGCACATTGCTCTTTTCTTATCCTAAATTTGATTTTTATGTGAAGTCTGAAAAAAAAATTGGATTTTCTTACATACTTGCTTCATCTGTGTCTGGGTAACATCAATGAGAGAAAAACTAAATATTACATTAGAAAGTTTAAACTATAATTTCAATTAGAGTAATTTATATTTAAAGAAATAATATATACAATTATTATCTAAGTGGTATGTATTAGTATTCTTTCCTATTCTCTTGATAAAATATACAGATATAAGCAATTTAAAGGAGAAAGGGTTTATTTTGCCTCTTACTGGGAAGGTATAGACTATCTTGGTTGAAGCAGATATGGTGGCAGAGTGTGAGGCTGCTGGTTACATTGTCTCCATAGTCAGGAAGCACATTGCAATGAATGCTGGAGAATACATTGTATCCATAGTGAGGAAGCAGACAGCAATGAATGCTGGTACTCAGAAAATCTTTGTTACTCTAGGATCTCTGCCCAAGGACCAGTATAATCCATAGTTAAGGTGGAACCTTAACTGACCTAATCTAGATGAGTCAACACCAGCATGGGCTTGTGTTCTGGGTGACCCAGATTCTATCAAGTTGACAGTTGCTATTAATCAGAGTCTAGAATAGAAAAAAAAATATTTTTTATAATCTCTTATTTTTCTTCAATCAGTAGTGGGCACAATTGTGATTGGTTTTGTTCCATAATAGTCTTCATACTTTAAACTTCATATTTAAAATTAAAAAAAAAAAACATAATTGTATTTATAAATAGGCAGCCAGAATGAAAAGAAACCATTTTGTTGTTAGTCACCCGTGAGTTTTTCTTGCAACTAGATGAAGTAAAAAGAATTATTTATTCCATTACAATTGAAAAGAGGCAGCAGAGTAGAAAATTCATCTACTACAAAAACCAAAATGAGCATTTGTGGATGTATTTGAATATGACCCTTCCCATGTTGTAAAAAGACCCTTCCCATGTTGTAAAAACTCCCTTCAAAATAGAACAATAGGTTAAAAAAATTCGTTATGTCTTTTTCCTTTAAAGCGTGACCATGTGCTCAGTCTCAGTCACAAGTGACTTCTTTCCTGGCCTTTCTGGAGCTGGGGATGTAGTTTGGCCATTGCCTTCAGGAGTACTGGCTGCAAACCCACTAACAGGGTGGAGTTACTAACAAAATAGTCAGTAAGCATGTCGAGTGTTCACTCTCAAATCCCCTCATTTCTGCTCCAGATGCCTGCCAACAGGCAGCCACACTTGCTAACTTTTGAAAACTAGACAAATTTGTGGGAAAGCTCATAATCTATATTACAAAACTGACATTTGATTTAGCAGTAGTAAATATTTCAAGTTGATTTTTTTTTCATTTTGTAGATACACACACACACACACACACACACACACACACAGAGACAGAGAGAGAGACAGACAGAGAGAGAGACAGACAGAGAGAGAGACAGAGAGAGAGAGAGAGAGAGAGAGAGAGAGAGAGAGAGAGAGAGAGAGAGGAACAAGCATGCAACAGCACCCATGTGGGATGTCAGAAGCCACCTGTGTAGAGTAGGTTCTCTCTTCCACGTTGGGTGGCTCCTAAGGGACAATCTGAGGTCATCAAGCTTGCATGCCAAGTACCATTACTTTCTAAGCCATGTGGCCTGCTCTCAAATTGAGTTCTCCTCTCTGAGTGTTATTAATAAACTAATGGGATGTGGAATGTGAGTTTCAACTCCTATTCCTCAGTAGTCATTCTGGTCACTTATTTTAGCTCAGTGCGAACAGCTTTAGAAATGATGCTATAGTAAACATTTTCTTAAACTTTTATATTCTGGAACTCAAATAGCTTTTGCCATTAGTAATAAACCTTACTTGGAAGGTAAGGAATTTCTATGAGTATTTTAAAGCAAATAGTGAAGTTTATCAAATATTACTTTTCTTGGAAAGAATAGGAGTGTTGTCTAATCCATTTTCCCCAGCTACCAATGAATTTTGGTCTCTGAAGTTTTTTAATTCAGATATGTTAGATTTATTTTTGTAGCAAATCTTTCTTATTTATGCTAATTAAATATACTTTTGTAAATCTTAATTGCATATATGTTAGAGTTGGTCATATATTGAACATTATACTATAAATGACCCATGAAAGAAAACATTGCAACCAATTTAGTAACAAACGAACACCTTTTTACACAACATGTTAGTTTGTTGATTGATCTGATAAATTTGTAATGTTTTTATCTGAGAATATTTAGTTTTAAATTAAGACCACAAAATAATAAATTCTATTTCCCTTTATTATGTTTGAATAAGATCAGCATAAATGGAGATATGAGCATATTGTCTCTATTTTTAAAGTGTTGTATCTGAAAACCAGAGAGACGAGGCTCTGTGGTATCTCAACCTGAAATCTCAATTATGGCACAGTAGAAACTAATGATGCATTTAATGATGTCCTCAACAGGAACTGCTCAGGCTGTGGAAGCATGAGTGCAAACGTGTGATCGCTGACCGCTTTAGCATGTCCAGTGACGTGACCTGGTTCGATAAGGCTGTTGTCAGTTTGGTGGAAGAGGAGTTTGGTGAAGAGAGAACACTGGTGGTGGATTGTGGAGTTGATGCTTATTTTGTGGATTTCTTGAGGGATGCACCAGAAGCTCCAGGTAAACTACTGAGGAGTTTGAAGTTCTCCAACAGGTGGCACCCAAGACGAGATCAAATGCTAGAAAGTTTGTACATTTGCGGAGCTTCAGTTCCTGTGAAGAAAACAAACCTGGGAATAGTATGTGCTCAGTAAGTACAGGAGGAGTGGGTCAGTCCAGGATTTGTCTGTCAGAGGTAGAGAGAGATGATTTAATATCTATTGGCTGAACGTCTCTTAAATCTTCTTATCTTCATGTTTGCAAATAAAAATGTGATTGTCACATCACAGGAATCGGGGAAACACCAAAGTGTTATCTGGAGGATATGTAGGCATCTGCAGCCATAGCTACTGTCAACCAAAAGGCAACAAAAATTGGCAATAATTATTCTTATCCAGGTATCTGAATTCTCTGAGAAGCCCAGGGCATATAATCTAGAAGTGAGTAGTGTGCAGACAGCCTTCTGTGACTGGATTCACCGAAAGTGGAGATCTATTACTTTTATTTATGAAAATAGACACACTGCCCTGACTTCCACATCAGAACTACATGGTTTTAAAACAAACATTATTCTTTGTTTAAAGACCCTTTCTAAACTGAGAATAGATGTTTGGTCAACTCTTACATTTTAGAAAGGCTGTTGGCACTGGGGGTATAGCTCAGCTGACAGGCACAGCGCTTGCCTACCACACATGAGGTTTTAGATTTCATAAGTTTCATAAGCAGAGAGCACAGACACAAGCCTGTCATACCAGCAGCTGGGAGGCAGAGGCTGGAGCTAAGGCCATCATTATAGGCCACTCTAGCCTAATGTAGTTATGTTTTCTAGTGGTCGGGAATGACTATAGCATCTCTGATTTTTGGTGACAACCATATGTGTGATCCATCAAAAGTTTCTGAGTGAAAGGTACCAAAAAAAAAAAAAAAAAAGCCCATCACAGTTTCCCCTGTAGTCAGAAAGACTTCTTGTAAAGCAGGTCAAGTATGTATAAAATCTGGAAAGACTATTAGGAAAAAAAATGAGTGGGACTTATCCTGTGTTTATTGCACTCATTTCTATCTCTCATCCTCTAGTTGAGAATGATGAGTAAATAGACTGAGCTTTTAAAGAGTCAAGGTGCAACCGCTCCTTCTGGGGAGGGCAAGGGCCATTGGGAAATGTTCAACTGCTTGTGACTTCAGAACACTTTATTTCTTGAAGCTTTAGTTGACCATTTATGGTAGTTTCCTTATTATAGTTGTCCTAAAAAGCCATGCATATTTTTTTTTTTACCTCTCTCAAGATTTTGATGTTATCCCCATTTCTTTGGATTTTGATTATAACCAGTAATCTCCTGTCTCTGGAATGATCTTCAAGACACAATGTTTAGTTGTGAGTTCTCATTAAATCATAACAAAAAAATATCATTTGGAGGTGGTTCTTTCTAGAAGTATCTGCCCATGATTATGAAAATTCTATATTACCTGTTTTCTTAAAAACTTAATATGATATTTTGATAAACTATGTAATATTAATAACACACTAAAATTAGACTTTTAGTGTGTTAATTTAGGCAAAAGTAGTCAACTTCAGTGATTTGAAGAAACATTGCTTCTTGTGAAGGTGAAACGTCTGAGGAGGCCGATACTGAAATGCCAAAGTTTTATGAGCCAATCGCATCCCTGAACCACCTGCGAGAGCGTCTGAGTGTGTTCCTGCAGCTCTATAATGAGAACATCCGTGGCACTGGCATGGACATGGTGTTCTTCACAGATGCAATGCTCCACTTAGTCAAGGTACAGTTACCCAGAGGCTCCTCACCATTGACAGACACTTGTCTTCACCCGGAATAACCCCCACTATCCTTCATTTTCTCTCCCTTCAAGAGAGTCAGTTTAAAAGTTAACTCCAAGTTACATTCCAATTGAATTTCTGAGCTGAATGCAACGTGTCACACATTATAGGCTTAAAATAAGAGTACTCATGTTTCCATCGTGAGATGTGAAAATTTTATTCAGTGTTGGTATTCTGCCTCTAGCTCAGTGTTTTTGCTGCACAGGATGAATGTGGTTTATCTGAGTTCAAAGAACACAGTCTGTTTATATCTACATGATGTAAATAGTAGCACCTGGAAATAATGCTGAAGTCTAAAGCACACGCAGTGAAATAAATGTGTCAGATACCACTCATTCCCCACACATTAGGTTCCCAGTGTCGTCCTTCACAGGGATAGAAAGCCGAGAGGAGAATGTGGACATGGAATGGAGAAGGGGATTGGGTGACAGTGTCAAACGGGTAGATTTTTAGTTTTGCAGGATGAAAAGAGGTATGGGAAGTAGATGATGTTGTACAGCTATGTACCTCTATTTAATATTATTAAATTATACATTTTAATTAGTTATGATAGTAAATTCTGTTACATGCATTGATTGTGTCATCTGCTTTTCTGGGTGCTATGACAAAATATTTGAGAAAAAATAACTTAAGGGATTATTTTCGTTTCTTGCTTATGGTTTGAAGTAATATAATCTAGCATGGTGGCAAGGGCTTGAGGCCGCTGATAACATTGCACCTGCAGTTAGCAATCAGAGAGAGAAAAGAATCCTGGTGCTCAGGTACCTCTCAACTCTTTATGGAGTTTAGGATGGGTCTTTCCATCCAATTAATTTAGAAAATCTTTCACAGTACACTTAGGCATATAGTTCTATAGTGGCTATAAATTCATTTGAATTTCAAAATCAAGATTAGCCATTTCATATATTTTGAATTCAAAGTTAATAGTTCTAAAAACAAAACAAAACAAAATAAAACAAAAAACAGTGCAGAAACAATTGATTTGGAGAAGATGAAAATTCTGGTACAATGAATTCCACCAGGGAAGCAGAATTTTATCTTACTTTGTTATATGAGACAGTTGCTCAGTTCTCAAACATTGGAAGTAAAAAAAGTTATATTTTACATATAAAAATATATATGACCTAATTCATGTCATTAGATTTTCCACTAAACAGATGTCATTGATTCTCTTACTTTGCTGACATAAGTTACTTTCAGACTACATACATTCACATAGGAAACAGGTGACTTGAGACTGTCTTCTGTCATTTAGATATAAGCATGAAGAATGATCTCATAAATACAAGTTCTCTCCTCTAATAGTTACTGGATCTGATCAAGGAGGTGGATTGAAAGTATATCCAGTGAGCCTCTCCTGTGATCTAGAGTTAGCTCACCTGTACATTTTCTCCATATGAGGGCAAGGATATTTCTGCAGGATTGAAATGAACCTGGGACAAAGAGGAAGACAGAGGGGCTATTTGTAGATTGGGGCTCCCAAGCATGGGGGCATGTAGCTCAGTGTCTCTGTGAATTATTACAGTCTGTGACATCTTTCTGGACTGAATGACAAGATCCAGTGTTTTTCCAAATTCTAATATAAATAATAGTGTGAAATGAACTTCAAGTTTATAGTTGATTAAGAGTCAGATGTTTCATTAAGAATAGAACTTGTGCCATATTGAACAGTTAAAGGAAAGGGAGGGCAAAGAAATTAAACAAACAAATTCCCCAACACTTCACAATGATGATGCAAATGATGATGTCATGACTTAACGTTTGCCGAAGACATGGTCTGCTTTGCCTGGGACTGCTCAGCATTAACACTGATATCATTTTTGCCAGGATTGTGAAATCACAAAATCTCAACCCATAGCTTGGTTGTTTTGGAATTGGTCAAAGAATACATGTCCACAACATTTGAGACAAAATGGTACATTTCTCACTGTGTTATGGGCTCACTCTCTCCTCAATACTTGTGTGTGTGTGTGTGTGTGTGTGTGTGTGTTCATTCAGCATATCTGAGCTCTGTGTCATGAGAGCATGAGCTTTGAAATGCTTGAGCTCATCATAAGAAATGACAGAAGTCAGAGAAAGAACAGAGAAAAAAATCTTTGTCCAAATGGGCTGTGAAGGAGGTCCAGTTTTTTTATTCATAAAAATGCCAGACTATGTCTTTGTACTATATATCCCCTTTTCTTTCTTTTTTTTATTATTATCAAATCATAATTTTTACTTTCTAACACAGGGGTTATAAACAGAAAAATGCAGGATGTGGGGAAGGGGATGACACAGGAGCATAGGTGTTCAGGGGGAGTACAGATATCAGCTGGGTAAAGGTTCAGGGGTCAGGTCACTATGACTGCCTATGATTCACTTGTCCTTATCTAAGTTGGTTCTATCTGCCAAGGCTGCCTCTTTACAAGGTCTATGACTACTAAGGCTGGTAAATTTCTACCAAAGCTGCCTGTTTACAATAGTTTATAGACATCTATTTCAGTGTTTTTCCACAGAAACCCAAGACTTTGTGTTAGCAGGCATGTATGTCAGGCCTATTGCTGATTTTAGGCCTTCAGTGTATAAGCAGGGCTGGCCCTGATATCTCCCTTGTCCAAATATAGAAGGGCTGTGGCAATCCTAATCCTTGTGCTATGTATCCTTATTAATATTATTTTAAAAAATTGAGTTTCTAATACAATTACCTTATTTCTTCTTTTTGTTTACCCTCTTTGCTCTCTTTCAAATTCACATCCTCTTCTTGTTATTAATTGTTGTTACATACATATATAGATATGCATATACATATATATCATATATATTCATCATTATATCCTGTTCAGTTTGTATGTTACTTATATGTATATTTTTGGGAATGAATGCTTAATATTGGGAGATGATCAAATACATAAGATTCTGACGAATTATTTGGAATTTGAACAACCCCTGTGTGCCTCCAACAGTACTTTGCAGTTTCATCTACTTCCAACTCTTGTTCCAACCCTGGTGGGGCCACCTTGGGCCTTTTGCTGACTCTGATCATTTGTGTCCCAGCATCTTTCCTCTTTTGTTTCTCTTCTTCCCCTTCCTGCCTCCCTCCCTCCTTCCCTTCTCCTCTCTCACCCTTCCTTTCACCCTCCCTTCTTCCCTTCCACCCTTCTTTCCTTCCTCTCCTAAAATACACATTTAACCTAGAATATTCCTTTTCCATTTGCTTTTTCTAAGCCCAATGACAGTGAGAGGTCCTGCTAACTCTGGCTAGAATTCCTGAGGTTTTCTATCCTGACAAGGTTTTCTTAAGGAGTCTTCCTCAAAATTTGCTTCACCCATAGGGTGAATTTGCATGTTGAAAGTTAGGGGTCTTTTCTATTTTCTATTATAGATCTCTCGAGTCATTCGTACTCCTCGGGGAAATGCCCTCCTGGTTGGTGTGGGCGGATCAGGAAAGCAGAGTCTGACAAGGTTGGCTTCGTTCATCACTGGCTATACCTCTTTCCAGATCACTCTGACAAGGTAAGAGCCTTTATGTTACCATAAAATGGATTTTTAAGAAAGGGTCTCAGAGGTCACCAGCAGTTAAGAATGCATTTTCTTATGTACGTTACGAATCACAATAGTTTTTCTCCTTGAATACTGACATGTCTTCCCCTTTCAACCTTTGTCATGGACCAGAACATTTTCTATTATTAACCTGTTTTATTTCTTTTCTTTTTTTTTTTTTTTACAATCAAGCGTCTCACTATAGAACATCAGTGCTTCTTTGGTTTTATGTTTCATAGAGAATAAGCATTAACTTTATTCTTTATACATTTTTAGAAGACATTTATGTATCATAAGTGCTAGTGTAGATTTCAGCAATGTTAATATAAGGAAAAATTAATGAAAAATTTATACACATAAACACTTTAAATATTTGTTGAATATTGAGTAGATACTCAACACTGGCTGAGGGAACACAATTTTGTTAGCTCCCTGTTACTAGGGGAAAATAACTGATAATTAACTTAAGGAGGAAAGACTTATTTGGTACACGGTTTTAAATAATGTCTGGTTATCTCTGTTGTCTGTAGATTTTCAGTGAGGGGAAATCATGACAGGCAGTCCATAGGTATGTGGTAGAACAAGACTGCCCAAAAGATGGTAACAGAGAAGGAGAAAAATAAAAAGGTAAAGAACACACGAACGCACACACACACACACACACACACACACACACACACACACCCTACACATACACACACAGAGAGAAAGAGAGAGAGAGAGAGAGAGACAGAGATATACACACAGATACAGAGAGACAGACACATAGACATATAGACACACAACAGAGAGAAAGAGGGAGGGAGGGGGAGAGACAGACAGAAAGACAGAGACAGAGAGACACAGAGAGACATGGAGACAGTGAGAGATAGAAATAGGAGCACACATACATGAAAGAAAGAACACTTAATATCCCCCTCAAGAAGAGTCCCCAAGGCCCAGTGATCAAACTTCCTTCTGCAAGCTGCCACCCAATGACACACAGGCTAGGGACCAAGCCACTAACTAACACATGGTCTTTGGGAGACAGTCCTGAACCAATGAATAGATAGATAACTCTGGCCAGTGTCATCCTGGGACTTATAAGCAACTCAAGGGAGACAGCTGATGCACATTTCACTCAATACAATATGGCCTATAGGCACTGTTGTGTCTACTAGGGAAATAAATACATCAGAAGAGGCTTTCTGGAAGAAATGATGTTAAAATGAAATCTGTGTCTGAGTAGGGATTCTAGAAGGACCTGTGAGTTTCCAGGCAAAAAAATATTGACATTGTAAAGTGAACATCATGGAAAGTTCCTATTGATCCCTGGAAGAATCAAATGTAGCTGAATGTGGAATGGGAGATGGCAACTGGGAATGTATTAATCATGGCAGCATTTTGAAGTATAGTAAGGAGTTGATAGGTTACCAGAGAGTAATAGGAAAACACTGATGAATTATCGGTAAAGTGTGTGTGTGTGTGTGTGTGTGTGTGTGTGTGTGTGTGTGTGTGAGTTTGTGTGTGTTTGTGTGCGTACATGTGAGTGTGCAAATGTGTGAGCGTGTGAATGTGTGTGAATGTGTGAGTGTGTGTGTGTGTGTATGTGTGCATGAGTTTAAGTGTGCATGTGAGTATATGTATGTGCGTGTGCATGCAAGTGTGTGTGAGTGTATGAGTGTGTGTGTGTGCAGGTGTTTGTGAGTAATTGAGTGTGCATGTGTGTCTGTGTGTGTGAGTGTGACTGTGTGTGCAAGTGTGTGTATGTGAATGTGAGCGTGTGTGTATATGAGTGTGTATACGTGTATATGTGTATGTGTGAGTGATTTGCAAGTCTGGTAAATAGATGGAAAAAACAAAACTGTCATAGTTATAAAGATATCTGAGGAGTCTAGGGAAGACATGATAGTACCATGAGACATGGCAGAGAGGAAGATGGACTGTGGAAATCCATGAGAGTTTTGCCAATCTGGAGTTCTTCTTGGTAATTCTGGTTTCAAGGATACAAAATTATATAGTTACTGTTCGTGAAGAGAAGGAACCCCAGATTAATTTCTTCCTTCCTCTCTCTGTCTCTGTCTCTCTGTCTCTCTCTGCCTCTCTGTTTCTGTCTGTCTCTGTCTCTCTCTCTCTCTGTGATCGATAGATAGATAGATAGATAGATAGATAGATAGATAGATAGATAGATGATGGATAGGTAGGTAGGTAGGTAGATAGGTAGGTAGATAGGTAGGTAGGTAGATAGATAGATAGGGAGATAGGTAGATAGATAGATGGATAGATAGGTAGGTAGATAGATAGATAGATAGGTAGACAGATAGGTAGGTAGATAGATATATAGGTAGATAGATAGATGGATAGGTGGAAAGCTGAGTTAGCACATGGACAGTAAACATGAAGAGATAAGTAGAGGCGGTTGAGAGAAGTCAGTTTCAGAAAGCCAGTTTGGAAAGTTTGGTTGAGAAGAATTCATTAGCAGTTAATCCAGACAAATGGGGGTAGGAAGTCCTGATTATTTGGCATCCATGGGAAACATGCCACTAAGAGAGACCCATATGTTACTGCTAGCTTGGAGAATGGAAGTTATTAGTTATTTAATATTGGAGTTGGAGATCCTGTTATTCAAGCTGAGGCTGTCATAGCTGGTCTAAATTATATGACTCTTTTTGGAGAATAATTCCAAAGCTTTCTATGTAAGACATGTAGTAGGATGACAGAGATAGCCCTTGTTACCAAGTTTATAATTCTAGTCTATGTGTGGAAGCCAAGCTAGGGAAACAGATAACCTTCACTGACAGGAAATTTGATTCATATTTTCATTACCTACATTTACCTAAAACCTTCTTGTTTTCAAGTCACTTTTACATATTTGAGTTAATTGGATTTTGTAATGAACTTGGCTAGGTGGTCAGGTAGCAAGAGTCCATCTTGCATCCAGAGTTCAGAAAGCCTGTAAATTACCTGACATCAGACAGTGCAGGGGAATTGATTGCACTGCGGGATTTGTAATCAATCCACGTGTCTAGTCAAGTGTGACTCCTACCACAACCCAGTAGCTCAGTAAACACCCACGACTTTCACAGTGACAAATTTGTTCCTCCGAATGCCATACTGAAAATGATCCAATATCAATGATAGGAAAGGCAAGGTTTTCCTTATCTTAGAGACTATCTAATTCCATAAGGCAGGGATTCTTGGCCAGGGCTGGACCGAAGAGCTATCCCAGCTGGGAAACATAACCATTGGTCATATTATTTGAGAGCAGTAATTTTGCCTGTCCGTTCAAGAAGCTGGTTGAGATGAGATTTGCATTCTGTCTCGCTTGCTTTTCTGTACCTCGTGTGTGGTGTGTGTGTGTGTGTGTGTGTGTGTGTGTGTTTGTGTGTGTGCAGTGCATGTGCACATTGGAGGTCAGAGGTCAATCTCAGGCATCTTTCTCTATCATATTTTTTGAGATAGATTGTATAACTGAATCCAGAGCTTATCATGTCCTCTAGACTAGCTTGTTAGCCATTTGAGAGAGTCCTCTGCCAAGGATTCTCTGTTTAGCATACCCCAGTTTTCAACTGGGTTACTTGGTTTGTTGACACCTAATTATTGTGTCTTTATATATTTTGGATATCAGCAGCCCTCAGTCGTATGTGAGGTTATTGAAGATCTGTTCCCATTCTGTGGCGGCCGTTTTGTCAGATTGACGATGCCCTTAATTATCGTTTACACATGAGCTCTGAGCGATGGAGCTCTTGAAGCAAGCTCCTCCCCTAGTGATATCATCAAGCTCCTCCCCAACGATGTCATCAAGCTCCTCCCCTAACAATGTCATCAAGCTCCTCCCCTAGTGATGTCATCAAGCTCCTCCCTTAATGATATCATCAAGCTCCTCCCCTAATGTCATCAAGCTCCTCCCCTAATGTTCACCTCACAATGCCAATGTTTTTGTCCAGAAACTCAGAGGTTCTTCTAGAATTTTACACAGATGCAGGCTTCATTGGTATATCATTTCCTCCAGAAAGCCTCTTCTGATGTATTTGCATGTGCTTCCTTATAACAAGTCTCCCTTTTGTTTCTTTTAAAGGGAGAACTGTCTTTAAAAAAACTTTTATTATCACTTAGCCAGTGTTTCTCTAGCAGTCTCCTAAAAATATCGATACATGGTTGTCCTGGTTTCTGTTTTGTCAACTTGATGTTGGCAGGTAGCTCTGGATGGTGTAGGGGACCAAGCTGAGGGACCCATGTGGAAGGAGCAGGTAACACTCCTCCGTGGGTTCTGCTGCAGTTCCTGACTCCAGGTTCCATGCTTTGGTCATGGTATTTACCACAATGATAGAAACCATAACTCACACAATGACTGTAGACTTAGTTTATGAGTATTAAAAAGACAAGAGTTTAGATGTCAAATATTTAGTATGTTAAAAAAAAAAGTCAACTGAAGCCAAGTGGTGGTGGTACACGCCTTTAATCCCAGCTCTCAGGAGGCAGGGCCAGGCAGATCTCTTGAGTCTGAGGCCAGCTTGGTCTATAAGGTGAGTTCCAGGACAGCCAGGACTACATGGAGAAACCCTGTCTTGAAAAACAAAAGCAAAAGCAAAACCAAAAGCAAAACCAAAACAAATCCAAAAACACCACCATCACCATCATCTAAAACACAACAACATAAAAAACTCTACCACCCCCAAACCCAAACAACCAACCAACCAAATCAAATGACTATTTTATTCTTTACTCAGAATTCTGATTTGTTTTAATGACACACATGTGCACAGACACACACGCACAAACACACACACTCACAGACACAAACACACATAGACATACACACAGACACACACACAGAAAGTGAGAGAGCGAGAGAGAGTGAGAGAAAGCGCACGAGAGAAACACTCACAGACACAAACACATACACAGACATACACACAGACACACATACACACACAGAGAGAGGAGAGAGAAAGTGAGAGTGAGAGTGAGAGAGCAAGAGAATGAGAGAGAGCAAGAGAGAGAGAGCAAGAGAAAGTGAGAGTGAGGGGGGAGGGAGGGAGGCAGGCAAGGAGGGAGGGAGAGAGAGAGAGAGGGGGAGGGAGGGAGAGAGAGAGGTTAAATTAGTAAGTCTAAGTCTCCAGAAATAAAACCTTTTTGTCTATGCTCTTGGCAGTAATGGACTACTCTGTGTGGATATTGCTCTAACCTTCCTTGATTGTAGGATGGCTTCTAGCTGCAGATTGCTTTGGGGAATGAAAGGAGATTAATGGTAGGGTGCATTTCAAGTGTTTCCAGCTAGTCTGATACAGTGTACTGGTTGTTCTGTAACTAACCCTTTCATGTGGAATTCAAGGATATGAAGATAATAGTGATTTCAGGAGATGAGAAGGGCTCTGTGGGATTTGGCTTCTCTCTCCCGTATCACAAAAGCTTGAATGGATTTAGTTCAGTCTTTAAGGTATCTTCTAACATTCCCATCAACGATAAGTGCTTAATAAATCTTCTAATTATTATTAGGATATTACCTCCATCATTGTGTATTTTCAAAATGGCACCTACACACAGTCACATGACATAAATGGATACAAACGATATTTGCTCTTGTTTTGATTGTTTCAGGTTTAACTTTTCCTTAGGGATGTTTTTGTGTGCCGAAGCATTAATTGTAGTATCTGTGAAGTTAAAAAGTTAGTTACCTAGCTAATATCCATAGACAGTATGTATCCACAGGACAATAAAGGCAGCATTGTTTGAGGACTAGGTAGTATAAGGCCGTGGCCTTCATATGGAAATGTTTTAGTGACTGATCCAAAGGCTATGTTTCTTCAGATCCTACAACTCCTCAAACCTGATGGAGGACCTGAAGGTTTTGTACAGGACTGCTGGCCAGCAAGGCAAAGGGATCACTTTCATTTTCACAGACAATGAGATTAAAGAGGAGTCGTTTCTGGAATACATGAACAATGTTCTGTCATCAGGCGAGGTGGGAGCTCACTTACTTTCATATCTTTGCCTCTCCAAATTCCTTCCAATGTTGAAGTCCCTGTGTTCTTTGTTCTTTAGAAATTTAAATTAATGTTCTTAGGAACTTGGCAATCAGCATGAAGAATGCTTTTTTTCTACTGGGTTTTTAAGGAATAAACTCCCAATTAGAATGTGAAGCTAAGCATTTACAACAGTGATGTGAAAAAATGATGAATCTGGAGGGGGGCGGGGAAGGCTAGGCTTTGGTGTGTCCAGTTACCCTCTTAGGACTGTGGCTTTACAGTCAGTCAGAACCATCTCCGTGCATTGAGATGGGATGTATTTCATTCTGAATGATTTAAGTTTACTTAAAAAGCTGAACTTAAGATCACAAATGGAGAAGCCCTGGGCATTTTGAGTATACATTTCGATATGTTTCATACATGCCTGTACTGACTTTGGACACCTGTATTTCTTTCTGAGGTCTCCAACCTCTTTGCTAGGGATGAAATTGATGAAATCAATAGTGACCTGACATCTATCATGAGGAAGGAGCACCCCAAGCGCCCGCCCACCAACGACAACCTGTATGAGTACTTCATGAGCAGGGTCCGAGGGAACATGCACGTTGTGCTCTGTTTTTCGCCTGTGGGAGAGAAATTTCGAAACCGAGCTTTGAAGTTCCCCGCCCTCATTTCAGGATGCACAATCGACTGGTTCAGCCGATGGCCCAAGGAGGCTTTAGTTGCTGGTTAGTGTGATGGAAATAACGCTGTCATGCATTCTTGCTCACAGAGGTTTCTTTACTGTATTACTTATTTCTTACTCATTTGCTTTCTCTGTTACCAGTGTCTCTGCTCTGGGCTGAACAACTGTCTCTGCCCAGTGTTAGAACTTTTTTGACTTTTTCTACGAGATTCTGCTCTTTTAAATTTTAAACTTGGTAGCTTTTTTTTTTTAAACTAAACTATGATTGCCAGAGAGTGAAGACTTCCTTTTATATTTCTTTGATTAAATATACAGTGACCTCGTTTTTCAATGATACTCAAAAGCTTTGCCTTGATCACAATCACAGTTTGTGATTTACACTAAGCTGGGTGTTTGTTGTGTTTTGCTTGCATATATATATATATATATCTCAATACACACAGATTAGGTTGATATTTATTATTTATTAAAGTTGGGCTTGGGAGGTGACTCAGTGGATCATGCTTTATAATCATATCTGCGATATAATCCACATCTCCTCCTGAAGATCTTAGTCTCACTAACGAAGAGTACCTAAGAGTAGACTCAAATAGAAGCTTAAAGACAATTTTTATTAGATATTAAAAGAAAACACAAACCCAGGACATGCAAGCTATATATCTCAGGAGCTGCATAGAAGAGGAGAGTGCAGGAGAAAAGGTAAAAACCCATGCTGGTCAAGCTGTCATGGAGGTCAAAGCCGAGGATGTTGGGGAAGCCCAGAGTGTCCGGGAAAGTGTGCATAGAAAAGAGATAGAAGGGACTGAAGGGGGGGAAGCATTTGGCATGTAAATAAATATAATAATTAATTAATAAAAAGACTCAAAGAAAAGAGAAAAGAAAAGAGATAGAAAGAAAAGAAGACTAGGCAGACTTATGGAGCTGCTTGGTTGTCACCCAGTGAGTTGCTGTGAGCTGGGAATTCTGGGAAGAAGAAGTACATTATCTCATTAAAGGACCGATTATTCCTCCCTCCCTTTCCATGGCTTAAGGTGAACACACTTATGATTAAACCTAGAGCTAGCTCCTGCCACCTAGTGTCCCCCCACTTATCTACACCCTGGCCAACACCAAGGGATGTTTATTATTATTGATGTTATGGGAACAGAAACATAAATAAGCTTACCTTTCATTTATATAGCCACTTGTCTGTTAGTCCTTTCTAAAATAAAAATAAATAAAATGAGATGAATTCTAAGGACTTACATTTTTATTTTACTAACACCTCCAGAACAGGGAAAATTAAATAACACAGACCAGTCTGCATCCCCTCAGGATAACTCCCTGGCATGCAGTCTTCAGTGCCCAGCCACCAGGCAGCTTTGGGGAGCATTTAAAGATTTCAAGTGTTTTATGACATAAAGCATATTTTCAGTATATGTTTTTCACCAAGAGATTTGGTTCATTCAAATGCATTCATTACATAATGAGTATAAAGAAGTTTGAAGATAATGGCAAATTCCTGGAAACCATCCCATAATGCCAACTAGAGCACTTTGAGTTATACCTGCCACACAATAAATGTTTCATCTATTCTGGCTAATACCTGTAAAAAATTTCCAGGAGTGTCTGAAAATGTAGCTCAGTGGTAGGACAAATGCCTATTATAGTCGAGGCCCTACTTTCCTGCCTAACATAGCAAAAATAAATAAGTAAAAAATTCTTTTATAGGTATGAATTCTTCATGTTTCTAGTGTCCAGATTTAAGCTTATAAGAATATCGAAATTTGAGCTGTTCCTTACAGTCCCTGATTAACTTATTAGGGAAACATAAGTCACAAATATTTTAATTTATTACTTTTTACTATTTAGTATGTTTTATTTTCAAGCAATTTGGTGAATGGTCTTTGTTGTCTTCCACTGAGAACTTAATTCACTGATTGTCAGTCTCTAGCTTATTAAATTTTTTTCTTTCTCTCTTATTTCTGCTAGTCCTGTTTCTATCTTTGACTCTTATGCACATATGCTATTTCTTATAAGAAACTCAAAACGCTTATAATAATTTAAAATATACATTATATGTAATCCTTAAAACATGTATGGAGTTAAGACTGTGTTTTATATTTCTCCCTCATCCATTTCAGCATTGCCACAGTGTATGTGTGGCAATAGATTTGATCTTGCTTTATGGACCATTCTTTTTGTTTGTTTGAGACATGGGATCACTATAGTATACAATAGCTCGTTTGTAGACCTAACTGATCCTGAACTCAAGAGATCTACCTGCCTCTGTCTCCTCAGCACTGGGATTAAAGATGTATGCCATCATTCCCAGAACTGGCTTGTTTTTTATAATGGAAAATGTGTCTTATAGTTGATTCACTGTTAGACTTGTGGACAAGGTAAGAGTCTCTCCTAGATTTTTACCCAAACTCTAAAAGATGCTGTAAATTAGGCCTGATCACAAATAGTCAGTCACTCACTGCTTTTAAGAGTAAGATGACTAGCATTTATAAAGCAAAGCAAAGCAAAGCAAAGCAAAGCAAAGCAAAGCAAAGCAAAGCAAAACAAAACAAAAACAAAAGCAAACCCAAAAGAACAAAAAATAAAATCCCCCAAAACAACAAAAAACAAAACAAAACAAAACAAAAACCATCATCATCAACAACAACTCAGTTGTAGTCATGAACATTTCTGCACGAGAAATGACCCAGTCAATGTGAATTAAAGGGCTGACTGGTTCAGAGTTAACAAAAGAATAAGTGAGTCTGAGTGACACGTGGGCACTGATGGCTCGGTTATCTGTATCAATTCATTCTTGTGTAACCCATAAACCTGGCTAGCTGGCTGCCATTGGACTCTGCCGCTACACAGAAGAGACTTCTCTACCCAAGTTACAGAAAATGGGGAATCATGCTAAGTCTAAAGTTTTTAAGGCATTAAATATAAAAGGGACAATAAAGCTGCCAAAAGTACCTGGAGATCTTCCTCCCTGAGGCAACAAAGATTGCATGTGGGCCTAGGAAACAAGCGCCAGACAACTTTGAACATGGCATTGGTGCGCCTGTTTCACACAGTGTTGTCTTTATTCTTCCTAGTGTCTGAACACTTCCTCTCATCCTATACCATTGACTGCACTGTGGAGATCAAGAAGGAACTGGTCCAGTGCATGGGCTCCTTTCAGGACGGGGTAGCTGAGAAATGTGCTGATTATTTCCAGAGGTTCCGGCGCTCTACTCACGTGACACCCAAATCATACCTCTCCTTTATTCAGGGCTATAAATTCATATATGAAGAAAAACATGTGGAAGTGCAGAGCCTGGCCAACAGGTGAGTGTCAAGGTCAAAGAAAAGTCATCTTGAGGCACTGTCTCTCATTCCAGAGCCAAATTGTTGGCTGGATACAATTTGAAATGACCAGAAACATTGATGGCTGTCACAATGGGGTTCTCAAGTTAAGGTGGTGGTAGAATAGGGTCAACACTCCTGGTTATCTTAAGGACAATGCATCAGTTTAAACACATTCCCCAGATGTGCCACCAAACCCACATCAATTCAAATGCATCATCAATAACCTCAGGGTACCAAAAATTTATCAGTCTTGCACAAAGCAAAGAAATCAAAGCACTTCCCTTTGGAGTAGTTGGGCCAAAGTGAAGTCAGATTTGTATTCTCAACTTCCCTCCTTGTGGATTCATCGTCTCTCTTGTCTATAATCTATGTGTTGTATGAGTTTCAATCTACACTTGCCTGGTTGCTCTCTTTTGCTGTCTTGTCTTTCCCGATGTCCACATCTGTCCCCAAGAAAGGGCTTTTTCTCTTTATTTATGGAAAAGCACAGAGAAAATTAAATGGGGCAAAGAACAAGAGGTCCTGGTGTAGAAATCTTTAACAGGATTTTACAAAGTATTACATCACTGACTACAACAGACTACAATTGACACAGATAACAAACAAATAAACACTGTCAAATATCTGTGTGCTGTTTCCAGCATTTACAGTGAATATTATTTAGTATTGCCTTTAAAACATTATCTGTTTTCAGCATTTGTTACCATAACATAGATATACAGGTACCTCTTTGGATCAGGGGGCATTGAAAAGCACATTTTGTTGAAGAAGCCAGAGTTGTCAAGGACACCAAAACAAAATCTACAGAATGAATTAACCTGGGCCTGTAGGTACTCACAGAGAGTGAACTGCCAACCAGAGAGCATGCATTAGATGGACCTAGGCCCTCTGCACATATGTAACAGTTGTGCAGCTGGGTCTTCATGTGGAGCATGGAGCAGGAGCAGGGGCTGTCTCTGACTACGTCATCTGCATGTGGATCCCTGTCCTCTAACTGGGCTGCCTTGTGTAGCCTCGATAGAAGGGATACAGCTAATCTTACTGCAACTTGATATGCCAAGGCTGGCTGATATCTATGAGAAGTCTCCCCTTTTCTGAGAAGGGGAGGAGGGGTGAATGGAGAAAAAAGGGAGGGACAGGGAGGAGAGGAGGGAGAGTAAGCTGCGATCAAGATGTAAAGTAAATAAATAACTTAATAAAAAAGGATTAAAGCTATGCACTAGCTTAGATTGTAAACATTGATTAAATGCAAAGTCCAAGGCAAGTAGAGTTTATTGTTAGATTTTTTTCTTAAAGGTGGGCTAAACAAACAGGCAGACTATACAATAGTCATTCTTAAGTGTCCCCAAGGCATATGTGGTCTGGGCAGCTCTCTACACAAAGAATCATTCAGCCCAAATGTCATCAGTGCTGAGGTTGGGAATCCTCTTCAAGAGCCGTATAGAGGACTATCCTGGACTCCTGGAGGGTTTGGTTGTTGTCTGATATGATAAAATTTCCTGGTGTCTTATATGGACTGTCATTTTTTATGATATTGATTGACATAATTGTATAATAAATGTGGAAGTGAGGTGAGAATACAGATACCCCATTCCACCTTCTCTTGGCCTTAAATTCCAATCCTCTGTGTGACCAGGGTAGAAGGGTCTGGCTAATGATTGTGGTCACTGCAAAGTGAATACCCTGTTACTGATATTTGGACCCAGACATCACTACTTTGCTCCATATTTTCTCCAACAGTCACATTTTTTGCCATAAAGTAATCAGAAGTAGCCATGATAGGCATGCAAGGGATCCCTGGGTAGGAGACTAAATTGCATGTAAGGCGTTCATGGGTTGGTTACTCAATGGCCCCAATGCCTCTCATCTTCTAGAGAATATTGTTTTACGTCTATGCAGGTAACTAGTTCACATCTGTTCTAGTTCAAATTTTATTTTGTTTCTTGAGTTCAAATCTTTCTTTATTTAAAAATTTCATTGGACTGTTTTGAAAAAAAAATGTTATTTTCCTTCTACCAACATGGAGTTTTGAATATGTTGATAGTGTTGTTATTAGGCCCTGGGTGGGTGTTATTAGGTGTTATTGGGTGTTATTAGGCCCTTTGGTGGCTTCTCATGCTGTGCTCATGTCTTTGTGCACTCACTTCCTATATATCATTGATGAAGAACATGCACCTGTCAGTTGAAACTAAACCTACACAGACCTCCTAGGCCAGGCCCTCTTAGGTTTGACTTTTATTTATTCTCATTCTTTAAGTATGACCTGGTTGTTCTTCCTAGCGAAGCGACACTTGAAAACAAGGGCATTTGCCACAATTTTTAACATTTCTTGCCTGGATTTTTCAACTCCAGAATGAATACTGGATTAGAAAAGCTAAAAGAAGCTTCAGAATCGGTTGCAGCCCTGAGCAAAGAGCTGGCAGTAAAGGAGAAGGAACTGCAGGAGGCCAATGAGAAAGCTGACGCGGTAGGTGGATGGCCACTGAGTTCTGTCTCTGTTATAGTAAACTACCTATTGTTCTGTACGAAAACTGCGTAACGCAGACAAAATCGACATACCAAGGCGAGAAACGTGTGTTGCCTGCACAGCATGACAAGATATTCTCCTTTCTATTCATTAGGTCTTGAAAGAAGTCACAATGAAAGCACAGGCTGCCGAGAAGGTCAAGGCTGAGGTACAGAAGGTGAAGGACAAAGCACAGGCCATTGTAGACAGCATCTCGAAGGACAAAGCCATCGCAGAAGAGAAACTAGAGGCAGCTAAGCCAGCCCTAGAAGAAGCAGAAGCAGCACTCCAGGTGAATGTGCATGAAGTGGCAGGTGCTCACAGGGAAGTGATGTATTCTAGACCAGAGCTCTAGCCTCTGCTTTAGCTGTGTCTGCAGAGACTATGAGCCCTATAGATCTCACACAGACAGATTAACATCTTGTTCTCAGTTTTAAGAAATAATGAGCTCTGTCACAGAATAGCAGCCAAGAAGAGTCTTGGGTTGCTACTTCAAACTTTTCATTAATAGTCTGTGTGTCAGTGGGAAAGTTGAATGAAGTTTCCAAAATGTTTCTGGACACACTGAGGACTTTGAAGTGAGCAGTCCACGAGTCGAAGCTTCCTCTGAGTCTGTCTGTGAGTCATCCAAGCCAAGACTGCTGATTTAATGCAGTCCCTTAATGACAGAGGTAGAGTGACTTCTAACATGGTCATGGCAACCATGTGGCCTTAACAGAACTGAGAACATAACAAAGAAAGTGGTATTTTGAGAAATGTAATATGTTCTGTGAGCCAGACCCTGACTTCTATGGTAGGTAGGTCCGTCTTGAGGGATTGATGCAGGATTCTCTTTTAAAGATTATCTTTAATTCATTCTTATTCATTTATTCCCTTAGGCTATTGATCCTTGGCTTAGAAATGGATGAAATAAAAACAATTAAGCTGTGTGCCCACTGCTAATGCAGGTTATTTGACCTCATTTGGGCATGAATCAAAGTTTGATAATGAGATTATGTTCTCTTACCACTTTCTTAGCATGATGTCTGAGAAATTTCCAAGTCTTTTTAAATCCAAGTCTTTAGATTTTGTTTCGTTTTTTTCCTTTGGACATTTCTAACCCAATGGGATAGATCACTCAGTGGTAGAGCTCCTGCTTGGCATATGTGAGGCTTTGGGTTTAGTCCCCAGGATCACAAACAACAATAACTAAAGTTACATGCATTTCTTGTGTATTGAGATAATGAACATATTGCCTTCTTCTTCCTTGACTTTGTATACTATACTTATATTTGATAGGCTCTGCATGCTCTGGCTAAGCTATCCTTCTCTATATTTCAAGCTCTCCTGGATCTTTAGCCCCTGAGATTTGTGAACATGTAGACCTTCCTCTCCCACAATTTTGTCATGTTGGCTATACTGAGAGTTTTTGATCAACAGAGAAAGACAAGGGCACTGAGCAAGAACTTTTCAAGCCATGTTGAATGTAGTGTACCTATAGTCATAGAACTATAGTACAAGGCTTCTCGGGTATCGCTTTTAAAAAGAAGGACAGCATTTCAATAAGAGTTAAGTGTTAGCATCTCCTGCTTACATTGTAGGATGTTTCTAGTGTTTTTCTAAATTGCAATTCTCCACAGCTAAAATCCTGTGCATCATATAACCATTGCTGTAGGCATCTGTGGGAGCAGAGGTGAGGTGATAAGGTGTTTGTAAACTTCATGTTAGAATAACAAAATCCTGGAGATAATTCCTGTATGAAGAGTCTAGGCCTGTTTTACACGTTTAGTGCTTTGAGTCTGGCATGAAGCAGCATAACATGGCAGGGGCACATGGCACACAACCGCTCGCTTTATGACCAAGAAGCAAAAGAAGAGGAGAGGGACTAAAGTCCCAGTATCCCCCTCAAAAGGACAGGACTCAATAATGGTTTTGTCCTTTGTTCTACCTCCCAAAGGCTCTCTCATATTCTAATAATATCTTCCTGGGGGGCCATTCTTGGATTTTTGAAGGACACTTAGCCTCCAAGCCATAAGAGCGTGCATAGAAGAGAATTTTATAATTTTCTTAATCGACCCTATGTGTATAGTAGTGTGTCTTTGTGTTTCTGAGATCTTGAAAAGTGCTACAGTCAGTCTGTTCTAAGAGAAGTCTGGATGCAGCTAGACTCTAGCGTTGCATCATCAGGTTATGTCAATCTGAGAAGAGTCCATAACAGAGAATATGTCTCATGGGACTGAAAGGGTAGTTCAGTGGTTTAGAGAACTTGGTATTGGATCACCCAGTTCACGTCTAAGACCCACACAGTGGCTCATAACTATCCATAATTTTAGTTCTGGGGAACTAACTTTCTTTTCTGACCTCTGTCAGAATTAGGTATGCAATGAGTTCACATACATACAGGAAGTATTCATACACATAAAATAAATAGATAAATTATCAAAAGAAGAATGTGTCTCTTTTCACTTGAATGTTTCATCAGACTTTAACTAGATGGCAGCAAAATAGAGTGTGTTCAAATGGTAAGTAACTGTTATATTGTCATGGTGTATAAGGTCTTACACAGGCTCATGTAACTGCAGATGTAGAGAAGGGAATCCAATAGTTAACAGAAACAAACTGGTCTCTGTATACAGTGTCAGCACCAGCTCCTTTACTCATGTGCCTGACATAAGCACACAACTGTCAACATATGTAATTGATGCATGTTTGTGTAAGTGTAACTTAATCCTAGTTTCCCACTGGTTGTTGCTCTCTTTCCATCCTCCCTCAGAAGTTACGCGTCTCAAATAAGGGTCTGGCATTTTCAGCTAGTCACCTCCAATTATCTTCTGTAGCTGCCTAGCTTTCAAAAACACTGGTAGGTTGAAACTCAGCTCTTCATGTCAAATCATTAAATTGGATGTGAGTGTGCACTCCATCTCAGAGAACGTTCATCCTCTGACAGGGGTTGCAGGTCAGAAAGAAGGCTTTAAGACACAGACACACAGGGTCATGCACTGTTTGTCCTAAAAGCAAGCCTGCATTAGACTCATCTTTCTCCAATACTGACTTCATAAAAAGTTCAGCCGAGAAGATGCTACCTACTAGAAGAGGCTGATTATTAAGTAATTTGCTGCAGAAGAATATCTGTGTTAGAATTGGAATAGAGCCTTCCTGAGAGCTGTGTGAAATTCGAATTGCCCAACTCTCTTCATTTAAAGGTCAGTTCCCAGCTAAGAAACCTCTAATTATTCAATCTGTCAGCCCCAAGGCTACCCTCTGGTGTCAGTCCACTGTGACAGTCTCAGTTGCTTTAGAGAGAGGCAGATTCTTGACCTACATAGCTAATGAGCAAAAAGGCCCTGTGAATACAGTAGTTTTCCTCATTTCAAACCCTGATAACTAGTTAAGTGCTGAGTATTTTGTTTTAGACTACTTTTTTTTTTTAACACAAAGAAGTCTGTACAGTTTTAGGGATGTCACAGTTCTGTATCTCCTCACCAACATTTCTCTCCTCTTGCTGCACCTTAAAACTGTAAAAATATGCCCTCTATACTCACCTAACCTCACATAAGTACACACATATAAAGGAAGCTAGGATCTGCATGCGAGAGAGAACAGGCAGTGTATGTCTTTCTGAGATGGAGGTATCTCACTACATATAAAAATTTCCAGTTCCATGCATTATAAAACCAAGTTTTAAGGGGAGAAAGTGGAGAGGGTGTTGGGATATGTGTGATATGAAAATGGAAGACTCCTGGGGGTATAAGTATTCAAAAAGGGGGACAGGAAAATTGAGAGGAGGGTGCTAAGAATGACAAGGGCCAGCCAAAGCTAAGTATGTGTGAAAACACCATTAAGGAACCTGTGATGAGCTTTCTGAAGAGGACCTCTTAGCAGTTCAACTCATGTACCATTCTTGCTGAAGGCTCAGGTTTGGTTGCTAGCACACTGTTGGGTAGATCAGAACTGTGTGTGTCTCCAGCCCTAGAGGAATCTGATGCTGTAAGCTTCACAGACACCTGCACTCAGTATGCACACAGAACTCCTGTTACGTAATGGAAAATAAAATATCTTAAAAAATAAACAGGAAACTTGCAGGTTTGGTAAGCTAGTTAAAAAAATAAAAATGAAAAGAATTGTAAAGAATTTTGACTTTGCAGGGCAATCATTTCTTTGGGCTTGAATGTGGGAATACACCTTATGACTCTTAATTTGACAGTGCTAGCTGTCTTCTGTTGAAACACTAGCATTTGATGTGAAAGTTTGTTTGCATTTTCTTATCTGAGCTCGATGCTCCATCCCACAGACCATCAAGCCCTCTGACATCGCCACAGTGCGCACTCTGGGCCGACCCCCCCACCTCATCATGCGGATCATGGACTGCGTGCTGCTGCTGTTTCAGAGGAGGGTCAATGCAGTGAAAATTGACCTGGACAAAAGCTGCACCATGCCTTCCTGGCAGGAATCTTTGAAACTGATGACTGCAGGAAACTTTCTCCAGAACCTACAGGTTGGTCTTTCAATAGAAATGGACTAAGAAGGGACCCAGTTGTCTGTCATAGCTGAGCCTTTTAATAGAATTCATGTCTAAAAATAATTTAATTCTGCATACGTATTTTGGAAATGCATGTAAGTACTCTTCTGTAGTAGAGTTTTCTCTTTCAAACATAAGACATGAGTGGTAGACCTTTCCTGGCCATTTTCAGCTATGTTGACAGGCAAACTCCAATAAAAGTTGGCAAAGTCATTCTAATAAGACTACATAGATGGACGTACTACCTGCATATAAAATCGGATAAGGTTATCCTCAGTATTTTCAGTACTCCCAGTGGATGCAGAAATGAGAGAATGCTCAGGTTCCTTATGTAAAGTCACACAGGCTTTGTGTATATTCTTGTATGTCCTCCCGTATGCTGTAAATGACTGCTAGATTATTTACGATCCCAACACCGTGTAAATGCTGCCTGGTTGTTATCTGTTTTGTTCTCATTAGATGAGATCACTACATATCCTACCTGAGCTTATGAGTCATCTGCCTCAGACTCTCAATAGTTTGGGTCACAAGCACATGCTGTCATGTCCAGTTTGTTACACTATATCATTTAGGGGACAATGCTAAGAGAGAATTCTGTATGTGTTCAGTACAGACATGATGTTTCTCGTGAATATTCTTGGTTTATTTGGGGGGTCTATGGACACCCATAATCCACTGCCTGTGTTCATATTTACAATTTGATGTTAACAGTAGTACTATTGGAGGAGTCATTTGTAAATTTGTAATTTTGTTGTATATGTAATGTTCAAATTTTAAGAGTCCTACTTAATGGATATGTATACACATATTAATTATCACCGAAAACAAAAATTGTATTTAGTGTTTCTTCCAAGCTTAAAGCACGCCAGTTACCTCACATAAAGTCAATGTTATTCTCTCTTCTCGTTCATCATCATTGCTCACTTGGAAATGATCACATGAAATCACACGGAATGAGGCCTTGCTTTGCCCTTTATTCACTGTCTAGATGAGATTTATTCTTATTGTGGTAAAAGGTGACCTTGCATTCATTTTCAGTTGTAGCTTCCTAGTATATGATTCGGCAGTGCCATGTGGTAAATATACAATAATTAGGCTTTGTCTTGAGGAAGAAAGTAAGAAAAAAAAAATAAGAGACCAAGAGCATTGGTTTTGGTGTTTGCATACACTTTGTCCAGGAAGACTTGTTTCAAGCTCTAAGAGTGATGCTGGAGATGCAGGTCTGGGAAAGGCAGACGGCGTGGCATCCTACAGAATTACACCACATAGGTGCAGGTACCTACAAAGTGGTACCTACAAAGTGGAGTTGATAGGAAACCTGGCAAAGTCAGAAGAAACTGAGTTTTGACCACAGGTTGCCTTTATTTTAAATACACATATTTAATTGTGAGTGAATGCAACCAGCCTTAAATAGACACATAACAACTAGCATTTAGATTCTCTGAATATTTTCCGTCATTTCCATGATATCTTTTGAATCAACCCCAGAGTGAATCATGTGAATGCTTCCATTCATCTACTGGGCCATTGAAGGAGTTTTGGGTTGTCACTAAGTTTTGACTATTACAGATGAATCTGTTGTCCTGACATACAGGACCTTTGGGGGCTGCATACATGCATTTCTGTTGGCCATATTTGTAGAGTCGGATTTCTGAGACACAGACTGTACACATTTTCTCAGTTTTTGTAGACTGTAGGAAAGAGGTGTGTGTGCGTGTGTGTGTGCGTGCGTGCGTGCGTGCGTGCGTGTGTGTGTGTGTGTGTGTGTGTGTGTGTGTTTAAAGTTCCGTCAGGTACTCAGCAGCAAGACTTACCATGCTCACCACATAGCCCCACTGTTTTCTGCTTTTCAGTGTCCTTGTGTGAGATAGAAGCAGTTCCCTTTGTTATGGGCTTAATTTGCATTTCAGTGACAGCTAATGATGCTGAAAATTTTTGGGTGGGTTTGTAAACCTTTCAGAAATTTTTATGCTAAGTGCTTATTTGGGGCCCTCTCTCTCTGTAATTATTTCTTTTAGTTTTTGAGCTTATAATTACATCATCTTTCCTGTTCATGCTTTCCTCCTTTGATCCCCTCTCATACACCCCACACCTTGTTCTCTTTAAAATTCATGGTCTCCATTTTTAGGAATTGTTATATGTTGTATTGTTATATATGTTATTTAGTAAATATATAACATATATTTACTAAATATGTAAATACAACCTGCTCAGTTTGTATACTGTTACCAATATATGTGTTTTCAAGGCGGACCATTAGATACTGGATAACCAATTAGTTTACTTTTCCCTGGGAGAGACTATTTCTCTCATTCACAGCATTCCTTAGCTCTTTTGTGTAGCGTTAGGATCTTATGGAGTTTCCCTTGGCCACGTTGGTGTGTATTGGTGTCTTCTTTGTTCAGTTTGCATTTGGGCAAGTCATGTGGGTCATGAAACTTTGTCAAGTGTGTAGTTTCTGGCATCCCTAGGAGACATGATCTCACTGGAAACTCTGATTTTTTTCTCTTACAATATTTTTGCCCCCTTCTGCTCAAACCTCTATTAAAGATTTAGTCATTTTCATTTTATGCCTATGAGTGTTTGCTTGCATGAGTGTGTCTGATGCCTACAGATGCTGCAGTAGGAAGTCAGGATCCTGGACCTGGACTTGCCAATGGCTGAGCCACCTTGTGTGTGGAGAACACGGGTCCTTTGCAGGAGCCATGTGTACTCATTAGCACTGAGCCATCTCTCCAGCCCATTGTTAAACTTTGTCTGTTGGATTTCAAATACTTTATGAATGCTACAAATATCTTCAGCCACTTCCTGGCTTGTTTACTTTATTACCTCTGTCTTTTGTTAAGCTGGGGTTCTTAATTTTAGTGTAGGTCTCTTTATTGATATTCTCCTTAATAGCACTTTCTGTGTTCCATTTAGATCTTGGCTCCCTCTGAGGACGAATAAATCCTCTCACATTTCCTTCCAGAAGTTTTACTGTCTTATCTTCCAGATTTAGATTTTTTGTTTGTTTGTTTTTTGAGACAGGGTTTCTCTATGTAGCCCTGGCTGTCCTGGAACTCACTCTGTAGACCAGGCTGGCCTTGAACTCAGAAATCCACCTGCCTCTGTCTCCCAAGTGCTGGGATTAAAGGCATGCACCACCACCGCCCGGCCAGATTTAGATCTTGAGACAACTAATTGGAAATACCTACTCCATGCCCATTCTCCAAGCCACACCTTCAGTACCATCTCTCCTTTAGTTTTCAATTCTGGATCATTTCTATGATGGCTGAGGCTATGACATAGCCTTCTCTCTGCTACAGAGATGAGTAGCCTGTGAAATCAGTAGGTTGTTGACTTGTAGCAGTTGGACTTTGAGTACATTCCTTGTGAATGAATCTACATCTCCCTTGTGCGTTTGATGGACATTCACTGCTTACGAGACCTCTGTCTCCACTATTTTCTAAATCTCATGAAAGAAACTCGTGACACGCAACGTCTGAATGCAAGGGCATTCTACTCTGCCATACATGGTCTGTGAGGGTTTATTCCATGCAATTACCAGTTGCCAGATTTATTTATAGTTGGAAAATAATCACCCTTTTAGAAGAGAAAACAGAGAAAACTTTTTTTTTTTTTTTTTTGCATTCAATTTCATCGTGGCTGGACTTTCCTTCCTGGAGCAGGGAGGCATTCTAAATCCACTTCTGCTGTGTCTTAAAATTGTATTTCTCCAGGAGATAATAATTCTTTCATATTTGTGAAAGCTCTATGATTAAAAATTAATTCGTCATTCTCAAGGTGCAATGTTCAAGTTATTACTCTCACATTTCATGTGAGTTTAATAGAACTTCTGTCTGACTCGATTAAGCATTTAGTTGCTGATAAATGTTAAATCTATATGTCCTTAGCCTGAATATAGCTGTGTGTGTTTGTTTTTTCATTATTGACATTATGGGTTTATAATTCACCTATTTAGAATTAATGGAGAGAAGTTTTTTTAAAATCTTATTTGAAATTCTAATTACTGTAATAGTGTTCATCACCTAAATATGTTACTCTTTCGCTGGATTCCAGTGTATTTAACCAGGGCAGGTGTCAGCACCAGGGACAGAGTGCATGCTGGTAGACTTCTTTTGCAATGATTCCACACTGTGCTTTCAGCTTTAAGACTTTCACCCAACATCCTGAGACACTGACAAACAAACAAAAACAAACTACCAAAACTCAAACCGTTTGTCTAGCTTTGGGTGTTTACTCGTTTCTGTTACATGGAAAACAAAATGTGAGCTTAGATATGCCTCACAAAATCGGTATTTTGACACGATTTCACATTTTTCTTCTACAGCAGTTCCCCAAAGACACGATCAATGAAGAAGTGATAGAATTTCTGAGTCCTTACTTTGAAATGGCTGACTATAACATCGAGACGGCCAAGCGCGTCTGTGGGAATGTAGCTGGTCTTTGTTCCTGGACCAAAGCTATGGCTTCCTTTTTTTCTATAAACAAAGAAGTGCTCCCTCTGAAGGTAGGCCTTCTAGGGTGAGCCCTGTGACCTGTGCCTGGGAGAACTGCTGGGTTAATTGGTCTTTGTACAGCTCAGGAGCTTTGGCAGTCAGTGTACTTGTCCTCAGATCCATAAGAGAGTGAGGTTCTGAACGAAGGAGACCAAGATGTTTCTTTTGTCTTTATAACATGGCTTCAAAATTACAGGGGCTTTTAAGCATGATTTAATTAATCGTGAAGACACTGAGTCTGTTGTGAGTTGTTTAAACATATAACAGAAAATTAAGGCACAAAATGTTCTTCAACAATGTTTAAAATCTTAAGGAATACTATGAATGAGACAGGGTTAAGGCATAGATAACAGTGCCAGAAAATTCTGATCTTTGAAGAAGGAAGGTAGAGCCTTCTCTTTCCATTTATTGCACCTCAGGCAAAAAATGTCAGCTATTTGTAATTAAATGTGATTTTGAGCCTAACCTTACATTTCCCCAAGTAGCTGAATTTATGAGTGTTATTTCTATATTGGCCATCACTATTAAAAAGACACCCAGTCTTTAGGAAACAGAGAGGTGAGTACATTTAAAAAAAACCACAAGCCTTAATATTCATGTCTTAACAATCATATTTTTTTTTGTGGCTTGATTTTGTTTTTGTACATTTGATTTTTCCCAACCATAAGCCAAGACTTATAAATGTTAGCTACCCAAGAAACTTAATAAGTATGATAAAATAATGAGGAGTATCAAGGGAACAATGCAGGATGTAGACAGTGAGTCTTAGGTTTCCAGAACAATGTAAAGCATCAAAGACTCATTCAAAGTCAGAGAATTTCAGAGCAAATAATTGATGTCATGCTTGCTGACATTATGGAGACCGATCATTGAAGTTTCCAGCAAGCTCAAGATTGGTCATGTGAAGCGTATGACACTCTTTTTATATTTTCCAACTAAACACAATAATGTATACTTTTGTTTTGTTGTATTTATTTTAAGACTAGAAAACTGGAATCATTACTCCCCCCCCAAAAAAAGAGAGAACAATGAAAACTTTTCTCTGGGGTTTATATTTCAGCTGCCACTGAAGGACATGTCTAGCCTGTCATCTATTGAGTTGGCTTATGAATTTTCGTTTTAATAAATCTTTAAAAGCTTTTATTTTGCATTTGGCCTCTGTAGCCTAAAATAGTTTTTTTTCAGGTATTTTGCCTAGAATTGTACAGAAATTAAATTTGCTGACTGCTATTCTAATGATTTATAATTTTATGCTTATAAGCATGGAAAAAAATTAACATTAATATTTGGGCTTGGGTTAATGCAGTTTGAGGTGATTGCAGAGGTAGAACAAGGCACAGCTGTGTGTACCATGGTGGAACCCCCACCATCTAAACTGGGGGTGCTTGGGGGCCCTCTGCTTCTTCCTCACCCTATGTTCCCTGCAGGCCAACTTGATAGTTCAAGAGAATCGTCACGTCCTGGCCATGCAGGACCTGCAGAAAGCCCAGGCTGAGCTGGATGACAAGCAAGCAGAGCTTGATGTCGTGCAGGCAGAGTATGAACAGGCCATGAGTGAAAAGCAGGTAAGCACAGGAGGGATGCCCACACATTCTGTTGTTCTAGTGAGTTTTCATTCCTGTCACATCTTTCTTTGAAGGGTTGGTTTCCTGCAAGAATTCATTGAGTTTTATAATGCACATACAGCACATGATCCTTCGCTGAGGTCTTGCTTTTGTTTTTTTTTCTTTTCTTTTCTTTTCTTTTCTTTTCTTTTCTTTTCTTTTCTTTTCATTTCTTTTCTTTGTTATTGGATATTTTCTTTATTTATATTTCAAATGTTATCCCCTTTCCTTGTTTTCCCTCCACAAACCCCCTATCCCCTCCTATCTCCCCCTGCTTCTATGAGAGTACTCACCTACCCGCCCACCCACTCCCATCTTATCACCATGTCATTCCCTTATACTGGAGTATTGAGCCTTCACAGGACAAAGGGCCTCTCCTTCCACTGATGCCTGACAAGGTCCATCCTCTGCTACATATGCAGCTGGAGCCATGGGTCCCTCCATGTGTACTCCTTGGTTGGTGGTTTAGTCCCTGGGAGCTCTAGGGGGTCTGGTTGGTTGATATTTTTGCTCAGCCATTGATAAGTGTCAGGATGGTCCACTCAGGCAGAAGCTGGCTCTAGGGATAACTATTCAAGTCACTCTATGCACGAGGATCATGAGGACACCTGTGCATCTGAAGTCATCTCTTCCTACATCGTTACATTTAATCTTTCAAACAGTTTAATAAGTTGGTGGGACAGATCATTTTATTTTTCATAACACAGCATGGAAATGTCAAAGGAGAGTTCTGGCTTTAAGCTGATCAGTCAGCCTGGGCAGGACTTTGAAATGTTGATGCTTACTTAAGGCCTCCCTGTTACATGGATGTAGCTGACAGTAGAAGTATATTCCAATGCACGGTGATTGTCTACAAATTTTCAACTCTCTCTCTCTCTCTCTCTCTCTCTCTCTCTCTCTCTCTCTCACACACACACAGAGGGAGAGTGGCAGAGAGAGACACACACAGAGAAAGGTGTGGGGAAAAGATTTCATACTGGCTAGCTTCTAGGCTTACAGACTTGTCATAAACTATATAAATCCCAGTTCTCCTGGGGAACTCTTTCCTTCTAAAATCAAAGTGGATTTAATCTAGAGTGCATGCAGATAAAGCTTCAGGGTTCCTTACTTGCATAGGTGGCTCCGAGTGCTTAGGTTACCAGTACTTACAGTCTTAAGGTGAAGGGAGGCTAGATTGGACTCAGCAGACATCTGTAAATTAACAAGCAGGTAAAAATACCTGAAGCGATTGAAGAGAAAAAGCATTGGAGTTTCTAAGTCATAAAAACCATTTTAATGATTTTCTCTCTATTTTAAATACTTTTATATTTTATAGTAGCAGAAAGCCACAGATAGTAGATATTTAAAGTACTCTGCACACCAGATTATAAGCTTTTAGCCCCACCTCATCTGTATCTGATTAATTCTGTTAATTTGTATTTGGCATGTAAGAGCCATATTGAATTTTTTTTTAAAATATTTTATAGAAGTGTCCCCTGTCCAGATTAAGACACCTGCTTGTGACTCTGCAGTTTCTTGGCAGGCAGAATACACAGTGCATCTCTTGAAGATCAAAGTTCCCCGAGAGCTGTGTGAGAGTCTCTCAGGATGCTCTGCATGAGTAAGCCAGAAGCACCTGCATGGCCTGATGTATTTCTACTCAGGGGGTTCACATACATAGAGAGAAAATTAACACTGCAACTACAGAGTCCACTTTAAAAAGCAGGAGGAGGGCTGGAGAGATGGCTCAGCGGTTAAGAGCACTGGCTGCTCTTCCAGAGGTTCTGAGTTTAATACCCACCAACCACATGGTGGCTCACAACCATCTGTAATGGGATCTGAAGCCCTCTTTTGGTGTGTCTGAAGTCAGCCACAGTGTTCTCATATAGATAAAATGAATAAATAGATAAATAAATAATTTTTTTAAAGCAGGAGGAAAGAGTATTAATTTCTGTCTTTTTGGATATTCATTTGTATCCAGAAGCACTCCTGAATAAAGCATTCTTATCTGTTGTTATTGTGTTTAAAGTTTAGCAGGTTTGCAGTTGTTCATCCTCTTTGTTTTGCTGTCCTGGAGCATCTGTTTATTAGTTTAGATAAGGATTCTTACTTCATTATTAGTTAATTAGTTTAGATAAAGGAACACAGAGAACCACTATTGTAAACATATAACCATAGCTTGTAAACTTTATTTTCTGTATAAAAACAAAAAGGAAAAGGGGGCATGAGATAGGGGTTTTCTAGGGAGGGGAAATGGGGAAAGGGGATGGCATTGGAAATGTAAATAAAATATATAAAAAAATTAAAAAAAAAGAAAAAAAGAGAAAAGTTTATTTTCAACAAATTTCAGATTTCTTTAGGTTGAAAACACATTCGCCATGAGCCTACAGACACCATTTATGAACATTATTTTCAGTGGTTTTTGCTCCACTTTCTTCAATCCCAGGGCTGTATGATGCCGAAAAGTGCTTGTGGATCTCCCAAAGTTGTTGTGGTATGCAGCTGTTGTAACCCAGGCCTACACGGCCTCTTCAAAGAGTCCTGGCCACCATCCACAAAGAGCATAGTGTCTGGTCTTAGGGTCCAACCTCTCTGGCCTTCTGAAGAGTTGGCTGGCTTACTACTGCCCAGTTAACAGAGACCAGACCTCAGAGTTGGACCAACCTTGAACCAGACCTATCTACTTCTCTCTATGTACCATAAGCATCAACCACTCTTTGCCTATAGTGCAGTCACCTGAGGAACTTGGGAACCCAGAGAACAAAGACAGGGAAGTAGGGCCTAACCGTTTCCTTAACTGGCTGTATATAAGGAAGGATGGGGAATTCTGACAAAATACAAGTAAGAATATCTATTCATTGAAAACTTTCTTTGAAATAAATTATTTTAAATCAAATACCATACAGCTGGTATCCCTATTCTTGGGATGAAGCAAATAGACATATATGATGGGGATATAACACAGAAGAAGGTTTTTGGTTATTTTTTATTAACTAAAGGGAAGACAAAACTCCAGAAGGAAGATGAGAACAGATTGGATTAAGTATCTTTTTCTTTTCAAGGCACTGTATTGTGTTATTCTTACAAAAGCAATATATTCATTATAGAAAATGTATTTCTGGAATCCTGGAGAGGAATATAAATAATGCCTTGCTTTGCTTTTATATCTGAAATATATATATATATATATTGTTCACACACTAGAAGTCATCTCTTAAACATCTACATATATATATATATATATATATATATATATATATATATATATATATAATTTCATATACTTTAAGCCCATTTAAAAGTAGAATGCTTAGTAATACTGTTTCATTATCTGAGTTTTTAATTTAATAAAATATCTCAATACTTTGGGGGCGCAAAAATTGCAAGATAGTTTTTAATCAGTCTAGAGTATTTGTATCAGTGCCGTGTGATAATTTAAATGGAGATATACGTACTCCCACTAAAAAAGTATTGAAACCGTTTAAACTTTCCATAACATTATAGATATTCCCATCGGACGTATCTTATAAAAATGTGCAGTATCTATTTGTTACAGATGGACATCCACTGACGTCCACTTCTTTGTCTTTACTTACTTTGTTTCTTATACGTTCACACACTAGAAGTCATCTCTTAAACATCTAAATAGAGGATGAAAAGTCTTAGGGACTGGGAGTATAGTTCAGCAACATGCATGTCCAGCACGCCTGAGGTCCAGCATGCCTGAGGTCCAGCA
>JANHMN010000014.1:62491668-62529670 GCA_030674055.1 Rhabdomys pumilio
CTCTCTCTCTCTCTCTCTCTCTCTCTCTCTCTCTCTCTCTCTCTCTCTCTGTGATGTGCATGTATGTGGTGTGTGTGAGTGTGTGTGTGTGTGTGTGTGTGTGTGTGTGTGTGTGTGAGGTCAAACTCCATTGTTGTTTCTCAGGCACCATTTACCTTGATTTGCAGAGTTTCCACTTGGCTTGGTACTTACCAACTAGGTAAGGCTGGCTGACCAATGGGGCCCTAGAATCCTCTTGTCTGCACCTTCTTTGTGTTGGGATTACAGACATTCCACCTCCACCCCACCAGGCATTTTTTGTGTGTATGCTGAAGATTGAACTCAAGCAAATACTTTACTGACTAAGCTCTCTCCCACGACTCACTTTTTAACAGTGTTATTTTTCTCAAGGAGTTTTGTTTTTGATTTTTTTCTTTTCCCCAACATCTACTCTTCTCACCATATTTTTGAGCCTTCTAATATGATTGAGTTATTTTTAGTTTGGATGGTGAATAAGGGGATCTGAGGTGACATGTTTTTTTTCCTCTCAGTTGTTTCCTATAACCTAAGTCACGACATTTAAACCAGCCATGTTTATATACTTTATGGACACAGGATTATAGAATTCCAATCTACAAGAAGATATTATTTTCAACTAATGTGGTGCCCTAAAGGAAATCAAAACAATTTTGTCATAAACCTTTCTCTCATCAGAGAGAATATTTTTGGAACACATAGATATTTAAATAGATATGTAGATAGAATGACATTTCTTCCATCTATCCATCTATCCATCCATCCATCCATCCATCCATTCATTTATCCATCCATCCATCCATTCATCCATCCACCCATCATCCATTTATTGGATAAACATTTTTGTGAACTATTCTGCTTATTAAGAAATAGTGTACTTGTTATTTCTCCTCGAAATACATGTATTTCTAAGAGAAGCAGAGAGATAATTTGAGCAGCCATGTAATTCCCTCTCTTAGCCTCACTGTTCACTTATGTGATATTTTCATGTCCATTTTACAGATGGAAATCTTAATGCTTGTGGGACTTTATAGCACGGCCAGTGTTATGTAGATAACTATCTAAGTATATGTCTTTGTGATGTTAACTGTAGCATTCTTTTTGTCTTTTTACATTTATTTCTGCACATGCTACAGATGAAGACTTCACAGCACTTACTCCTAGGAGCTCAGAGGCCATACCATGTGAAATTTATATATTTTGATGTGTTACTATTTATTATCATTTTATTTTTTAGTGTAGCCATAAAGTGTGGGACCTTAGGAAAACTGTGGATGGAAAGCATCCAGTAAATGTCACTTGTTTATACTAGTTTCTACATTTCCTCAAATTTTAAATTCTCATGTAGTGAATAAATGAATTAAAGTAATGACTAGGGAGGCTTCAAATGTGACATGACAGATGGCAGAGATGTTGGGAAGAGCATGTTTTTTTTGAGTGACTACAGCTCAGCAAATTCAAAACTGGTAGACGTGCACAAGTTCTGAACTGTTTCTTTGCTCTAAGATGAATTTCTTTTCTATACTAACCTGGTAACTGTCTCACTGGGCTTCATTCATGAGCTTCAGAATTTGGGGCCCCTGCCCAACAAAACCACTCAACCAGTAAAGATTTGTGGGCTAGAACATAAAGTGGAGTGAGTGGTGTTTGCTGTTTGCTTTTATGCATGCTTTTTTTTTTTTTTTTGTCACCACAGCCCTTATTTTTGACTTTGGATTTTGTAGAGAGGGAATGTTCTTGATTGTATTCCTGGCACTGAGATTGGATTCTCTGGTTCACTTTCCATTTCAGTTCCCTTGTTAGAGGCACAGCACTAGGTCATTTGTTCCATATTATTAGTTGAGTGCAGACGAGGTACCAGGCATCTCTGTAAGAATAATCAGATGTTACTAGATGACCAAAACATACCAAGACAAACCAAACAACAACAACAACAACAACAATAGTCACAACAATCACAATAGTCAAACTTCCAACTATCCTAAGAGAATAAATAGTAAAAATATTCATGTTTGGTGGAAGGTGTTATATGTTCTAAAAATATACAAAGCATGGCAAAATGGAGAGATGGGGATTCATGTGGCCTGCACATTCAGGGTAGGTAGTGGACCTCATTGAGAAGGTACATTTAAGAAAGACTTGGGGAAGACAATGAACTTTATAGAGGAAGAATATGCCTGGTAAATCACTAGTCAGTGAAGATGTCTCAAGAGAAGAAAGGACTGCTGTGTTTGATGTAACAGGTCTCAGAATCTTACATTCAAAGCAGCACTGTCACATTGTCTGGGAATACACTAGAATCCCAGTTTCTCAACCCGGCGCCAAGCCTGCTAACTAAGCTTCCAATTTGATTCTAATGTGCCGGGGGAACTTTTGATGTAGGAAGTATCTGTCATATAAGGAAAATAATAGAAAATGTGGTCCCTGTAGTGACTGGAAAAGAGACCGTCTTGTGAAACTTCGTGAGACAGATCTCAGAATTTGTGTGGGATGATTGGTACTGGAGGATTTGGGGGGAAGAGCTGTATTCATTGCTAGGACCAACCACCTGGCAGGAACAACTGAATGGAGAAAGGTTTACTCTGGATTACACTTTGAACAAGGTTGGGAAAGGCAAAATGAAATGGCTCAGTCTATATCAGTAGGTGTGCAATGATGGTTTATCCATATGGCGGTAGGCTAGATGGTAAAGAGGTATTGCTGGAACCTTCATAGACCCACCCTTAGTGACCTACTTTCAATAGTCAGGCCTCACCTCCTAAAATGCTACAGCCTTCTAAGTTGGGGACCAAGTGCCCCAGAGATAAGCCTGTGAAGGTTTTATTGGATACAAACCACATTTTAATGTTTTAGTGTTGTCATTCTGACTGCTACACTGGAACAGGTTATAGGGAGAAGAGCTACAGGAAAACCTGCTTGCAGCTTGTAATTCAGAGGAGAAGTAAAAATGGGAGATTGGACCAAAATGGTGACAGTGAGAAAGATGGGATTCTGACACAGAGATGATAGTATTTGATCATGAATTTATTGTGAAGTTTGGGAAAAGGAAGGACTCTGGGGACAGGGAAATGATCGATCCAGTGGGTGAAAGTGATTGGAGTGTAAGTCTGGAGATCCTCTGTTCAGTCCTTAAAACCCACTTAAAGATAGAAGAAAAGAACCAACCCCACTGAATTTTCCTCTGATCTCTGCATGCAGACAGTGGCACAGTCACCTACACACAACACCCCCCCCCACCTTATAAAATAAAGTACTCAATAGTTTTGGCTTGAGGAGTTGGAAGTATGTAGTTCCACTTGCTGTGATGAGGAAGTCTGAGCTTGGGCTTCAGACAGATTACATTCCGGTTTGCTGACAGTGCTCAATAGGAATCATTTATTTGAAGTCCTAAGGTTATACAATGAGGAGCTCATGGGAATCTGAAACACAGTTTGGCAGTTGTCAGTACCTATTATATACATCTTTGTATCATATATATTTGCCTGTCTATATATTATCTATGTTTAATCTGTCAGCTTTTCAACTATCTATGCATACTCTATGTACAATACCAATAGTTATCTTTATATCACTATCATCATCTATCATCTATCTACCTACTCTATGTATATATGCATGCATGTATGCATGTATGTACGTATGTATGATCTTTGTAATCTATCATCTGTCAGTCTGTCTGTCTGTCTGTCTGTCTATCTGTCTGTCATCTATTCATCCTGTTTATTTTCAGTGCAGAAGATCAAAGCCATGGTATTGTATATAGTAAGGAAGTGCTACTTAATTAACTGAAGTACATCCCTGGCTGAGTGATTAGCATATTGATGGCGGTCAAATCAAGGCGCAGTTTGCAGACTGGCTATGGGTTTCTTTTCTCACAGTCATAAGATGCTTCCTTAAAATGAAGAATTATATTACCCATAAAACTGGAGGGGCTTGGATATTGGTTAATAAGACATTTTTCTGAGTCTGGCTGGCTTCTCTCTCTTGAGGCTTGTATGAGCACTGGATCTTAACAGAGAGGTAACCTCATCCAGTAATTAACTAGTACTTCCATTATGCACTATTATTTCAAATGATTCATTGCCACACAGACTTAAGCCTCTTTCAGCAGGGAGTAGAATTTGGAAATGTGCTGTGGGTATCTTGCATACCCACTTGGGTAATGACATTTTTATAGGAACCTGGGCAGTGCATAGTGTAGACTTGTAGTACAGCAACAGGAAGTCACACTCAGACTCAAGAAAGCCCGTCATGTAATTTTGTTGCTGAACTCACATTCAAGATTGTGTTTCCCAAAATTGCAGTGATGTGGACTCATACACTGTTACATCTAGTCATATGGTCAATTGCCAGTATATTTAGAAAGCTTTTCAAGTAAACTCAGAGGAATGCATGGTTCTTTTTACAAATTATAAGGAGTACTTACTGATAGTCTTTTCCATGTTTGATTAATTTCTTTAACGTCAAAGTCTTTCACATTAGTAGTTCTCTTTCATGCACAGCTTTCTTTAGAGTCAGTCTATTTTCTCTGCTGTTCTTTCTCCTCTGAGCTTCACATTTCTGTGGCCTGCTCAGTGCTACCTCTGAGCTCCTAAGGACAGGACCACCATTGATAGTCATCGCCCAAAGCTTTGCTCACCTCCTGAACTGTAAGATTTGTATCTCAGAGGAGATACAAAATTATGCTATATATTATGCAACAAATATAATTAATATATAAAATATCATTAATTCTTTGAGAACTCTATGAAATGTATTTTGATCAGTTTCTTCCCCTAACTCCTCCAGGTTCACTCCACCCCCAAATTTATGTTTTCTCTCTTTTTAAATTTTAATAATTCACTTATTCGACTTGTGCTTCCCATGTACTCCTGGATATTGGGTCATCCATCAGGGCATGGTCAGCTACATCCTTAAGGAAAATTGACCCTTCCTTCCCCAGAAGCCATCAAATCTCATACAGCTTCTCCACTAGGATTGGAGTTTCATGAATACCTTCTCATTCCATGCTAGAATGTGAATGTGGACTGGCTTGATCTTGTCTAGATCTTAGGCTAGCAACTGTAGCCTCTGAGTTCATAGGTCCAAGTGTCATAACATATCCAGAAGTTACTGTCTTACTTTAGACCATGCCACTCTGGGTCTTGTAATATTTCTACCTACTCTTTATGATGGTCCCTGAATATATCTATATATACATATATGGTTTTAAGTGTCACAGGCTGGCTTCAAAGTCACTGTGTAACTGAGGAGGACTTGACCTGTGGATCCCTTGCCTCAACTCCTGAGTGCTGGCACTATAATGTTCACTCACAACTGGTTTTTGGTGATGTGGACATTTGGCCCAGGCTTTCATGCATTTTAGACAAACATGTTAATCATTCAACCATCCCAGTCCCCAAAATACACGTATCTGGGAGAGAATGTTACATTTTCAGGCCGTGAAATGTTTTCAATTTAAAAGAAAATTATCTTTGTATGTTTTTCAGAAAGACTCTTGCTTTGTAGTCCAGGCTGGCCTTGGACTACAGGCTGTAATTTTTCTGCCTCAGCATTCTGAGTCCTGGGATTACAGGTGCATGATGGACTGTTGATATTTTTTAATTTGTACCTGTGGTCAGAGCTTAGGTTACTTGACTGATCACAGAGAGCTGTTATTCAGAAAAGAGAGAACCATTTCAGTCTAGAGGTGAGAGAATCTCACTGAAACAGTGGAGCTCTTTCAAAGAAGCTGAAAGCAATAATTATGTATGAAATAATAATTAGGTGTGAAAGAAATAATTATTGCGACAAGGAATGACCTCAAAATAGGATCACTTATAATGGAAATATATTTATGTAAATTAACAGGAACTGGAGAGGGAACGAACTCACCTCTTGGAGGATGTAACGGCAAACAAAAGAAGGATGAAGGAGCTCGAAGATAATTTGCTTTATCGTCTAACGAGCACTCAAGGGTCCCTGGTAGAAGATGAGAGCCTTATCATTGTACTGAGCAACACAAAAAAGACAGCTGAGGAGGTGACACAGAAGCTAGAAATTTCTGGAGAGACAGAAATTCAAATTAACTCAGCCAGGGAGGAGTACCGACCTGGTGAGTCTGGTAATGGAAGACAAATGTCACAAGAAAATAGAGTCAGGCAGAGATGGGAATTAGAGAAACCAATTAAAGCAGGGACATTATACAGTGTACAATGCATTTTACATTACATTACATTATATGCAATTACTGTGCAATGGGGAGGGATGGCCAATCATAATTTCTACGATTTATTTTGAGTTTAGTAAATTAGAAATAGAAATATTATGTAATGGTGTAAACTTTTGGTATTATCTGTGGTAGTTGGGAAATGCTTTAAAATACTCATGAATTTATTTCAAAATAAGAGATTAAAATACTGCAATGAAATAATAAATCCTGAGACATTAGTATTTATGAACTTTGCATTAGTTCCATACTATGTAGCAGCAAGGTGTTGTGTTTATTTGGCTGTCTTTAGCTCACCATGTAATAAACAGGTGTTCATTGGTTATCTAAAACGTGTCAAATATTCAATTCACTATCCTTTATCAATTTTTCGGGAAAAAGAGTTGAAACCATTTCATGGTGTGATGGACAGTCAGAGGCATCATCTTTGTGATGCCTTGTATTGAAAGCTTGCGGCGAACGTTCGGTTTGCTCTCCATGAGCTTCGGAGTAAGGTTCTGTGGGACCAACTGGATCCTTTGCTGAGTGTTAAATACAAAACCTTTAAAATAACCTTTCTTTCCATCCTGATAAAACACAGAAAAACTATACATATTAAAGGAGTGTAGTGATTCTAAAATGAGAACTGTCTTGGTTTCACTAGTACCCTTTGGTAAACTATGCAAAACTTATAAATGAAGATAAAATAAGCATTGCTATAAATTTCATTGTTAGAAGGCAGTTACTGATGAGGCAAAAAAAAAGTTGTTTTGAGTAATAAATTGGGGTGATGTGTTTGCACAGCTCACTTATTTTTGATTCTTGTGCTACACGCCTCCCTGCTCTTTGTCTTTCAGTTGCTACACGGGGAAGCATCCTCTACTTCCTCATCACGGAGATGCGCTTGGTTAATGAGATGTATCAGACTTCGCTCCGTCAGTTTCTGGGCTTGTTTGACCTTTCCTTAGCCAGGTATACCTGTCCCTAGGAAGTTGAGCTGAATTCTTTATCTGTGGATGAGGACGATATTAGAATTTCCCTTTTGCTTGTCAGTAAGAGTATGTTCCTTTCTTAAGTCTGAGATTAGTGTAGTTATCAGCATGTTAACAAATCATTCAGACATGTCATCATATGCCCAGAGGAGGCTATGCCAGCCATTCATCCATTGATTTGACTTTTCTCTTTTTTTGGCTTCATGTGTTCTGCTAAATGGGAATTTTTCTAAGACAATGTTGTGGATAATAATGGCCTGTGGGTAAAATTGATTTAGACAACAGTGAGGTATTTTGTTACGTTGCTTCCTGTTGAGAGAATTCTTGTTAGTTTAGATTTAGGAGCTCTCTCTTGATGTGTTAAAGTAAAAATTAGTCCTCCAAGTTACTTATTCTCTACCAGAGATAATATTTTTGTAGACAAGTGAAAAGGGCAGCGGGATAAGCTTGTCTTAAATGGTCTCTTCCTCAGGTCTGTCAAGAGCCCAATCACAAACAAGAGGATTGCTAATATCATTGAACACATGACCTATGAGGTGTTCAAGTATGCTGTCCGAGGCCTATATGAGGAGCACAAATTTCTGTTCACTTTGTTGCTCACCCTAAAGATTGACATCCAGAGGAACCTAGTCAAGCATGAGGAGTTTCTCACTCTCATTAAAGGTCAGCAGAAAGTGCTATACACACCGCAGGTGCTCTGAATGCTCTTTGCACAATCTTTATTTTACTTTTTAAGTTGTAGTCGTTTCTTTGCATTTTCATTTTTTTATTTGCTTACATGAGACATTTCATTTGATCACTTAATTGAACAATGACTATTCGTTGGACATGTACTATGTCTCAGGGTATGGAACAGACATTTTATTGAACCAAATCACTTGCAGAATGCCTGAGTTTTGAGAGGAAGGTATAGAAAAAAAATAATGAACCAAGCAAAATATATCCTATGTGGGAAGCTAGGAAATGTTAGGGGACGGGAATGAGTGCTGTACTATTCTTGTGGAATGATAGAATTTCCTGACCTACCCTTGCCCTTCCAGCCCACAAAATAAATCTCAAGAAAGAAAGGACTCATTTGGCACATGATTTGAGATGCAGTCCATCATGGTAGGAAATTAGGGCTATAAGAAATTGAGTGAACAACTCATATCACATCCACAGCCAGAAATCAGGGCTATAGGAGGCTTGTGCTCAGTCACTTGCTCTCTTATTCCATGCAGGATCCACACCCAGAGGATAGTGCCCCATTCCTACTTTCAGTGTCTATCTTCCCACCTCTCTTAACCTAAGCAACATAGTCTTTCAAAAGTGGGTTCAGAGGCTAAATATATCCCCGCCATGGCTGTGTCTGTAGGTCTGTCTCTTACATGATTCCACATTCTAACAAGTTGGACAATTAATACTTATTATGAGGGAGGGCATGGATGGGTATAGGGTATGAGCTATAATGATAGCATAAAGCTTTAAATTGTATATATAATTGATTCTCTAGTCGAGTAGATATTAATTAGCAACTGGCACCTGATTAAAGATTTGAAATAGCAATGAAACATTTACAGAAGGAGTGTTAAGGGAGCAAGGTGATGTAAGGGCTTTCAGTGGGATCATGGGAATGAGATGAAGACAAAGCAAAGTTGTCAGGGTCTTGGAAGGTGGATGGTTGAGGTGATTCAGCAGCCATTACATATTGATTTTTTATTGTATATTTATTGAAGCATTGATCACAGGTAGACCTTTGGGTCACTAGCATATACAGTTGAACAGAAAGCCAAAAGACACAGACCTGCAGTCAAATATTTTTTAAATGGTATGCATGTATTGTACATAGAAATGGGTTTCAGGAAGATTTTTTTTTTCCGTTTTGTACTGGGAATTGAGCTTAGTATCTCATAATTATAGACAACTGCTCTAGTGTTACTGAGCTATTTTCCCAGCTACATAAAAATACTTTCATACAAGTATGTCATATACTTCAATCTTATTTATCTTGCGTATCTACCTATTTCTCCCTCACTCCTAGTCCCCTTCATTTTCTCGATTTTACTTCTACTTTCTTAACATATGTGTGTGCATGATTTTATATGTTTATATAAATGTCTGTGATTGACAAAGAAGGTAAAATGTGGTATTAGTCTGAATCTGACTTCTTCCACTAAGTGTGATCTCCTGTTGAATCAATTTTCTTGCAACCAACGTAATTTTATTTTGATGGCTGAAAAAAAAATCCCATTGTGAGTAATGTGTATGTGATGTGATGTGATGTGATGTGATGTGATGTGATGTGTGTGTGTGTGTGATGTGTGTGTGTGTGATGTGTGTGTGTGTGTATGTGTGTGTCTGTTTGTGGTAGTCTTCATTTATTAAAGGACTCCTAGATTAGTTTATAATTGGGTTGTTATGGATAGAGCTACAATACATCATGAAAGTATTTATGTGATATAGTAACTTAGAAGCCTCTAGTTATCTACCAAGAATGGACTAGCTGAGATATACAGTAACTTGATTTTTTTTTTTTTGAGTAAACTCAATACCATTTTCACAGTGGTTTGAGTAATTTGTATTCTGACTAGCAGTGTCTGAGTGCATCCTTGCCAGTTCTTGTCATTATTTATTTTCTTAATGGCAGCTCATCTGACTGTGGTAACTGAGTCTCAATAGTTCAAGTTTATATTTCCTTGACACCTAAGGATGTTGAACACTTTTCATTTGCTCATTAGCCATTTGTTCGTGTTCTTGTTCTTGTTCTCATTCTCCCCCTCTTCCTTCTGTCTCCTTCCTCCTTCTGCTGTTGCTGTTGCTTCTTATTCTTTTTCAGAATTGTTTGTCATCCCATTCACTGATTGGATTGTTTAATTTTTTGGTATTTAAATTTTGGCTTCTTTCTATAGTCTATATATTAATTTTCTAATGTATAGCTTGCAAAGATTTTTCTTTCATTCTGTAGTTTTTCTTTTGGCTTGATGACTTTTTGATTCGCATACTTAATTATGCTATCTTTTTTTCTGAATTTTTCATTTTATTTTCTGAACTATTGGAGTTCCTACAATCTGAATTAATTACAGAGAACTCTTACTTTCTTAGTTATGTTTATTATAATGTATTTCTTTCCCTTTCTTTCATTTTTGAGGTCTTTGATATATTTTAATCTTAACACAGATATCATTCTCAATAGAACAGCAAGGGATCACTTTCATTTGCTTTGCTGATGTATTTTTTTCTTTCTTTTTTATTGTTTGCATCTTAGTTAAGGTTACTATTGATGTTATAAAACACCATGAAAAAAACTAACTTTAAGAGAAAAGGATTTATTTGGCTTATGCTTCCATATCATTGTTCACCATCAAAGGAAAGCTATCAGGCTAGGAACCTGTAGGCCGGAGCTGATGTAGAGGCTTCGGAAGAATGCTGCTTACTGGCTTGTTTCCCATAGCTTTGTCATTCTTTCTTAAAGAAGCTAGGACTACCAGACGAGGAACAATCCCACTCAAAATTAACTGAGACCCCCCACATCAATCACTAATTAGGGGTTCCCAATGGAGGAGTTAGAAAGAAGGATCTGGAGAAGCTGAAAGGGTTTGTGGCCTCATGAGGGGAGCAACAATACCAACCAACCAGAGCACCCACCAGCCTAAACCACCAGCCTGGGAGCACATAGGGAGGGACCCGTGGCTCCAGCAGTATATGTAGGAGAGGATGGCCTTGTGAGGCATAGGTGGGAGAGGAGTCCTTGGTCCCATGAAGGTTGGATGCTGAGTGTGGAGTGTGGGGGAATTAGATTTAGATTTAATTAGGAATTAGATTGTGGGGAGGTGGGAGTGGGAGGGATGGGGATACATCCTCATGGAAGCAGGAGAAGGGGGGATGGAATGAGGGTTTCCTGGGTGGGGGGAATGGGGTAAGGGGAGAATATCTGAAATGTAAATAAAATGTCCGATAAAAAAATGCTCTACAGTCTTGCTTTACAGCCTGATTTTATGAATGGGTTTTCTGAATTGACACAAAACTAGCCAGCACAGCACATCACATTGCATCACACACGAATCCGCTTTTGTTCAGTATCAAATCCGTCTTCCTTCTCCAACTTCTCCCATATAAGCCCCCATTAGTTTACCCTCCCAACTTCAGCTACTCTTTTTAATTCCGCGGGGTCCACTTAGTGTTGCCAGAGTGCAGGGCCATACTGTGATATTTGGGTAGTCTGTTGCAGAATACATCCAAAGTAAGCTGACTCAATTGCCAATGAATGGACATAGAAATAAATTGTACCCTAAATACTGACATCGATAGCCATCATTAGACTCTCTCCCTTCATCATAGGAGATTCTTTTGCAATAGGTAAGAGACTAAACATGCCACTACTTAAAGTGTGAATAAAGAATAAAGAGCCCTTTTAACTAGGAAGTGGCAGACCCTTACCAGACACTGTCTCTATGATATCTTTATCTTAGAGTTCCCCAAATCAAGAGCTGTGACAAAGTAATTTCTATAATTTTCAAGGAGACTTTGACCCAGCAAAGTAAGTCTATTATAGCAGCACAAACAGCCTGGGACAAAATGTAACACTCTTCCATTATTGGTTTTTATTCGTCTCTAAGATAACTTAGCTTTTGTGATGTTTCAAACTTTTCTTAACTGTTGAATTTTATGGTAGAATGGAATAACTGGTACGTTTTAATTATGAACATCTTTCCTTTTAAAGAAAAGTATTAGGATAAAAAATTGACATTTACTTTTTCCTCCAAGGCAAAAGTTTCAAGGAATAAAAATAAAAACGTAATCCTGGATCATCTGAGAATTTTATTTTGAAAATTTTTCTTTCTCAGCTGTTGATTAAAGAATTTATTTAATCTGTGATCATGTTATTAAAATCATTTTTTTCTCTCAACATACAATTATTATTTGTGCTTAATTGTATATTTTTGGAACAGCCAAAGTAGTCACAGCATAGTTGCCCAATACTAAACAGTGAACAATGCTTCAACCTACGAGGCTCACTCATTCATTTCCAAGAATAGTTTTTTGTTAACTCACTGGCAAATACCTTATTTTTCCCAATTTGCTGGAAAATGGGCAGTTGTCACAGAAATTGGCGAGGCATTTATTGCTATTATCATTAGGTCTTTAACTTCTCCTTGGCATTACAACAAGCTGTTTTCACTTTATGAGCTAATATTTCCATTCAAATAGCTTCCAGGCCCCATTTACCTTATTATAGATGAACTAAGATCGATCTGGCAAAGGGACACAATTTAATAGTACATAGTGTCTAGATTAAGTAGAGCATGGCTCAATAAATGTCTCGAGCATTATTTGTTTATACCTTGCTCTGTAAAACAAAGAATTTTAATGTAACCTTGGGCTTTTCCACTCACGCTCCAGTTTCTGAATAATGCCTTGGAGGTTTATTTATTTATGAATAAATGCATAGGTCATAAGCGTTGGCTTGTTCCTAGATGAGCTCATGACTTATGTAACCCACTTAAACTCTTCTATGTCTGCCACAAGGCTAGAAACCTCCCCTCAGTTTCATGTGCCTGATTTCCTCAGAGCCCAGGGTGAATCTCTAGCTCCCGACTTCCCAGAGTTCTTGTCTCACTACCAAAATCCACACCTTCTATTTCCTGCCTTTTGCTAGTAAGCCGTCAGCTTTATCTTGACAGCTGCTCCTTCCTCACAGTATACAAGATATTTTCCCTATATTTGAAGATGGCCAAATGGGTTGATTTTCCCTTAATGAACCATTTTCTGAAATGCTTTAATGGATCGTCTTTACTAGACAACGTATTTTATTATTTGAAAGATTTCTTAATGACTTCTTTGATGTAAAATATGATTGTTACCTGCTGACATTTTTTGAAGTGGCAGCAGGTGTCATTTATGGTTTGTTGCTAAACATTGTTTGTTGTTTCCACCAGTTATTCCCTAAAAGATAGGCGTTAGTACCAAGTGGAAATTTTTGTTGTAGTTAGATTATCCAATGTGACATAGCCCATAGGATGTGATCAAAATAGATATAACTTGCTTCTAGAAGAGAATCCCTCAAATATATCTAGTGGTACTAACATCTGTAGACAAACTGTATGTCTAAAGGTAGCTTGTACTAGTATAAGGCCATTCTTAGTACTGAGAAGAGTTGTTCTGTGAGTTGTCTTGTCTTTAATCTTACCTGGTTTATGTACTTAAAGCACTACACTTAGGCTACATTATTACATTTTAAAACTTGGAAGGAGAGTTCCAGGTAGACAAAATACCTTGTCCTAGATGTTGGCTGGCTTAATTGGGTGAGAAGCAAGCATTAACTTGTTTCTAAAGGTATCATGTTGATATTTGATTGATTTTTTTTTCAGCAATCATCTTTTCACTTGCTTAGGTTTGAAGCATGTTCCATGCTATCATTCATATCTCTGAATTTAATAAATGTTAAGGCAGTAGACTCACTGTAATTAAGTCACTTCAAATAGAAATATTTTTTAATGAATTATTTTTTTTTGGTTATTTTGTTTATTTACATTTCAAATGTTATCCCCCTTCCCAGTTTCCACTCCAAAAATCCCTTATCCCACCCCCACTCCCTTCTGTCTCCATGAGGGTGCTCCACTACCCATCCACCCACTCCACTCTACCTCCCTACGCTGGGGCATCAAGCCTTCACAGGACTGAGGGCCTCCCCTCCCTTTGACGCCAGACAAAGCCATTCTCTGCTGCATATGAGTTGGAGCCATGGGTCCCTTGTGTGGGACTGTGACAGGATAGCTTGGTTTCTGGTGGAGCACTGGCTAGAGATGGCTGGAGACCCAACAGGTATTCCTGCAAGGGACAGCATACATTTCACCACACTCCCAGACACCAGGCTCCTGACACACGGCCAATGACCTCCATTGATCTGCGCCTTTCAGTCATGTAGGGCAATGCCCCCACAGCTCCTCCCAAAGAGAGGTTTGTGTCACCTAGCACAGGTAGAAGGCATGACTATAGGCCTCAGAGACTCAAAAGATTTCCATATTAATGAGATACCTAAAGGCCAGAGAGCATAGCCAATTAAACATTCCTCCCCCAGACCTTCCTTCCTCCCTATAAGTCAGGCCAGCCCTGAGAAATGGGGGTGGGGGATGTACAGCTTTGTCTAATTTCTGCCATGTCAATAAACCTTTTAAAACCATGGACTTCCTCATGTCTTTGGGGCCCCACCTTGGGGAACCGTGGATAAGGCCTTTGATTATGGAGCCACTGCTTAATTTCTCGCAAGAAGACTTCTCTACGTTCCAGCCACAGAGCCCTGCCAACTCAGCCAAGCTAGTCAAGCCCTCCATCTCAGTTCTTCTGTGGCTCCCAATGGCATCTGGAAGCCCAAGGACAGAGACCACCAGTCTCCCTGGTCAGATGCTTCAGCCAGGAGACCCCCAAACCAGGAGCTCTGCCCCCGTGGGTCTTCTGGCTGAGACTTCCATGCCCGGAGGAGCTAGGCAGCTTCTCACAGCCCAGTGTCTGCCAGGCACCGTGAGGAGCCACTCAGTCAAATTTCCATGCCTCTGCCTCCCTGGGCCATGGCAGACATGCAGGAACCACAGCACAGCCCAACAGGACTCACCCCCACTAGTGGGCACTACAGTCTCTCACCCTTGTATATTCTTTGGTTGATCGATTAGTCAATGGGAGTTCAAATTATTTTAAAGTAACAATAAAGGTAGCAACTTTATATATTTAATTTTATAGGTGGTGCCTCATTGGATCTTAAAGCCTGTCCTCCTAAACCATCCAAATGGATCCTAGACATGACTTGGCTGAATTTGGTGGAACTCAGCAAACTTAAACAGTTTTCAGACATCCTGGATCAGGTAACATGTTCTTTGAGTATACTTAAGCTACTGTCATGGCTAACAGCTTTCAGACCCATTGCTACAGTGTGTGTTTGTGCGTCACACGCCCTCAGTCTTAGAGTGTATTGCATGTGTTTGATGTTTGGCCTTCCTGCAGCTTATCCACAGTTTGGAAGCATCAGCTCCCACCGAAGGCCAGTTATTCAGGAAGAATTGTGCCTAGGAAGTTTAATAGGAATTGTTTCAGCCTAAGTGTCACTATCATCAATGAAGGTCTGTATATGGGTCTGTAATACACAGGAAAGTCTATACACAGGAAGACTGATATCACTCCAATTAGATAGAGTAGCTATCTATATACATAATTATACATGAGTGCTCTCTTTAGAGATTAAATAGAAATGTAAACAGCTTTTCCTACTAACTTTCCCTTCCTGGTCTTTGTCTCTCTTTTCTCTTCCTCTGCTGTTACTCCCAGTAACAGCAGGCTTGAAACTAATGCTAACATTTGTGTCTTTATCTATACATTTTACTGTTCTTTAAACCGTTTAGTTGCCCACGATCTCTGTACATACTGGAATCATAGAAGATGAGCCAAGGGGCTCATAACTGGTGTTTGTTATTACTAATCAGTAGTTTTGGTATAATCAATTGTTTTAGGTAAAATAACTCATTTTTTGGAGTTATTAATGTAGCCTAGTACTCTATCAGGATACACCCAGGAATCATTCCTGGATCATTCTGGTCAGAGATTGCTGCCTTTTAGAGAGTGTATCATGTCTGAAACCCTGCCCCGTCATGCAACTGAATGTTTCATACATCATGAAACAGATTAATATTTATTATTACATGATGATTTCTGAATTTGAACCCAGGAAATTCTTTCTTCGATTAAAACAGGAAGCCTTGAGGCTTTCATCAAATGGATTATCAGAAGATATAAGATTCTGTTAATTTATAGATGTTATTTGCTTGAAGTTTTTGATGTTCTTGCCTCTGTAAGGCTGGTGTCCTACTGCTCTAGAGGGTAAATGTTCTATGTGCTTTGCCAATTACCTACAAGACGTAGGTGTCTGGTCATCTGTGTGCTGATGATGTTAAATGTAATATCTCAAATTACTTTAGATCCATAGAATATTGACCCCAAACCTGTTTATTCAATAACAAATATGTATTAAGTGTCTTCTTTTGTGTCAAGAGTGGTCCTAGGAAATGAGGAAACATGAATGAATGAGGCCAGATTATAAGAGGATTTTTATGGAGCAAATCAGACTTCTTCAGGATAATGAAAATGAGGCTCCATTGATTTTTCTTTTCTTATAAATTTATTACTGTAAAGGCAGAGGTGAAATCAAGGATTTCAGGACTCTTCCTCCCTTGGCAGCTAGCTGTAGACTGGTGCTAACCTAGACTGATTTGGGAATAAGTTGTCTGTGATGTATAGTCAGACATTTTGTTCCAAGAATATAAAGCTTAAAAATAGTGAAAGCATATAGCTTATATATGCCTAGAACGGTCAGAAAGCTTGATGGAAAATATCCATGAAAAATCACGGAACAACTTTTGCGTGACCTGACACGCTTCTTAACCCATGGTGTTTTCAGATATCAAGGAATGAAAAAATGTGGAGAATCTGGTTTGACAAAGAAAACCCAGAAGAGGAGCCTCTTCCTAATGCCTACGATAAATCTCTGGACTGTTTCAGACGCCTCCTTCTTATTAGGTCCTGGTGTCCCGATAGAACCATTGCTCAGGTAAAGTATCTATTAAAAGGAAGCAACAGAGAAAGTTCTAAAGGAGAATTTTCCTTTAAATTTAAAGAAGTATTTTGAATGTGATTATCAACCAGAATTTCCTTGTGGGCTTCTAAGCAATTTTCTATAAGACAAATGTGATAAATGGAGACGCAAACAGCAAATGAAGTACTGAGGTGCATACTTCCCTAAGTGATTTATTAAACCCCTTTGGTCCTAGCGGTAAAACAAAAGCAAATGAGAAAATCATGATTCTGAGCTTGACATGTAAGAATAACATAAACTTAATGTATTATTCTCATGTATCATTTTATAATAACTCAGAAATGATATAGCTGCTCTATTTTCTCAGCTATAAATCAGCTTTTGTATAAGCTAGAAAACCCATTGAAGCAGAGAGAGAGAGAGAGAGAGAGAGAGAGAGAGAGAGAGAGAGAGAGAACCACCTAGCATGACAGACATGACTCGTAACACCGAAGCTCTAGGTGAGAGGGATCAGGCTGTCCTAAATCTGAATTCTGCACATGGCTTAAATGTGAATCCTTTTCCCTAAAGCTTCATCCTCTCCAAGACTTTTTATATTCTGGTCTTACATCATAGGTATTCACCCACTGAAAAGGCACGGGTCTTGCTTTCACAATTGAATGTTTAAAATTCAGCACAGGCTGACTTCTTAATGGCTTTCATAAAGCAGTCATAGAGTAAAACCTGCTGGCCTCTGTAATTCACCTTAGTGTCTGTAGGGGGTGTTACAGAATGTACAAAGTAACTACCCCCAACTTGACTAAGGTACCACGACTCAAAGGACCAGCTTGTTCCAAAGGCTTACTAGAAGAAGAAAAACAACTTTGGCCGTGTAAGGCACTGAGGTCACCCTGCTACTCACTTCTGTTTTCAACTTTATTATTTTTACTCTGCCCTAATGAATGGTCGAATAGTTGCCCTTTTCAAGATGGTATGGGAGGGAAAGTATAGGTATAGCTGGTTGTTTATCTCTTCCTGCCTCCTTACCTCCCTTCCCCTTTTGCCCCAGAAACCATTTAGTGTCAAAATTAAAATGAAGGCCCAAGATTGTTCTATAACGTTTCCATCTCTGTAAGGCTCTGTCATCCTGAGGTGGACCAGCAGCATGGCTTGTTAGCTTTCTACATTTTGTATCTTCTTGCCCACTCTGATGCATCCTTTTAAAAATAAATGGCAAAGACATTCTATTATCAGCTTTCCAAGTCTTCTGGTGATTCCCACGGCCCTTACAAAATCACTCAATTCCTAAATAAAATCTAGATGCTCCTCTGGAAATATATCATACCCTCTGGAATTTGCATCTATGTGAGTCCTTTTAAAATTTATTGCTCAATCAGCTCTACAAAGTGGATTCACTTGGACCCCATCAGCAGTGTTAAGGTTACAAACAATGTTCTTAATTTTGTCTAGTGGAATGGTCCACAGCAGGGGCTGTCACGTGGGTTGGCTACAAGAATACTGCACTGTTAGGGCCTATCCGATGCTACACATACACAGTGATGTCTAAAAGAAAACATGCCACAAAGGAAGGTCAGTCCATACGAGGTGACTTCTGAGTTCATTTCCCCCACCCCTACTCAAAACTTGAGCCTGTTAAATTGAGACCAGATGGAACAAAATGTTCTTTGGACTTGGACAGAGTCACCTGTGAAAAATGTAGCCTGTATATTTACTTGTGCCAATGAAGTGTTAAGGTTTTATGAGTTGGCAGGCAATGCAGAAGCCAGGTTGGCCTGCCTCAAATCGTCACTTACACAAATTATACTGGATGTCCTCCATGCACACAAGACAACTTATTCTTGTTTGCTCCAAAATTCCTGCACATGTGTTTACTGCGTGAATGACTTTCTTCTGCTTCTACGCTTCAGCTTAATTGCTTCTTTGTTAGGATGCATGCTCTGCAGTATTTCTGAGATATTAATTGGCTTTGTTGTTGCAATCCACTCGAGGATGTGGTTTATTTGCTATTACTTGGTCATTCTATGTCTAATCCTGAGGTGAAGTACCAGTCCCAAAGACAGGGTCATTCTGTCACTGCTCTGTAGTGCCATCCGACACACATCCTTAGACAAAGGAGGAGTCTGCAAACCAAGTTTTATACCTTTTGCAAGATGGAGATTTATGAGCACAGGGAGACTCAGTTATGCCTCTTTGTCTAATGTGATAATGCGTATGTTATGGACTGAAGTTATGGAGGTAAGGATATTTGGTTTTCTTCACACATGCTGTAGTTTTGTCTTAGAGGCTTACATCACACAATAAACTGCAACCTCTGGCCTTGAAGCCAATTGGAAACCATGGCTGTGATCCCAAGAATACATCTCTCTCCTAGGAACATGAATTTTATTTTAAAAAAAATCCATCACAATTTTCATTCTAAGTTAAATAGCTTTGTTTATCAAGGAGTTATAAAAGGATGTCTCAGCCTCCCCAACAAAATTGATCAATGTGCCTCAGATAGTTTGTGAACTAAACATAACTTACACAGTCTTCATACCAGAAAACAACAGGAAGAATGATATTTTATGACGTAAAAATTAGTCAGATCGAAGTGTGATTCCATCTTAATTATCAAATGATTGTATACATTTATAGGATTTCAGTACACGTGCACATTGTAGATCGGTCAGGTTAGGCTGTGAAGTTATCTCTTTTTTATGTATTATACTGAGGTGCTTTTGTGAATCAATGGATGGGTTAAATAATTGGAACAGAGACGATATACCCAAGAAACTTCAGTGATTTGCCCTCTGACTCCTACTGTATTGTAATGACTTGTATGGCAGTGGGTTGGGTCCATATGGATTTGTGTGGAGGTTTTGGGGGTTATTGAGTACCACTCTATCTTAAAATAGAAAACATTTGAGCTTTGCATGTATCTGAGGCACACTGTAAGGAGCTGCAGTGATGGCTGGTCCCTGTGGTTGAGCAGCAACTGCAATTATGGAATGCCCAGCCTTTGAATTACTTCCTGACTGCAGCTGTTTAGGGACCCTGAATGTATACATAGAGAAGGTTTTTGATGATATCAGTGGACATGATAAGCACACTTTTAAAATAATTGACAGAAAGATGCAGAAAAAATGTGGGCATTTAGAATAAAGTTAGAGACTCTCATACTGGATCTTGCCAATTTAGAAAACATTGTGGAAGATATATGGCATATCTCAAACTGAACTGGATTAGAATGTCATATCTTCAGAACATCTCTCAACTACTAAAATTCACAAAGGGAGGAAGGTCTGAATGGGTAATCATTTCTAGGACTGAAAGGCACAAGTCCTGACTGGTTATTTTAAACCTTGCATTGGTGGTAAACTGGACATTATGCTTTATAATAGGGAAGGGTTGGAACTAAGATACTGGAGAGAAGATCCGTAGTTCTGTAGTCCAATGCTTTCTCAATGATCATCTGTGAGTTTGGGGAATGTGAACCTATTGTCTCCTTACCATCATGCAGAAGATGACTCTTTCACACCATATTTCAGTTTCTCATGAGAGGTGTTGTGGTAAATCTCTGACCCAAACAAGTCCGGTCAAGGAAAACACAACGCAATGCTTATGATTATAAACTGCAAGCCTAGATTGGGCAGAATTACCATTGCACTACTCTAATCCCCAGCTATGAGATCCCTTACAACTTGTGGTTTTCTAAGCCACGTTCTTCTCCTTCTTTTTTCCTTCCACCAATGACTCCAACGGCTCCTCTGGCTCCTCCCACTTCTCCAGCTCTCCGTCGCCTACGTAGCCTCCCTCCTGGCAACTTTCTCTTCTGACTCCTCCTCTTCTGACTCCTCCCCTAAGCCTTTTTCTCCACCTCCCCTTCTACTGCCCAATCACTGGCTCTAGCCTTTATTTTACAAATTCAATTGGACAGAAGGTTCACAAGATTCACTCCTCCTCTGCAGCCCCTCCCAGGAGTGGAAATACCATGAAAACAAAAGGCTGGGGCTATCCACAACAGAGAGGGATAAAGTTATCCAGAAGAAAAATTCCAAGGTAGAGCATTCTGGGTATTCAATTGTATTGTCTCAGCTGACACTCACTTCTCTTATGAAGATGCCAGATGTCTTCAAAGGCCACCAGACTCCCTTGTCGTGACCTGTACCCAGCAGCTGGTAGGCTTATTAAGCCATCTTTTATTTGAAGGTATCCTGTGTTTGATTTCTGTAACTCTCCTTTCATCATTAACATCTTGGTCTTAATTCCTCACAATGACTTTGCAGCTCAGGTCTTCGAGCTTATCCTGGGAAGCTGGTCACCATTCATGCTAGTTATTCTCACAGCTTAGGTCTGTCTGAAGTCTCAGAGGAATGCAAGTGCCCTGTGCACTCCATCACTGCCTTTTTGGGAGGTTAAGTTAATGTGCTCACAGTTGGGTTCTGCTTATTTAGTGAGAAAGACTGATCTGGGGAATCTCCCTGTGGGAATGTGTGGATGTTACAAACCTGAGTTGGGAGAAGACAATGGAACTGGACATTAGTATTTATTTTGAGAGGGGCATCCCAGTTATTGTGAGGGAGAGAATAATGGGTCACACACACTATTTGGTATTTGAAAAAAAATTTACTCTTTGACCCTTTTAGAAAAAGAGTACCAGGCATTTTTTTTAAATGAAGAAAATGAAGTTAAATATTGATCTTATGAACAAAAATTACATTAAAATTTCAAACAAGATTAATAGAAGAAAGACAGATTCCCCTTCTTCCCCATGGAAAGGGATGATGGAAATTATGATTAGACAGATTATCAAGTAAATCTTTTAAAATGAATTAACTAATTAGTTAATTCACTATCTGATAAGTATAATAAACAGTTATTCAAAGATTATCTATTCGGTAAATACTCTTTACATTTCATTGTACTATTGAACTATGTGGAATTAGGGTTAACATCTTAAATAATAAAGCTTCCAAATCTTTTGTGGACAGAAAGAAGCCAATGTGTATTGTAATGAGACTCAGGGTCATTCAGCTTAGATTCTAAAGTTCTAACTATGTTATTTTGTCTAGTAAGTAACACAGCTTTTGTGAGTATAGCTTTGAAATATAATTAAACAACAAATACCAGGAAAAGAAACCTCTGTCCTGATTCTGTGGCAGTTCAGATGGACATCCTTGAGCTAATTCTCAGAAGTCACACTTTATTGTAATACATGAAGGAGCTTACAATCTTTTTGTTGATTTGTACTGCTTTTGGCAGGCTCGCAAGTACATCATGGACTCCATGGGAGAAAACTATGCAGAGGGAGTTATTCTGGACTTGGAAAAGACATGGGAGGAATCTGATCCACGGACACCACTCATCTGCCTCCTGTCCATGGGCTCTGACCCCACAGATTCCATCATTGCTTTGGGGAAGAGACTAAAAATAGAAACACGCTATGTGTCCATGGGCCAGGGCCAAGAGGTCCATGCAAGGAAGCTGTTGCACCAGACCATGGCAAATGTAAGGCCGAATGTCTAGATCCAAGATGCACCTTGAGATTGTGTTGTGGATGCTGTAGATGATTTTATTTAAAGTATTTCATAGATGAGATTTTTGAGAAATTATTTCATAATCTCCAAATTTGCCTGGGTTGCTTTATGTAAAAGAAATCTCCTTAACAATTATAGAATAATCTGCATGAACATTAAGAGTGAGCATTCTAAGGGTCTTGTTTTTAAAGTAAGTAGATTCAAAGAGAAGTTTCTTTCATAGAGGGTATGTGTCTGGTTAACATTATTCTGAGAATCTAGAAGGGTGGACAACTGTCAAAATATTGTAGGTAAACTTTCTTTTTAAGTATTTTCAGTGGGGTTGTTTCACACTCGAGGTGCAGATTCCTCAGTCTAGGCCCTGTCTTGTTTGCCTGCTAGAGACTCAGCCTCTCATCTTTTCTTGGACAGAAGGGGACATGCTAGGGGATAGACTTCCTTTTCTCTGAGTCCCCCTTCCTTTCAGTCTAGGCCAGGTGTCTTACTTTTTTTGGTCCGTGTACCATTCTCGACCACTCCCAGAAGTACATTTCATCCCAGGATACTCCCAGTGAAGCTTAGGATTCAGTTTTCTGGAATCTGTGTACATGTCATCAATATTGTCTCACTGTCTTTGTCTTTGGGTTCATGACTTAAAATACTAAGCTTAGCTTTACTTGTAAGTTGTATTACCTCTTTCTGTTTTTTACTTTGAGTCTTGCCAAGACCATTCTAAAGAATCATTATGTCTATTGGCATGACAGTGTGCTGTGAGGCAAATGTATACAATGCTTACAACTGCATTGTGAATCTCCAGGGAGGACTAGTGAACTCTTAGAGTTGACCTAGATTAATTTAAAGTGGTTATTATACTTCTGTTTTAAAATTTAATGATTTCATTTCTAAGGGTAGTTGTACTGAGATCTCCAGGTGAAAGGAACTGACCTAACTTCCACCTGTTGCTGGTGTTTCTTAGGGGGGATGGGTGCTTCTACAGAACTGCCACCTGGGACTTGACTTCCTGGATGAACTGATGGACGTAATTACAGAAGCGGAAACTGTGCATGACACTTTTCGCCTGTGGATTACCACTGAGGTTCACAAGCAGTTCCCCATCAGTCTCCTTCAGATGGCCATCAAGTTTGCCAATGAGCCACCCCAGGGCCTCCGGGCAGGCCTGAGGAGGACATATGGTGGTGAGCTGAGGGATGCTTCTGAGTCTGCAGAATTTGCACACGAACCGTTTTCTTAAAGAAACTCTAAAAGCAGAATTAGCAGATCATATTCATTCTTCACCTGAGAGAGCCAAATGATGTGAATTAAGTCAACAATTTTCTACCTCCAATTTTTCTTTATTTTCAGTATTGTACTACTGTGCTTGTGCCAGACACTGACCTTTCTATTTTAACATCATATGTTGACAGCTTCCTTGTCCTTGTTTGTGGTCTCTGTCCACACATGAATTAGTGTAGTAGTTCAGCCTCTTCCAAAAGGAAGGTCTGAGTTAAAAGTGTGGCCCGATCTGTATGTCATAGCATCAGCTAAGTTAACAGTGGAACAGTGATGGAATATGGACCATGTGGCAGGCTGAGGCAGGAGAATCATGAGTTACAGATTTTTTTCTTTTCAAGATAGGGTTTCTCTGTATAGCCCTGGCTTTCCTGGAACTCACTCTGTAGAGCAGGCTGGCCTCGAACTCAGAAATTCACCTGCCTCTGCCTCCCAAGTGCTGGGATTGAGGGTGTGTGCCACCACTGTCCAGCTGAATCATGAGTTACATAGTAGGTTCAATAAAAGCTATATAGGAGGATGAAATTGTTGGAAAATATTTAACAACAACAACAACAACAACAACAACATGATTATATTCCAATTTAAAACTATATATATGCTTAACGGAGTTTCTACTAAGAGTCAAATTCTGGCAATCTATAAGATAATGGGATAATAAATCTTAAAAGATAATAGAAATTGATGTGCATAATATAATTTAATAATGTTTGATAATTATTTAAGGCATGTACTTAGGTTGAAATGAACTTTTGCACACAATATTTTAACTAATTTTAAGTTAAGTGTACACTCCTATTACATACCTCAGATATCAATATAGTTAATATTAATTCATAATGATAATAATAGCATTCACTTTATAGCCATTTTTCTTTTATCTCTATTTTATCTTTGCACTGTCCTGGTGTATTGGTAAGAAGTTGTCTTACGTTATCAAGCCTTCCTCATGACCTAGACTTTTAAGAGATGCTTCAGAGATAAATGATCTGTAATCAGCCCAAATTCAAATGATAATTACAAAATAAATGGAAGAAAAGTAGTACAAAATGACTGTGACTTGTTGGAATGGTTCCTTATAAAAGGAATCAAAAAGGGAAATGCATGAGAGATGACTCCGTTCTTCCCTGACTATGACAGGTGTGAGCCAGGACCTACTGGATGTGAGCGTGGGGGCCCAGTGGAAGCCCATGCTGTATGCAGTGGCCTTCCTACACTCTACTGTCCAGGAGAGGCGCAAGTTCGGTCCCCTAGGGTGGAATATCCCCTACGAATTTAACCAAGCGGACTTCAATGCCACGGTTCAGTTCATACAAAACCACCTGGATGATATGGATATCAAGAAGGTACTGTTCTGCCTATTACTTCACACCATGACGTGTACTGAACACAGATGTGGCCAGCGTCACACAATGGGACGGATCATACGAGAATTTGATAAGCTGGTAGGGTCATTATTTTAGTCCACTTGGGTCACAATCGCTTCTTGATGTTAGGAATAAAAAAAGGAAGTATATTTATTATCAATTTATTTGTTACGGTTCATAAGAGAGCCTCAAATGACCAGTGGTAGGGATGGGGTCAGGGGTGGAGGAGAAGAAAACTCTGAAAATAAAAACAAGAGTTTAGATGACTTTTGATTTTTTTTTCTGTCTAAGTATTTTCAAAAGATAAAATTTTAGATGACTCAGTTGTTATAAACACACTGTTCTTGCAATAGACCCAAGTTCAGTTCCTAGTACCCACGTACAGGTGACTCATAACTGCCCATAACTCCAGCTCCAGAAGAATACACCCTTTCCTGCACTCCTCCAAAACCTGTACTCATACATGTACACCGTGAAATCAAGACATATGGCTATACATAATCTAAAAATAGAAATAAATGATTAAAAGTGAACTTTAAAAACATTGAAGTGTGAACACATGAATTGCTCACAAGAATCTATTTGAAGTAATGAAGATGACCTTAGAGGAACACTTCGCCTCAGCTTGGTTTTATTATTAACATTTTTTCTTTTTGCATCGTATCTTGAAATTACTGAAGAATGACTGTATTGTGGGCACTGATGGTGAATGTGATGATGCATCATTGTTTTATGCTCCCAGGGGGTATCCTGGACCACTGTCCGCTACATGATAGGAGAAATTCAGTATGGAGGCAGAGTCACCGATGACTACGACAAGAGGTTGCTGAACACATTCGCAAAGGTTTGGTTCAGTGAAAACATGTTTGGACCAGAGTTTACCTTTTACCAAGGATACAACATTCCAAAATGCACTACAGTGGATGGCTATCTTCAGTACATCCAGGTTTGCTTGCTTTGGCATCTTGACTCGAGAACAAATCTTTGCAGCTCTTCGACCCTTATAAAATTCGTTTACACTGTTCATACTGCTTTTAAAATTAATTGTAATGATGGAGCAAGTAAAAACTTCTGCTTTTGTTATGTATTTGCCACCTCTTGGTTATCATGCTTAGCTTTGCTCTGAGAACGAGTCTTGTGTGAATATCTTTTGCATATTTTTTATGTTTTAATGGCTTGTGGGTGGAATTTCTTTGGTGAGTTGACAGATTGGGCGGATGTCGGGAGGGGATCTGCATAAGTCATGTGGGTTTCTGTGCCTATGGGACTTCAGCTACTACAGTTTTGAAGCAAGGGAAGAATCTGGCCTCAGTTTATTCTATATTTAACCCAGATGGTTAGTCCTTGACACTCATCCTTAATCTAGGCCTAAGACTCTGTATAGTTATGGCATCCATGAACCTGCCTTGTTTAAGACAGAATTTCTTAAGACAGAATTTCTTAACTCCAGCAGCATTGGCATTTACGGCCAGGTTACTCTCTCTTGTGCATTGTAGGATGTCTTGCATGGCCCATGGCCTCTATCTACTAAATGCTAGCATATCCTCTTCCAGATTTTAATGCCAATAAATGTCTCTAGGTGTTACCAAATGATCCTTGGTGGAAAGATTGTCTCTGGCTGAGGAGTGTTACTTTAAGATGGAGTAATGTATATTTTGATAGGCCAGTCAGGAATATGTAAGGGAAGATATCTAATGTTGAAGACATCTGCATTCCATCTTTGTACCTTGAAAGTATTAGATCATGATTTAGCAGTTGCTTTTGTCTCTATCTCAGATTTATCTTTGCATAAACAAACTAAAGCCTAGTAGCCTGAAGGGATGCATTTATTAGTCTATTTATGGGTTTTGATATATAAATGCAATAAGTTTATCATATATTACCACCCCTGTGCTTTTATTAATTCAAATCAACAAATAACATTTGCCGTCCTGTAGTGTCTGTGTCTTTAAATCATTAGCAATGAATGGAGAAGTGTCTGACACATTATAAATTTATAGATACCTGTACCTGTATTTCTAAATATAGACCCCATTTCACAATGAGACTGAGGTTGCTCTTCAGAAGGTGTGTGAAGAGAATAACAGAAGTCAGAGGAAGGGAGGGAGACTAGTAATAGGATAATAAAGTTAAGGATGAGATTCACACATGGAAATAATTGTCAATTTGTAGGTACATTTTCTCTTTACCAGTGGCTGCAGGAATTCCCTGCTTAATTGTAATGCTTCAGCTATGTCTCAGTCTCTGTCACTCTAATCTCTGATATGTTTTGAATATGTCCCTTTTCCCTGTCTCCATTTTTCTCCTAGGACAGAACAGTTTCTACCCTTAGTCTTATTTGAGCTATGCTTCCGAAAACCTCTCATTTCCTGCTATTTGTAGCAATACAATAGCCATTAATTATACAATTTTATTTTAAATGATTTTAGTTAGTCAGAAATTTGACTAGTCAAAAAATTCTATTCTTATCTCATATGTCATATAAGAAGGTGGAGTCTCCAGTTAAAATTTTGCTTCAGTCTGTTTTGTGTTTTTTCATGTTACAAGTTTTCATTTTGGGTATGTGGATAAGTTATTGGGGCTTGGGGGTTTGTAGTCAATCACAAGTGAGATGTAAGTTGAGTGGTTATCTTAATTAAAACATTTATATTTTCTGACTCCATAGTTTAGTTGATGTATATGCTAGCAATGTATGTGTGTGTGTGTGTGTGTGTGTGTGTGTGTGTGTATACCTGTACCTGTATTTCTAAATATAGACCCCATTTCACAATGAGACTGAGGTTGCTCTTCAGAAGGTGTGTATATATATATATATATATATTTTTTTTTTTTCCCTCAGAGCTTGCCTGCCTATGACAGCCCAGAGGTGTTTGGGCTCCACCCCAATGCTGACATTACTTACCAGAGCAAGCTGGCCAAGGATGTGCTGGACACTATTCTGGGCATCCAGCCCAAGGACAGCTCTGGTGGAGGGGACGAGACACGGGAGGCTGTGGTGGCCCGTCTTGCTGATGATATGCTGGAGAAGCTTCCAGAAGATTATAGTCCCTTTGAAGTGAGTCCATGAGATCCACATTTCAGTCTTGGCTGTCTATGGGGGAGTAAGGGAGAAAGAAGTAGGACAAAATGTGAGAGATGAACACCCAGAACCAAGAGAGATCCTAGCCGAGCCACCAAAGAAAAGCCAGAGAAACTGACATGGATGTCAGTGCTTATTACTAACTGATACTTGTCTAGCTGGATTATAAAGCTTTCCTTGAGGTACTTCATAATGCCACAGTTTAAATGAAACCACTGTATTGTCAGAGTGAAGGACCAGTGTTTGCATGTGTGTGTGTGTGTGTGTGTGTGTGTGTGTGTGTGTGTGTGTGTGTGACTTAGTGCAGGCCTTCTTAACTGCATGGAGGCTGCATTTTTTACACATATTTTTTAAAATTGACTCTGGGAATTTCACATCATGCACCCCAGTATCACTCATTTTCTAGTCTTTTCATATCTGCCCTTCACCCTTTTAATCTCCCCCAATAAGAATAAAAAAACTTAAGCAAGCAACAAACACACAAACAAAACCCATAAAATGACTTTCTGATCACTTAGGGCAATGGGTGGCCTGTTCCTCTGTCAACCACAGAGGCTGCATTTTCCAATGTCACCTCTCTGCTGGTTTTTTATATAACTCACTTTGAAAATTGATCCTTTTAGTATATAAATAGCTTCTAAGCAGTTTATGATTACAAAAGTTAACGTTTTTAGCATTTAATGCATGTTTTGAGAAATTTCCTGTGATATAATTTCTAAATCTCTGATAAAACTGACTTATTTTCCATATGGTCTAAGAAACTCATGACACAGCTCCTAGCAACACACAAATGGCTTCCACATCCTGTTATTCCTACTAAGCAGACTGTTTTATCTACTAATACTGAGCTCAAGGGCCCCTTGTCAAGAGAATAATTTCCCTGGCAGAATCTCTGATCACTCGCTTGGAGAAAATCAATACTGTTATCAGCCTTCATAAGGCCTCTTCATTACAGTGTTGGAAGAGAGGTCATTACATCTATCAGAGGTTAAAATATTTATGAAGCAATTAAAATATCTAAAATAGAATAATTATTCTACTTTAGAATAATGAATATGGAAACTAGATTTTTGAAGACTTTCTTTCTTTCTTTCTTTCTTTCTTTCTTTCTTTCTTCCTTTCTTCCTTTCTTCCTTTCTCTTTCTTTCTTTGCAGAATTTGCTAGAACCACTCCACCATAAAATAGTCCAGCCTAACACATTGTTTGCTATAAAGAAGTTTCTTAATAAACACCTTTAAAATAGAAAAAAATGAACAGGTATCTGTGCTTATGGAGGAAAACAGTGTGCTTTAAAAATGGATGTCTAGTTATTTGGGACAACCAGCAGAGTGGTTGTGTCCAGGTACATGCTGCCTGCATGTAGTCACACGTATGTCTTATTGGCAGGGAATAAATAATTCCCAGTAAGCTCATTTGATAAGGTACTTGTAGCTATATACATTTTGCATGCTTCTTTGAATTAATGGCTCCCTGTTCTTTCACATATGTTCCAAAAATTGGTCTGCTCATATACATGATATTTTTTTCTTATATTATCTTTTTTCTTTTTCTATTAAAAAACTACAAACATTATTTATGGCATTGTAAAAAGCAGAGCTTATTTAGATGGCCCTGAGCACAATCTTAGACTATCATAGCAGCTATCTAATTCCTGTTGTGTACTTTGAATGTCTCCATTGAAGGTGAAGGAGAGATTGCAGAAGATGGGACCATTCCAGCCCATGAACATTTTCCTCAGGCAGGAGATTGACAGGATGCAGAGAGTACTCAGCCTTGTCCGTAGCACCCTGACTGAGCTGAAACTAGCTGTTGATGGCACCATTATCATGAGCGAAAATCTACGAGATGCTCTGGATTGCATGTTTGATGCCAGAATCCCTGCTCGGTGGAAAAAGGTAAGTACAGTCCTGCTCTTACTTTGTGAGCAACTATAATTGTACCACAAAGTCACATAGTTCTTATGCTTAGTGATGCTTAGTAGTGATTCTCCTGTCTTCAAAATTCTACTTAAAATCATTTAGTTCATGTAGATATGTGTCTTAAGTGTAAATATATGGCTCACACACATACAAGTGCCCCCAGAGTCACAATAGAACATTAGATCCCCTTGATATGGAGTTACAGTCAATTGTAAGCCACCAAATGTGGGTGCTAGGAGCTGAATTCAGGTTCTCTGCAAGAGCAGCAAGTGCTATTAATCACTGGATCATCTCTCCACTTATTGATTATTTTAAAATTTAATTAAAATATAATGACATCATGTTCCTTCATACTCTTCCCTTCTGCTCTTCCTATGCGCCCACACCTATTCCCTGATACCTCTTCTTTAGCCATTCGTATCACACATACACACAAATGAATAACTATACAAATATAGTCTGTTGAGTCTGGCAGTGTTGCCTAATGTATATGTTTCCAAGACTGACCACTAGATATCACATTACCAATCAGGGGCTCATCTCTTGGAAGGACTTACTGTCTTTTTCTCAGCAGTTGTTTATCGCTTACAATTCTTCATCTAGGAGTGCAGCCACATGAGCTTTCTTCGTGCACATTGGGATGTCAACTGTTGTTAAAGTTGTGCAGGTCTTGTTTAGGCAGTCATGTTGTTGAGACTTGACGGGTACAGCTCCTCTGTCATAGCTAGAAGGAACAATCTTACGGCATACTTCCTGGTCCTCTGTCTCTTCCAATCATTCTACTCCCATCTTCTGTGATGTTCTCAGAGCCTTAGATGCAGGAATTGTCTTGTAGATGTACCAAATTTGGATGAGCATCCCATGTCTTCCCGTTTTCTGCATTTTGATCAGCTAGGGCTGTCATGGTCTTTTATTTTTTCTACAAAAAAGAAACTTCTATAATAGTCTAATTCATGGCTACAAGAAAAGGTTCTTACAATGAAGTTACATTGTTTTAGGAACTTATACTGTGACAGCAGCAGGTTTTCTTCACATGTCAATGTCTTCTTCAGGTAAGATGGCTTCCTTTATAGCACCACATGATTTCATTCCTGCTGATCAGGCCTTAAATCTGAGTAGGTAGCTGTTGGTCACCCCAAGATGGGTGTGTCACTCTCTTACCATTCTAGAAAAGTCAGCCCAGTCATTGTTGTGGTTAATAGGTCTTAAGGTGGGTAGGACTACCTACTGTTACTCTTCCCTTGGCAGCTTGCACAAGAGTGAGTCCTCGGAACCAAGGCTTCCAGATCAGGTTCTGATCCATTACTTCAAGTCCTGCATCAAAGCGCATCATGTCTTCAGCAATCAACCATTAACTTTGAATTCTGGGAGACATCCAAGAGCAAAGGCATGGCCTATATTGTTTTAGGGGTCTGTTGGACTCTGCTGACCATGAACGTGAAAGAGGGTGTCTCATGCATGGTACTGAGGTTTTTGCTAGATAGTCTATAACTCTAGGGGTGAGCATCATCTCCTCATGTTGCAGAGTCTTTAAATGACAGGTTATGGTTGGAGGATGGAATGTGGAAAGAGAGTTTTGAGGATGGGTATAGACCAGCTTTTGGAGGTTAAATATTTAGCTTTTTTTTTCTACTTGGTTTCACAAAAGAGGTCAACGCAGAGTAGCGAGATTGTAAAACATTTGCTGAAAAGGCCACTGTTTGAGAAGTTGCATGATATTTGCTGACAAGAGGGTTTCTTAAAATAGAATTGAAAATTAGACAGGTTGATCTACAAACAGTGCCGCAATCTGCTAATCCAAGAACTATTGAGCAAACTGTATGTTTCCTATAGACTGTTTAGTCCTAATGAGACAGAAAGAGCTAGGCTCCCTAATAAGAGTCTGTGTATTTCCTGAAAGTGCAATGATATTCCTAAAAGCTGCTGCCCATATATGTCATATTGAAACATATTTCCCTATAGCTTAGGAGATGCTGCTATCTCAGTTACTCACTTTGGTATGTGTCTCAGAGGTTGAGTGGGTCCTTTGCTCCACCAAATTACCCTGTGAAAGTCTAGTAGAGACTGCCATCTGAAAGCTGCACCCCCTGGGATAGATGGACTCTGAAGTTATCATAGCAGAGAGCAGATGGATCGGGCAAGGAAGACTAGGTGTAGATGTCCTAGTCAGGCGCACCCATATCTTGCTCTCATAGTCCTTGAATCAGTATGTAAGCCATGGATAAATTACTAATCCTAACCGTTTGGGAGTCCAGCAAGCGTAGAAAGCACATGAGTTGTTTGATAACCTATGTTTGAAACACTCTCCGGCTGAATCTTTTTTTTTTTTTCTTTGTGAGTATGAGAGTGAAACTGGAGCAGTATCAGGAGAGTTATGTGGAAGGAGCTCTTAGGCAATCAAGAAATTTCAGGCGTGTAGAAGACACTTGTCTCCCAACAAGACAGTGTTTGATGATGACTATATATATATATATATATATATATATATATATATATATATATATATGTGTGTGTGTGTGTGTGTGTGTGTGTGTTTGCAGTGGGATAAATAGGTTTGCTCTGGAGGCTGCTTAGGGCCAGGATGATCACAAGTTGAAAAAAGTGTTATGTGAATGAATCATTCTTTAATGGATGCTCATGTTATCGCTAGATGACTGAAAATAGATGCGTCTGTGAATGTGGATTCTGGGCTAGAATATTTGTATTTATATCATGCCCAGCCTGGTATAAGTTTGTTGGCTTGTTGTATGTCAATTTTCTTATCTTTACATGTGTGTAAGATGGAAATGACTGTGTGTCATTCCTAGCAGTTCTGCCAGGATTAAATGACTTGGATGGATTCAAAGTGCTCGTGAGATTTTGTGGCATGTGGCCAGTACCATGTAAGTGCTTGAGGCTGTTATTATCAAGGCTGGACCATCACTGATGAGTGTGAGTTTTTCCATCAGCTCAATTACAGCATCACTTCCACTACCGTCTCCACACTTTTGTTTCTACTACCCCTACTGTGGCCAGCACCACCAGCACCACTTCCTCCTCCCGTGTGGCCACAACAATCAACTGCCCTGCTTCTACCTCCAGCACTCTCAATACTGTCAGCACCATTGCCTTCTGAATATTTGAGTTGTTCAGTATAAGTGTGTAGCATTTAATTATAGAAAAAATCCACACTATGACTGGCTAGACACCGACAACAGCAGTCTCCCCAACCCATGAGGATCCCCAAGCAGCAGTCTGCCCAGGCTCCTCCGTTAGCTGCTGCTGAACCATTCACACTTCTCAACTCATCCGCACCCTATGCCTACCCTGCCTAAAATGGCTACTGCTGGCTTTAATCCCCTAGCCCCATAAAATGAAAACTCCAGAGGCTTGTAATTTACCAGCCAGATTTATAACAGTAAATTCTCAACCCCCAAAATGCCCACACAAAGAACTCAAAACTCAATTGGTATAGATGACACCTAGATTGGAAAAATGTGCCCCACATTACTCAACTGTCTAAGAAATCCCCAGTTACTTGCGGCTCCTAGGACCACTTGGTTCTGGCTCATCATCCTCTCCTTCAGGTACCATTTTGTCTTTCCCATCTCTGTCTCCATCCCTGTCCCAGTCCCTGTCCCAGTGCCCCTCTGCCTCTCCTTCCCCTCCCCTCTCTCACCTTCCCTCCCTCTCTCTTCCTCTCTCTCTCTCTTTCTCTCTTTCTCTCTGTCTGACTCTTTCTCTGTCTCTTTTTCTTTCTCTCTCTCTCTCTGTCCCCTCTCTAAAACTATTAGCTCTGCCTCCCCTTCCACTGCCCAATCACAGGCTCTAGCCTTATCTAACTAATATTTCACCTGATCTCACCTGAGTACAGGCACAGGGTACAGGGCAGAAAAAACAGACAGCAATCCACAGCGTAATTACAAGTCAACATGACTACCAGGGGATAATCATTAATAATAATAATAATAATAATAATAATAATAATAATAATAATAATCCATTAGTATTGGATGCTGAAGATGAAGTAGACAGGACTGACAGAGCAAGATTGTTGAGGATTGGGCCAGAGTGAGAAGGTAGCAGAAGGAAGCAGATAAAGATACAATTTAGAGAAGACATTTTTGGGGTGCTTTCATTTCTTTAGCAAAATAGAAAAGTATCTTGACAGGATTAGAACTGAAAGTGTCTTGGGAAAGATATGTTTAGGACAGAGGTTTTATTACTAGGTAATCATGCTTGCTAAACAAGCACAAGGTCCCGAGTTCAAATCTCTAGCACTCATGCTAAAAGTCATGCATGGCTTCATATGCCTGTAACCTCAGCACTAGGGGATGTAGACAGGCAGATCCTGAGAGACAGCAGACTCACAGTTCAGCAAGGGAGCTTGTTTGGGTAGGAAGTTGGAGAGTGGAGAGTAATAAACCAAGACACTCTAGTTTCCTTCTCTGGTTTCTGAAATTATGTACATGTGTATAAGCATACCTGCACACACACACACACACACACACACACACACACACACACACACACCTCCTACTCACAAGGCTTCTCCGAGTTGAACCTCGTGTACCTTTGTGTGTGGTAACTAAGACTTCTTGTGTGTTCTCCACCTTATTTGATGATGTCACCATGCAACACTTGAGTCACATGACCTAGGAACACTGGATCAGCATTGACAGGAGCCCCTTTCCTTCTTTCTCAGCTTTCACAGATTCAGTGCAAAGCCTGGAGCATTTCCCTTTTGAATTTCCCATTCTCACTGTGAACAGGTGGAGAGCCTTCCAAGTCACTGCTCTTGCATACTTGTTTCCTCTAAGCTATCTCATTCAGCCCTGCCAGCCCCAGAGATGCTCTGGAGCAGGACAAGTCTCTGCAGCAGCAGCCACTCACATAGTGTTCCCTTTATTTTGAGACCAAATGTGACTTTAGCACTTATTTAATTTTTTACCTAACACACCCATAAAGGTGGGATAGAATGAGCTACCTAATTCTTAAATTATGATCATTTTATGCAGTTTTTCTTCTGTTAATGTTACTATCAGTCTGTGGAGTTGCAGAGACTCTTGAAATATAGGGAAATTAATTGTAATGATATTTGAAATTCAAGTGGGATTCCTACCCAGGTTGATTACGACATTTATTCCTACTGAAAATGTTGCAATTACAGTGAAATGTTATAACCTATGATTTGCAGATTCTTCCCCACGGTGCTGCTCCTGCCGCCTTAATGACATCCATGCCCGTTGTCATAAAGGAAATTACTCAAGTGATTTCGGGGAGAAAGTTAGAAGTGGAGAGCACAAATGAATTGTGGGTGGTAAAGGAAGCTAGGTCTCCCTTTCTGCTCCTTAACGGGGCACCTACTCAAGGGAACAACTGTTGTTTACCTCATTAAGATAAACAGAGAATGGTTCTCATGATGCATTGCACACACAATGCATTTTAAAGTGTTGACCTATCTTGATGGTGCCATTGGTTTATTTATATAAATAAAAATTGTCTTACACAGCATCTATTGTTTGTAGCCTGATCATGACGGAAGCCTGTTAAATTTTCTTTTATAGATGCCTTTGAGTTCTTCAGAATTGGTGGCGAATATATCCGCAGGTGGAGGGTGGCTGTAGTGCCATGTTTCACTGCTCTGTGAATCTGCATCATTCACTTACCTTCACATCATTATTGTGAAGGAAAAAGAGTAATCTGAAAAGTTTACGGGTCAGAGCTCAGTGGGAATTCAAGACTGAAAGGACAGTCGCATTGTAGCGAAGTTTTTTGCTTCTTTGTTTTTCTGACTGAGCCCAGTTTACAGGGCTGAATCAAACCTCGATTGAAGGATTGTTTTTAATGTTATGTGTTTCAGGCATCATGGGTTTCTAGTACCCTGGGCTTCTGGTTTACTGAACTTCTAGAAAGAAACTGCCAGTTCACCTCCTGGGTTTCCAATGGCAGACCCCACTGCTTTTGGATGACCGGTTTCTTTAATCCCCAGGGATTCTTAACTGCAATGAGACAGGTAATAGCTCTGACTGGGGCTCATTGTGCTACTGTGATTTCTCTCTATAATCTTCCCTTATTTCCTGGTAGCTTTAAAGAATATAATAAGTCAGAGAATGACTACCTCTGTTTGGTACTAGCATTTACCTTGTTGTAACGATAAACATAGCTAATTATTCCTAGGTTGCAAGCATTTATTATTTATTTATTTATTTATTTATTTATTTATTTATATGTTGATTTGATTTTATAGTTTCCCCTCTTTAAAGTACAAATAGTTGAATTAGAACATGAGAATTTTTTTTTTAATGAGAGAATCTTTTAATCTTTAAATATTACCCTAGTTACTTTGAATGGGGATCATTTGGAATAACTTGATCGTCATTTTGCTCTTCCTATTAAGAAAAACTTGTAATTATTCCCTATGTATTTTTGTTCACTTGAATAGGAAATAACTCGAGCCAACAAAGGATGGGCTTTGGACAATATGGTTCTTTGCAATGAAGTCACCAAATTTATGAAGGATGACATTTCTGCCCCTCCGACAGAAGGGGTCTATGTCTATGGCTTATATCTTGAGGGTGCTGGCTGGGACAAAAGGAACATGAAACTCATTGAATCCAAACCAAAAGTGCTTTTTGAGCTGATGCCTGTCATAAGGATCTTTGCCGAAAACAATAGTAAGTTGTCTTGCATCTTCAAAAAGGGTCGGTATTACAGGGGCGACTGATGTTATAAATGCCAAGTCTCATTCTTTTGCTATCAGGCAATAGTGACTTTACTGTATCAACCAACTCCATATTCATACCTCTGATTAGTGAATACCTACTATCTCCAGACCTTTTGTTGGGTGCTATTATACAGACAATAGTAAATTCTTGTCTTCCTGGTAAAGCAGATAGCATGTGCGTGATAGATATAGTTCCACCAGTGAGATCAGAAAGAAATACACAGAGTGAAGAAGTATGAGATAACAATGGTACAAAAAGAACAGGGACTGAGCATCACGAGCTGTCGGACCTGGCCTGGTACTGGGGAGTGGACAGGAGGAGGGAGGGAGGCAAGTAATATGGTTTTCTGTTTGTTTGTTGTTAGTTTTTTATTTTTAATTAATTAATTAAGTAATCAATTAATTTGTATGTCAATGTCTTGTGTGTTGGGGACCCTGGGTATTGGTCATGAAAGAACCCGGGACACAGGGGATGCAGAGAAAAGGCAGAAGCAACCGCATACTGCCACAAACTTTATTAAGCCTTATACAGATAAAAACATTCATTCCCTCAAGTTCCCTTTGGCAAGCTAAAATCATAAAATCTTTATTCCCATAATACCAGGAATATAGGCAAGACTAAACAAATGCTCCATCTTAAAATATTTAATTAACAAATCACCCCAATACTTATCATAACCCAGAGACCTTGAGAGCCGCTTCCACAAAACCAGATCAAGGCAGAACATAGCTCAGGCCAAGTGAGAAAAACATTTTCTTCTCAAGGGCGGCATTCCAGCCCCTCCTTGTGCCTTTCACCAGTCCTTAGTTGATCCTGCCTGGGAGCTGCGTCTCCATGTCTCCACATTTGTACACAGGACTCACCAAGAAGTGTAGCACTATTAGTTTGTGGGTTTGAGTCAGGATGTGAAATATAAATAGGCATCTGGAGGTATTTGGTCTAATCATATAGCTAAATGTAAAATGCTGGGTTCCTATTTTATCCAATAGATATAATACTGTTTTCATGGAGCACTCATTTGATCTACATTGTCAAAGTTCTAGTTCAGAAATCTAAAAACACGAAAATCGAGTGTTTCCCACTGCAGCTTCCCATTTTCAGGAGGCGTTTGCTAGACTCATGCAGCTGTCTTCTGGGTTCCTTTGCAAGCATGAACTGTAAGCTCCAGAGACAGGCATGATGATGGTTCTCCAGGAGGAAGTGCTTTACTGACATAAGTGAATTTTTCTTTGAATAAGTAAAGGAAAAGATAGCATATGTTTAAAAGTTGATGGTATTCTGATCCCATGGGTAAGTATCACACTAGGAAACTTGGCTCAGGGAGAAAAGGTTGTAAAGTGCATTTTTCTTCTCTCTCTCTCTCTCTCTCTCTCTCTCTCTCTCTCTCTCTCTCT
>JANHMN010000014.1:62533214-62555440 GCA_030674055.1 Rhabdomys pumilio
GCATCCACTCAGTACATACTAGGCAAGTCCATAGTTATGCTAAACTTAAACACCCCCATTTATTCACTCAGGGTAGAATAACCTCTGTTCCAAGTCAGTACTTCAGAATATTTATTATATGTCAAGATATACATATAATTAATATAATATAATATAATATAATATAATATAATATAATATAATGTAATATAATATAATATAAAAAACTTTTTGAGATAATTTATAATGGCTATTTTAAAACATGTAGATAGCTGAAGGTCATATTCAGTTAAATAAGGTTTTACTTTGCTTTTGTAATTTGTTACTAAAATCTGAACTACTCCAGCGCCCAGCTGCATTAAACTAACGCAGTAAGTCAAGTTTCACTTCTAGTGACATGAGGCTCTTTCTCAGTAGTTACAAGAGTCATAATTAGTGCTCCACATGCTTTCCAGAGTAGTGCAGGGATTAGTGTGGGTGAGACGTTTGTTCTTAAAGGTTTTACATTCCCACAGAGAACATAGAAGAACACACTACTTCCTGAGATGGACATCAGACAGACGTGAAGGTGTGGGCAGAGCAGACTTCATAAGGTGCTAACGGAATGTGGTTTCCCAGACTGCTCCTAGGTTTAATTAATATTTGTAAATTTTCACACATTTTGTTAAAGAGGGCCTACACAATTTCTGTAGGTTTCATGCTCTTCAGACTTGGCTCTATCTGTGAGCACAGGGTGTCCAAAGCTGGAGGGAAAGAGCCTGTGGGCGATTCATAGGGGGGTCTTTGAGGGCTAGATAGACACTAAGGCTGCATAGTTGCCTTTGGAGATTGCATTATCTCTGTACTCTATAAAGAAGAACTGAATCTTAGACTGTGCTGTTTCTTTGTTTCCCAGTCCTCAAAGGAGAATTGAATCTCATGGCCATGGCTGTTATTCAGCTATCTTTAGTACTTTGCTTATAAAGGAAATTCACAACACTTTGGCTGGGGATATTCCCTTTCCTGTGATTTAAATGTGATGAAAGCTACAGTACAGAAGGTTGAAAATGAGATTATGAATAACAAATGAATGTGAAATAAAGGCTATACAATACAATCAAAAGTCGATGGATCCTTGTGCCAAATGCAAGCCCCACATTGCTTCCTTCCTTGGATGCTTAGTTGCATTTATCTTGTTTTGTCCTTGGTGACTGACCCTTGTCTTTGTTTGACAACCACTTACTGATTTAAAAGCGTGATGAAGGAAGAGGAAGTGGGTGTATAAGACCTGAGGAAGAGAGGTCAAGGGGAATGAGTAGAAAGGAATGCCAAATTCATATGTGGTGTGAAAGAGGAAGAATGTGAGTAGACATTGCTGTTGAGGTCATAGGTGAGGAGCTAGCAAGATCAACATGAAGCTGAATGCTTGCTATAGCTGATGTGATAGGGCCTGCCACATGCATGAATCCTACAGTCTCAGAAAGGTAGTTCTTCATTCTCTCAGCCTTGTCTATCCTTGGAATGACCTCCAGAATATACAGACCTGGCTTGTGTTCTGAGATGCTTCACTTAGAAATGAATCAAATTCCTTTCTGCTATAAATTGTGTTTTGTAGCTGCAAGAGATCCTCGGTTGTACTGCTGTCCCATCTATAAGAAGCCAGTTCGAACAGACTTGAACTACATTGCTGCTGTGGACCTCAAGACAGCCCAGGCCCCTGAACACTGGGTTCTCCGTGGGGTTGCCCTTCTTTGTGACGTCAAGTAACAGAAACACACGATTTAAAATATTTTAATCTTTGTTTCTCTGTCAGTGCTGGACATGCATAAATCAGACTGTTGTGCACAATGAATGAGGTGACACAGTAGAATACACTTCCTTGGACCTCTAGCTGCATTTCACATGTTCTGTTATAGGTGATTAACTCCTGCATTTGTTTAAAAAATACTTATGATTTAAAATTATGGTTAACAACCTCCTAATGAATTGTGAGCGTCAAATTTCTGATCATCTGTTTTCTTTTTCTTTCTGTCTGAAGTCTATGTTAAATGGATGCTATTGCCTCCAAGGGATTGTTTGTCTGTTAATGTGGTTCTGGTAGCAGCTAGGTTCTTTAAAGTAACATGGGAAGCTTGTATGAATTTTGTTTCTGTTACCTTTTGCTTTTTGACCAGGTCAGGAGACTTCTATTCAAGGTTTCAAGCAGCAAATTAATTTTACAAAAACAACAGGAAACAGAAGCTGGATTAAGATTGTAACTAGGCAACTCAGGTGAACTTGGAGTGTAAACATGCAGAGAAGCATTCAGTGTTACTTATAATTAGTAAGAAGATCATGACTGATGTCTTACAAAAAGTGTGGGGTCTGTACCACTGATGCACTCACACATTATTAGAACAATGTAAATTGATCCAATCTTACTGTAATAGGATTTAAACAGAGAAAGAAACACACACACACACACACACACACACACACACACACACACACAGAGGCTTAGCTCCTTATTGCTCTATACCAAGGGGGTAAACACATTAAAGGTAAATTTTATATATAAAGTTGTATTTAATAAAGGAAATAAATGAACCTGCTCCAAATGCTTGACTGTAAAGCTCTGCTAACAGAAACTAGGAGGTGTTAGACAACTATGCAATGTGATATTGGAGAGTTCATTCAAAGAAGTGACAAGCATACTAATGAGTGAAATATACCATCTACAACATATTGATCTCTCTGCTATTACGGCTATAAATGAGTTTGAATGTGGACAGAAATTAAATAATACTATAAGAAACTAAAAACAAGAATTTAAAATGCAGTAGCCAGAAGAAGAATAGGGATGATCAAAGCTCTACAAGGTGTGTGAGGGAACCCAAAGGGGTTTTTTTTTTTATTAACTAGGAAATTCTTCATTTATTTTGTTTTAAGTTTTGGTTACAAATGACCTTCGCTTCATTTACTATGTATTGATCAGGAAATGTAATCGGCGTTATGATTAGAATTGCGGTTCAGCGGTAGGTCTGATTATTAACTGCAGTTTCTTCTGAAGTAATGGGTTTTCTGTGTAGAGTGGGTGGGGAGGGTGTCTGTTCCACAACATACAGGTCTGTGATCAGCATCATTAGTTTGTGCTCATTATGCCTGTTTAGTTAGTGTGACTCCTACTGGTCATAGGTGATATTGCTCCTGTTTAAATCATTTTTCTTGCATGGATTAATATATCAGTCTATCCTTAAGAATTATTGCTGATTATTTTCATTTTTAAGAACAGATGATAAAAATTAGAATGTGATGTAAATTAATAAAAGATTGTTAGCAAATGGCTGAATTGTGATTGCTTATTGTTTTCCTAGAGAGAGGATAATCGCTACTGAAAACTTAGAAAATATGCTGCCGGAACTATTCTATCAAATTTGAAAATTTATAATTCATATAGCTTTGTGGCACAACCTGTTAGTATAGGTTTGCAAGTGCCAGAGACACAAATAGAAAAGGACACAATACAATTATAAAATGTTAGAAATAAACTTCAGGTAGCCATGAAGCCAGGATGAGGCGCAAGACCCCTTTCTGCTTGGCCACTCCGGTTCCATCCCATCTCTTCCTGCTGATGGGAAGGTGAACAGTATTCTGAGGGAGAGAAAAATGGCTGAGTCTACTGACAATCTAGGATGCAGTATAAACTGGAGGAGTTATGTCTCTGGGAGTAGGTTTCAAAAGTCCATGCTATTAACAACTAATTTTCCGTTTCCTGTTTGTGAATGATGATATAAGCTCTCAGTTACTGCTGTAGTATAATACCCGTCTGCCTGTTGCCATGTTCCCTGCTACAATGGTCACAGACTCTAACATTCTGAAACTGTAAGTCTCCAGTAAACTCTTGCCTCTGTAAGCTGCCTTGATTATGGTATCTTGTCACAATGATAGGGAAGTAACTAGGACAGATGTTGGAACTGCAGAGTGGGCTGTTGCTATGACAAGCCTGACTGTATCGTGTTTTGTTTTTGTTTGTGAGGAATGTGTAGACTTTGGGAGTCTGGACTGGGAAAGTGGTTTAATGCTATAAGCAGGCCTTAATAGACCACTCAAGAAGGAGCTAGGAAGACAGTAGTATGAGAACCAGATAGACTATAGAGGCCCAGCTCAGGAAGTTTCAGAAGGGAATAATTCTAGCAACCAGACTAGATACAATTATTGTGACATTTTGGCAGAGAATGTGGTTGCTTTCTTCCTTAGTCCTCAGAATTTACCAGAGTCTGAATTGAAATGTTTTACTAATTTCACTTGCAGAGTAGTTTTTTAAGAAAACCCAATGTTGACTTTCTTCCTTGGTTGTTAGTAACCATGCTTCTGCAGATCTACAATAAAAAGAGTGATCAGGGGGGAAATGCACAATTTGTGGAGAAGAAGAGCATCAAAAACCATAATGGTGGAACCAAGGCTTGTGCTGAAAGAAATAAGGGAGGTCTAATGCAAAATGGAATAAAGGGAGGGTACCTGCAGGACAGACCCTGCCCAGCTAGGCCTGTAACCTGTTTTTTTTTTTTAAAGGTCTAATGGATTATCTAAGGAATTGTCTATTCCTAAAGTGCAGCAACAAATGAAAGCCTATGTTAATGTAATTCAAAGAGGGGATCTATTTCACCCCACATGGCAACATAAGCCACATGGTTCTGGGCTTAGAGTCATGTGAGGAGTGAGAAACACAGGTGATGGGAGAAACTCCAGTTTGTAAGCTGACTCCATCTGGAGCCTGCTTGTCTCCAGTTTGATAGAAGTTAATAGAAGTACCACAAACAATTTCAGGAAGAAACTGTCCTGGGCCCAAGCCAATCAGGGAATAGAGGGAAAGTACCTAAAATTCAAGAGGTTATAGGTAAACTGCTCAAGCTGTTTGAAGTTATCACTGATCTGTCCCTGTGTGCTAAGATACTCCTGACCAATTAAGGCAACTGCCAGGTTGGAGACTCCCATTTCGCCTAATTGAGGCAAAATGTTCTCAACACAAATCCACTGCTTTGTTGGAGTCTGGGGGTCTAAACTTAAGCTCAAATAAAGGCTCTTTGCTTTTGCATACATATTTGGACTCCTGGTAGTCTTTGGGGACACAGAAATCAGGGGACAACACATGAAGGACACAGGAGCAAGGGGTTGTGGACTGTAAGCCCCCAATAAATTCTTCTGCAAGTTGTCCTGGTCATAGTGCCTTATCACAGCAATAAAAATGTAACTAAGACAGATAGAGTGATAGATTTGAGAAGGTTACATCTGAAATTTGATCTCAAGGAAAAATGGAAACAGCTCAAACCCACAAGTGCTGGAACTGCCCTCTTGCTGCCTGTGCTGGTTGCTCTTTGTTGACCTGACACAAGCTAGATGTATTTCTGTAGATGAAACCATCATTGAGAAAACGCCTCCATCTGATTGGCCTGCAGACATGCCTATATAAGTTCTTTCTTTTAGTAATGATTAATGTGGTAGAGCCTGGCCCATTGTGAACAGTTCCACTTCTACGCTGCTGAGACTGGGTTATAAATGAAACTGAGCCAGCTGTGAAAAACACGTCAGGAAGCATGGGCTCTGCTTCAGTTATTGCTTTCAAGTTTATACCCTGAGCTCCTGCCTTGGCCTCCCTCTGATGGAATGTAATTATTATTTATTTTATTTATTTACATTTCAGATGTCATTCCCTTTCCTCATTTCCCCTCCCTAAAAACCACTTATCCCATCCTCCCTCCTCCTTTTTCTTCTTATACCATTTTAATTACATGCAAGTATTAAAATCAGTTCTAGGTTGAGGGACTAGCAATACACTAGATGCAAATTCAAGGAACAAGCAATAAAATAAACACAAAAAGTCAAAGAACAAACAAGGCAATAAGCAAAGTTCTGTGAACACTCCTGTGATCACTGTTTCTAAGGGCTTATCAGGATGACCACAATATCTGAGCCTACTTCTGTGTCCTAGCCCAGAGTCATTTTCATGTCTGAAGCCTACTTTCTTGTTCTAGCCGAAGATTTAAATTCCTGCCTGAAATTACTTCTTTGTTCTAGCCTAATGTCAGATTCCTGCTTGAAGCCCATTTCATTGTCCTTGGCCAATGTCATATTCCTGCCAAGCAGTCCATTTCCTTGTCCTTGGCCCATGTCAGATTCTTGCCAAGCAACCTCAAAAGCTCTCCGCTTCTGCTGCATTTTTTGTTTGTTTCACAACAATACTGAGCCTGTCTTAGGTTGTTTCTAAGAATGCCTTCCTTACCTGTCTTGGAATATGCACTGTTGTCTTAGGTTGGTAAGGCTCTATGAAGAATCTTACCCATCCTTGACTTGCTAGCCTGTTAATTAAATAACTCTATGGGGGTCCATTTTCAGTTTCAAGCCATGTACTTTTGCTGCCAACATGTTGATGTTGTTAAAGACAAGCTTTAACATGATGGGCAGAAATAAAAGTATTCCCAGGACAAAAAGGGCTAGCAAGATCAAGCTATATATGCCATTCTTGAAGCTTGATCAAAACAGAAATACTGACCTCAGGCCATGTGTAATTTTATTAGCAGTATCTGCCACACCAATGCTCAACAGAGGAGCATTCTTTAAATTCATAAGCTCACTATGTAAAGTTAAAACATCCAGAGAGGTGTTAGACTTATGCCAAATACACTGCAAGTGTCTTTAAACTTTTTCCTAATTATAATGACTGCCCTTGTAAATTTTGGATCTAACAGAAATTCAATGGTATTTGGCATGACACTCAAGATGGCTCTTTACTCTTAAACTTTGAACCTCCTTCCAATTTGAATAGGATAAAGAGCATCTATCCATTCTTCCAAATGCCTATCTAAATCTTCTTGTATATTCAATACATTAGTAACAATTTTTGCTAAATGATTTACAGAAGTAGCTGTCTTAACTTTTTAATCTCAAAGCAATTGCCGAAGCTTTGGTGCTAGCAATTAATGTAATTAAAGCTGTTATACCAGCAATAATCAAGCCTACTACCCTCTTGATTCTGCTTAAAGTCTGACTTACTTCTTCCAGTATTTGCAAGCTTATATTTTTCAGAGTACCAAGGTTCTGTAATAGTCAGGGCAATAAAACAAAAGCTGGTTGATAGACCTTCATAACAGACATGCTGGCATTTAACACACTAACACAATCAGAGAGTGTAAAATCAATGCAACTTACATTAAATATTGTAGAAGAAACAAAAGTAATTTTAACTTGATAATTAAAAGAGCCTTAACACATGTAACTTGTTTGAAATCCAGATCCTGTCCTAACTTTATCTCTTTCTAATGTAACATCATAAAGAACACCATCTAACTTCCAAATATGTCTCTGAATGTCCAATATGTCCAAAAAATGTTCAGAACCAGCCTTCCAAATGAAGACTGTTATTTCCAGTATTGGATTGATTTCTAAACCAGTCTACGATTGAGTCTGAATAACTGGACATATTTAAGAAAAATACAGGAGTCATTATAACCTCTCTTTTTGATTCTCTGTTCCACAAGGTCTAAAAACTTGAGGCAAGACAGCTTGTCCCATTTGGGGTATAGGTAAGCAAAGGTCAGTCGGGAACATGTGTCTAATACAGCTTCTCAGTCATCATTGTCTAGGCTTTCATCAAGCTCACAGGTAGCATCCTTCTTTGTCCCAGCATCAGCACATTCTCACTCATTTCTCTGGCAGCCACCATGCTCCTTCAGCATCCTGAAGAAAAAAAACCCCACAAACATGCCCTCTTTCCCATATTAAATATCTGATCAGGACCATCCCATATGCCAGTAAGTGGATCCTTCCCTTTCACCTATGCATAAGAATGCCTAGTTGTAGAGTGCCATAGACACTCAGCAGAAAGTTTCTTGGCATCGAAATTAAAAAAATTGTAAATTAAAACAACATGATTAAGTGAATTTGTGGTGTATAGGGATACACCTTCCCCTTTTTTATTTCATGAACATATTGTTCCGTAGCCCCTTTCCACAGTCCCTTGTCCTTGACAATTATGAGGAATCCCTGTAATATGGGTAATATTAATTTGCTGACAAAGCCTCAAATGCTGGACTGTGATAGCCAGTTCCATTATCTGTTTATTATTATTATTTTATTATTATTTATTATATAATTTATTTATCTACATTTCAGATAATATTCCCTTTTCCCATTTCCACCCCCAGAAGCCCCTTATCCCATCCCCCATGCCCCTACTTCTATGAGGGTGTGCCCCCACCCATCTATCTACTCCCACCATCCAGCCCTCAATTTCTTCCACACTGGGGCATCCAGCCTTTACAGGATCAAGGCCTTCCTCTCTTACTGATGCATGACAAGGCCATCCTTCACTACATATACAGCTGGTGCCATGGGTCCCTCCATGTATGTTCCCAGGCTAGCTGTTTAGATCCTGGGAGCTCTGGTTTGTTGGTATTGTAACTTTTAAATGGAAATAAACCCTCTTTCCTTCCCAATCTGGTTTTGGTCAGTATTATATCATAACAACAGAAAGGAAACTAGGATACTCCCTAAAGGGATACTATAAATCTGGGAAGGAAGGTACTGACAGAAACAGCTGGCTTGGAATGGAGGTCAGCAGAGGGCTGCTTTGCCATTGACAGATCACACCTTGTTTTGGCAGATGCAGCAACAGATGTGTGGCTGATGGGGATAAGGTTTCTAAGATTTTGGGATGAGGAGTGCTAGATACTGACTCTTGAGAAAGGACTCTACATCAAGAGACACAATGAGACAATCAAACATTTTACACTTAAGCAGCTTTATGATTTAGTCTAAAATTGCACAGCACTAAAAATGTTATCATCAATGAATGTTTATTTGAAGTCTCAGTATAACACAAAACTAGAAGTTGAGTACATAATGGCAAAGATTTAATGACATGAATATTTTTAGAAAAGTTATATATTTTGGTGAGCTATGTTCTTCAAATGTCTACTTCCCAAAAATCTGCAATCTGGCCTTCTTTTTGTCTTTCTGAAATGGTGGTCCTCATGAGGTGTGTAATTACTTCTACAATTTAAACAATTCTTTTGCAGGTATTATAAGCAAATTTAAAATGTATGGTGAAACTATTTACTTTTTGACCACTGTCAGAACAATGTTTATTGTGGTGTTTGTATTCAAAATATAACCCTACAGATTTGATTTGGTTTGAAAAATCAACAAACTGATAAGGTTTTGAAATCAGGAGAGATCTTACTTCTTTGAATTCTGGCATTGTTCTCTCTTGGTTGGCATGGACTGTGTCTACTAGTTACTTATCATCTGTCCATAACTCACTCAAAAGGAGGAAGGTAGAGAAGATTCAAAGACAGCTTTAGAAGCATATACATTATTTGATGTAAGAACTGCATCCATAAACATACTTTGAGCTATCTTCAATGGTGAGACTGTTTCCTGTTGCACACAAACTTGTTATTGATGCAAAGGTAGAAAGTGGTGTTTGTCATCTGTACCTTTGAGACTTCATTGGTTATGATCTGAGACGCCATGAATCTAAAATGACAGATGGGCAGCAGTAGAGACAGATTCTTTTTCTCCATTCATCTACAAAGAGATGATATGGAGAAGAAGGAACTGGCTGTAGAAAAGGATATGTCCTGTGTGAGTGACATCAATAAAGGAGTGGTGCCTTCAAACTTCTTTTCCTTGGACACTGGTAGAGTTTTCTTGTTAAGCATATATCTCTGGCAGATGGAGACAGTGAGATTGATTTTATAATTCCTCAAATGATCCTCTAAAGATGGCTTTTCAGAACTGTGTATATGGTTCATGACAGAATGACTGATTGGCAAATATAAAGTGAGGCATGTCTTATCTTCTGGAATGTGGTGTTTTCAAATGACAAAGTATTATGATCTGATACTGTGACTTCAGTGCTGTACAGGATTTAATCTGAAGACTTATTAGCCAGCTACTCTCCTTAGAAACACTCAGACATGCACTTTGAATCTGGCTAATAACTATTCCTTTCCTGTAGTCCTTAGGGACTCCCTGATTTAGGGCTCAATTTAGTTTTCTAAGGTTCTGAATTTATAAGCATGCTTAATTGTTTTCAAGTTTATGTTGGGTAGGAGCAGAACCAAATGCCTTGTCCTCTCTTTAATTAGCATGCCAAATGGTATTTTTCATTGTGCAGTACATCACTGCACCTTGCTGGGCATCTTGTGGGCAGAAACAAGACACATTGTACAGCACGGAGCTTGCTCTGCTCGAGTAATATTTTATGATTGCTGGAATGCTGCTCTTTATTTATTTCTTTGCTTAGGCTAATATGCACAGAATTCATATCAAATGTTCTTGAAAACAGACCTCCTTGGAAAGCCAATTAAGTCTTCTTTGGTAAGGAGTCAGTTTTAATAAGGCCACATAGAGTAGCTGAGAGGAAAGGGAGCTTAAATGTGGTGAAGGATACTGAAGAAGATACCTCGAAAATAATGGAGTGAGGTTGCCAGGAAAGATTATGAATCAACCTGTGCTCAGAACAGATATCAAACACTCCTCTTTATGGCCAAGCACAGGTTAACATGCATTCCTGAATTTCACCTTGTTCAATGCAGTCAGCTGTGGTGTACCCATCTATAATTTATTTATGCAAATAGATAAAGCAAATCCCAGGAGACTTTTAGAAAAGACCTTCTGAAATATCTCAGTGTTTCATCATTTACAAAGTATTTACATGCTCCAGGGACAATTTATTTATTTATTTATTTTTCTGTTCTAGAGAGTACTCAAAAATGTTTTTAGTAATTTGGGAACATAGTAAATTATTTGTTCACATTTCATACCTCCTGATACATTGTACAACTGATACCAAAGATTCACAAGTGATGCAAATAAAGGGGTCTGAAAAGATTATCAGCGTAAGTAGAATTTCATTCTAAGGAAACAAAAACCTTCTGTTATTGGTATTAGAAGTCAGATAGATGAGTGTTAACTGGGACAGTAAGTAGTGTGTTCATCTCTTTTCCTTTACTTTTCTTTGCTTTATTTCTATTCATGGTTTGTTTTTATTAATATATTTTCTACATACTGAGAGTTTAGGAAATATACTATTGACCAACATTGATATTACATGGATAAGGATTTCACTGGTAAGTTTGAGATGGATGTGGAATGGTGAGAGCTTTTCTAAGTTCTTGCAGTATAGATTGCCAGGCTAATATTAGAGTGGTTGTATTGTGCCATAGTCAATTATCAGCAATTGTCAGCAGACCATTCTTTTAAAAAGGTTGAGATGAGGTAGATTTTTTTAAAAGACAAAATTGAGCTGGAGTTACATAAAGTATTTTGAGCAGAGTCACTAATAAGAAAAACTGTCAGGGACTTGGTAGAGAGCTGGTGGACAGGCGTCCCTGCTGAATTAATTTTGTATGAGGATATGGTGGCCCTTTTTAAGGTTAAGTTTCTGTCAAAGTCTTCTGTAGGTGTAAAAACAGTAGTCCCAGACATTCAGGAATGAGAACCCTTCATAACTTTTGACTTCATTTATTTTTGTTGGCTTTGACACTCTGCTTTGATCTTGATCAACTTTTACAGAATTGTTGGAAATCCACTTCTTTAGACTTCTGCAAAATGTTGGCGTGCTTAAAATTATATGTAAACCTGATATTGCTAAAATAGGTTTTAGATCCAAAATAGGTTCTGAAATCAATACCACATAATGCAGACACAAGGCAAAAAGTAAATCTTTCATTTTTAAAAGATGACCAATTCTTTAAGAGAATAGTAAGAGAGAATGAGATATTATTTGGCTATTAAATGTACTTAGCCATATTGTTTCATGCCAACCAATTCATAATTTGAAACAGTTCTTCTTACAGAAGAAACTAGACCAGAGATGTGTACATAGTCTACAATATTCAATGTTACCTTGAAACATAATACGCAACCAGCTCTCTTTGGAATAGAGACCACGGACCACTGCTCTTAGAAAAACTTTTTAAGATGATCCTTGGGACTGGGGGGTCATCTCTAGACTTTCAGCTAAACAGCAGAATGTTTTTCAGGGTTACACAGACCCCAGCAAGCACTTGCAGGTTGAGTAGTGTACAGATTCCAACTACTCTTTACAGATTTGGACCTTTATGCAGACCTCAGCAAACCCTTCCAGGTTAAAGATTTCTCTTGTGGTTTTCTGTTTAGCATCATTTCTTTTTTCCTCGTTGTCACTGTAGGTAAATCCTGAGCACTAAGGTTTTAGATGATAGCCTCTTGAAGAAATACTCTGAATTTAGATAGCTGTCTGGATTTGAAGAGACCCATGATCCAATGTTATTGGTCCACAATATTCATCTGCCTGTCAGGAAACAGTCTGAACTTGTGCTGAAGCATCATCTTAGTGAGGAAGATGGTTAATCCAGAGTCTTGACTGCAGATTATATTTGACCTTTAACCACAGGTTAAAGGGAGAACTCCATCTGGGCATGGTAGTACAGGCTTTAAATTCCAGAACTCAAGAGGCAGAGGCATGTGGTTCTTTGTGAGTTGTAAGGACATCCTAGTCTACAGCATCTACACAGTGTGACACTGACAAGAACAACAACAATAACTAATAGAAACTAATAACAATAAAATAAAAACAAATGTAAAGAGAGAGATGTGTTCTTCACACAAGTTTCTCTAAAGGAACAGGAATAATAAAATACACATATATTAAAAAGATTATTTAGATTGGCTTCCCATACACGGTCTGGGTAGTCCAAATATGGATGTCTCACAGTGGAGAAGCTGAGAATTGGTAGTCTGTGTTGGAATTCCAGAGAAATTGGTTCTTATTTCAGGGAAGATTGGTTGCAGCAGTGGGATGGATGGGTCGCCAGTGAGAGTGAAGGCAAGCAGGTAAAAGCGGTTCCCTTCTCTCATGTGGGCTGCCACCAGAAGGCACTACTCAGGTTTAGGGTAGGTCTTTCTGTTCTAAATAATCTGATTAAGAGAGTTCCTCATAGGACCTTCTGTTATAGTTCATTCCACATATAGTCAAGCTGACAATCAAGATTAACCACCATGAAGACCATGACAGAAAACACTGATTCATTCCTCCTCAGGTAGAAACTGTGATTAGTAAAATGTTGCTAGAAAGCAGAGGAAAAATTCAGAAGTACAATAAAAAAATCAGTAAGAAAGTTAAGATTCTGACATAACAAAACAAACAGCAAATAGGACAAATGGAAATGTTGTAAATTAAAAACAGTAAGTAAAATTGAAGTTACCATGGAAGTATTGCCAATGATTTATGATGGTTTGTGGTTTATGATGAAGAAAGAACACCAGGAACTTATGACGGTATCATAATGGAAAGAATAACAAACAAGGATGGCTGCAGCATTCAGCAATTCTAGGACATAAACAATAATTAAAACAAAGAATCCATGCTGTAAATGGAACTGGAATTCAAGATAGAGACAGACTAATCATATTCAAGAAAATTATAGCAGAAGCATCTCTAAACCTCGGGAAAGATATGGACTTCAAAATACTGGAACCATTTATAATCCCAAATATACGTAACTGGAAAAGAAATTCCTCACTTTTAAAATTATAATTAAATGATAAGATCAGAGAGTAAAACATCTAAAACATCAACTAAAAGCCATAAATTGTCTTTATATGAGAATATATCAGGATAATTCCAGACATCTCAGCAGAAATGACCAAAGCCAGAAAATTATTTATTCAGTCTATGAGAATAAGTAACTGCCAATCAAGAAGCAGAAAGTCATCCTTTAAAAACTGATTGAAAAATAAAATCTTCCAAGATAGAATGACTCATGATCCTGGCTTTATAGCCAAGATTTCCAAAAGCATTTAAAGGATTCTTATATGCAGGGAGAATGAAATGGGATCAAAAAAACAGGAGAATTGAGAAAAGAGTAAATATCATGAGGTGAATATCCGAACAGCTGAGAATTATGAAAGAAGCAAGCATGTTCACCTCAATGAACCACAAGCCCAAGGGTTGGGTAAGACAAAGAACAAAACATATTATTATCAAAACAACCAGCTAAGGAACAACATCACAGGACTCAGAAATTCACAATAAGAGCTCTAAATGTAAACAGTCTTTATTTGTCAGTAAGAGACAGATTACTGGATTGCATTAAAAACAACATCTGTCTATTGTCTGCAAGGAAGACATTTCCCTTGTAAAGACACACAGAGACTGAAGATGAAAAGATGAAACACAAAATACCAAATCTGGAAAAAAAAATTGGGAGTAGCCTTAGCCTTTCTCATATCTGACAAAACAGACTTCAATTCACTGTAGAAAGAAATGAATGAAGACACTAGAAGGCAGAAAGATCCCACCCCCATGTTACTGGAGTAGCAGAATTATTATTGTGGAAAAGTCTACATTATCAAAGACATCGATGGATTTACAACAGTCATCAAAATTCTAAACATTCTTCTCAGAAAATGAAACTTTAAAATCTACTTGGGAATCTGAAAGACTATAAATAGCTAAAGTTGTCCTGGGAAAAAGAGCATTGTTGTACATACCACAGTGTCTGATTTCAAAATTTCAATTGATACCACTGAGCCATAGCAACTGGGCTAGAGAGATGGCTCATACATGAAGGTTAGGCTCACAATCAAAAATACAAAGTCAACAGGTACAAAATGGCAACAAAGGACAAATGAGATCATATGAGATGAAAAATCTTCTGCACAACAAAGAAAAACAACCCGCAAAGGGAGGAGAATCTTCTAGCAGCAAGCCTTACCAAGCTTTTATTGAGAAGACGCTAAAAAGTTTTATGGCAGAAAAGAAATCTTATCAGGAAAAAATTGAACAGTTCTTAAAAAAGACAAATGGCCAATAAATACGTAGAAATGTTCATCATCTTTAGCCAGATACTAAGGAAATTGAAATAAATATCAAAACTATATGGCGACTGAGACTCATCCTAGTCAGAATGGCTTTTATCAAGAAAGCAACTAACATCAGTGAGAATAATGAGAGCATAGCATTGTGGGATATCAGTTAGTTCAGCTATTTTGGAAATCAGTGTAGAATGTTTTTAAGCATCTAAAACTATCAGCTGATCCTTCCATCCACACCTGGGTCTACAAATCCAAGTCAGCATATATCAGAGATGTCTACTTTTATTGCTGCTATATTGTCAACAGACAAGAGCATTTACAGAATCAGCTTAGGCATTCATCAGTGAGTCGGTAAAGAAAACGTAGCACACACACAATGGAGCATTATTCAGCCTCAAAGAATAACCAAGAACACTTGCATAAATAAATAGCACAAGCAATGTAAGCTAGAATTAAAATACTATGTTTTCTCTGATCTGGGAGAACTAGATTTTTTTTTTTTCGATTCTAAATTTCATTCTCGTGAGATTTCTGGGAATTGTTTTATTTTACTTGAGGTGCTTTAAATTCTAGGATATCATGATAGTACTTGACCAGTTCAAAGGGGATTATTTGAAAACTGGGTTGGGGTGGTGATTCCAAAAGGTAATAGTGGGTGAATATCCTTATGGCACTTTATAGAGATGTAAAATATGCTATAACCAAAGCCATGATTTTGACAAAGCATGTACGAGTGCAGTAACTGACAGAGCTTTGTGGTTGCAAAACCTAGGGCAATCACATAGCTGAAAAGGATTTCACTGCAAAGCTTACACTTTGGAGAGTAATATTGGGAATGTTCTTATATAAATAATCTGTGGGGCTGGAGATATGGCTTACTGGATAGGAGCCTAAACTGCCTTTACAGGGGACCTGAGTTTAGCTTCCTGCACCCCATCAGGTGACTCACAACTGCTTGTTAATCCAATTCTAGGGAACCTGGCACCCTCTTCTGGCCTGTTCAAGCACCTACACTAATGTGAACATAGACACGCAAGCACAGTTAGAAATAATTAACGAGCAGCTGAAAGAGTCAGATGCAGATACTAGCACCCAACCAATGGACAGAAGCCGGGGAACCCTGTGGTTGAATTGGGGAAAAGCTGGGAGAAGTTGAGGAGGAGAGTGGCCCCATGGGAAGACCAGCAGTCTCAACTAACCTGGATCCCCGAAATCTCTCAGACACTGAACCACCAACCAGGGAGCATACATCAGCTGATATAAGGCCCCTAACACATATATAACAGAGGACTGCCTGGTCTTGACTCAGTGACAAAAGATGCACCTAACCCTGGAGAGACAGGAGGCCCCAGGGAGGAGGTCTCGTGGGATGGGATGTGGGTTTCGGGGCATCCTCTTGGTGACGAGAGGGGCAAGGTGAAGGGAGGAGGTATGGCATGAGTGGTGGTGGTGGGGGAAAGACCAGGAGGAGATGAAGACTGGACTGTAAAAAGGAATTAAAGAATAAAAAGAAAGGAAATAATTAAAATTAATATTTAAAGATAATTTATTTTATGTATTTCCTATTTCCCAAATTCAGATCACTGTGTTTTGTTTTGTTTTGTTTTTTGCTGAATTCTGTTGCTTTATAAAAGCATGGAATTGACTCTTTCTTTTAAACTGCTGTGAAAAACTGTCCCATGTTTTTGTTAGAACGTACACCACAACGGACTATTTCAGTGGCTTCGGTTTTTATCCAGCACTCAAGTCACATGGGCATCTTGTTATAAACTTGGATTCAGAACTTATCTGACCTTAATCTTAAGGTGGGGTGAGCTTGTGTCTTTGCATTTCGAGAAAGCTCCTGAGCTGCCCCAGTGCTCCCTTGAAGATGCATAACACCTCTGTGTGATTTATGAAAGCTGTTGTCAGGGATGTACACATTAACTACCACATATTCATGATGAATTCAAGCCTTGGCTATTGTATAACATATTCTGCTTTATTCCCAGTACTGTTCCGCTTGGTATTTCTTTGTATGATATTAATATAGCTGTGTATTAAGTAAGCCTGCCTCTTTGCAATGGAGAGATACTACTTCCCTTGTGAATCTTCTAGAACAGACACTGTTTTGTCTGACTGGACTGAAGCCTCTTACTTCAGATTCCTGCTGTATTGCTTGCTCTAGTCTTAATAAATCTCTTCCCCTGAAGGATGATTTTATTTGATTTAGTCTCCTCTCCCATCTCTCCTCCAACCTAACACAGGCTGACCCTGTCAGCTTCTCCCAGGTTGAGGCAGCTTCTAACGGTGCCCCTCATCACCCTTTCTCCTGTGTCTCTGTCTAATCTCCTTCTATCTTTATCACATACAGACATTGTGATGTTATTTGTTGCCATCCTAGATAGTCCAGGATGATCTAATCGTAAAACTTTAAAGGTAATCCTGTCTGACTGTATCACTTTTCCTTACAAACAAACAGTGGGTCTGTGGGATTTAAGACATGATAGTTTTGGGTAGCTTTTATTCAATATTCTTCAATGGTAGTATTGTTTTACCACAAACACAATTTTCTTGATAGATACTACTCCAGTGGTTCACTAGAGAGTCAAAGAATATCATAAAATGTAAAAGAAAGAGACTAACATGTGGAATTCTTGGATTTGGAGGGCTGTAATTATAGGTAACTATCACACTAGAGCTAATATTTATTGATAATTTACATTATGCCAGGACTGAGGAAAGTTTTAAACTTTCTGTTGTTGAAGAGATAATCTGAGGACCAATAACACTGAGGTTACTGAGGAACTGGTTAAAATTGCAGAACTCTGGGTCTTACATGGCACTCCTCCATCAAAATGTGTTTTACCAATGTCCCCACTGCATGGTGAGCGTGCTCCACTTTGAGAGAACCCTTTGCAGTAATAACTTTTATTTAAGCCTCACTGTTGAATAATGTAGGTATATCCAGGCCATAGTGCTTTGAGTTTGGGTAACTTGTTCAAAGATGTGCAATTAGCACCTCACAGGTTCAGAATCCACACTTTCCTAGATTGTACTATTAGCTATCCATGATGTTATGCCTCTTCCCATGGCAAATGATAACGTTACTCACCAGGCTGAACACAGTCTGGCTTCTACTGTCTCTCATAAGTCCCAGGTGTTTTCAGCTTACTGTAAGCTTCACTGGACTGTTCAGTTTTTCATTACCAACCCCATAGGGCTCTCCCCAAACCAGCATTTCTATATAACATCCATCCTCACTAATGTCTCAGCTAAAAGTGATCAGTCAATTGCTTGAATGTAGGCTAATGAAATGACTTTTATGTTGCATAACGTTTTTAAAGTGCCAATTAGAACTCTAAAACAAGTGTAACCCCTGCCATCTGTCTTCTGTTCATCCATACAGATAAAAATTTTGGTGAGTGGGTTTTGTCTTGCAAGAGAAAACTCACTGTCTGGGTCACAATTCACTGTCTGTGAACGTGGCCACAAGAGTTCTGTGATTTTTCTGTCTTTCAATTAACATCTGACTATTGATTTAATTCAATAATTTCCTAGGACTTGCTATCAGGCACGCCAGTTCTAGGAAATAGATATTCTCATTATGTCTCTTTGAACATTAAAACATTTCATCTCAAGCCTGCTTTCATCCTAAAGGAAAGTCACAGATTCTCCACACTGAGTTTCTTACAGGTATAGGCACCTTTCCTTTCAAAACCTTGCAAAAAAAAAATCAAATCCTTCATTTTCAAAGATTTTGTTTTTGACCTACTTTATAAGCTGGAATGGCAGAAGCAAAATTCTAACATTTGCAAATTTGATGTATACCCATCATGTCTTATTTTCCAGAATTTTCTTATTTGTTAAAAGTTATATTCATTTTACATATAAGAAAACTGTAGCTCAAAAGTATTAACCGGGACAGAAGCCAAAGTCAAGAGTCAATAAAAAAGTATAAAATTCTTGGCTGAGGAATTTATGTTCATTTATCAAAAATACCAGATTCAGTTTGGTGCTTTGTGGGCTAATCTTAAGTAGTCTTTATCTATTCATTTTAAAACTCAACTTGGAGACAAACATCTGCAGTTGCTCCCTGACCTTCAGGTTGTTTAAAGACTGTATGGCTGTGCTCTACTCTGCTCTGGGTTTTCCTGAGTCTCAGACATAGGCTGCTCATCAGCTCTTTATAAACTATCTTCTACCCCACGGCAGAGGATGATATTATAGTTAATGCTTTTCAGAAAAATAAAAAGGATGCTCCTCTGGTGTGACAAGTGTACAATGCAGCTGCAAATATGAGCCTGTGACATCATAAGCCACTCAATGCCTTTCTCACCAAACACTGGGGAATAAAACCTATTTGTTCATCTCATTGTGTTAGCATATAATCATGTAATAGCCCCAAAGTACTTCAGACCTAACACAGACAGGACCTTTGTTAGTTTCTTATCATTTATGCATAGGAATTCATTCTGAACAATATTAGTGCATTGCCTTCAAAGAGCCATATGATGATACACATGATAGTCTCCCATTCTGGAATGGCTTGCTATCTGGATACACCTGAAGCTTTGATATATTGTGAGATATACCTTTTCTGTTGATGAAGATTCATACTGAAAGATGGGGAATGACCTTATGGAAGAAAGACAGTTGCAAACTTGATTTAATGCCGCTCTTATAGGTATGCAAAAATATGATGTGAATTAAGTACATTTCAAAGGAAATCAGACAATCCAATTATCTGAAGCAAGATGGGGCACATAGATTCTTTCTCTATGATTCATTCCTTAGGCATATGTTGAGGATAAGTGGTGATTGTCACTAAGTCCCTCCTTGTCTCTTTAAGCCTCCAGTACCACTTAGATAATTACTGCCTTTTCTATTTTTGAACTTATAACAATTATAATCAAAATCAATGTGCCTGGATTTTCATTGTCCTTGAAGATTCAATTAAGATTTGCTGAAACGTTGTCTGAATCATGTTGTGAAGGCCAGAACGTTTGCCAGTTTATCAGGAAACTTCTGACTACTTCCTGCTCAGTCAACTGTAGCTCTGATTTCTTGATCTTTCTTCTACTTCATTCTTTATGCTCATGGCTTTTCTTCTCCATCTTAGTGATTTCTTTCTTTCATTTTCCTCAGCACTAACTGCCTAGGACTGTGGAATATAACATATTCTTTGAACCAGCAAGCTGATATAGTGATGAAACCGAGTAACAACATATAAAATCTAAAATGGAACAGACATTACTATAACACATTTCTTGCCATTTTTCTATTTTATTTATTTTCCCGTTTCTCATTTATTATCTTGTTCTTTTTTTTCATCCCAAGTCTTTCGATCTTTACTAGTTTTCAGACAATATTTCTTTTAAGGTTCTTTTAAGAATGATTTCCATTCATTATGTCCTCAATGGGCATGTTGGTTTGCAAAATCATGTTTTAAAATCCGTTGGGACCCTGTTCATTTTTATAAATGCTCTTTGCTTCTCAGTTATTTAGATCTCATAACCACTATAGGTCAGCTTTAAAGTCTAACCTTTGCCCATTTTTTTAAATGATCTACCATTTACTTCAATTGACTCTTTAAATTGACTCTGTTTGTTTTCTTCTGCCAATTGAATCTATATTTATTCCCTAAGATGTGCTTCCTCACACCGCTTCCCAGTCCATCTCTACAAATCCCCCTGCAGCAGACAGGCATAGAAAATAGCTCAGCAGTTGATGACTCCACTTGGTTTGAGCTAGGTACACCTGGCACAGCCTGGTAGTTTAGCTTCTCTACCTGCCTGTACTTAGTGAATATACCTCTCTCCAAAAATGAACCTAACGATCTGTTAGCAACCTAGAATACCCACTTACATTGGGCTACATGGACGCCCTACTCCCAACGATTTCTCTCCCTCCTGACAACCACCAAACTGAATGATTCTACTTAGCCTTACTTTCCTCATGCCCAGGTTGAGATCAAAAAGGCCAGTCTGGCCTGGATTGGTTTGTATGCATGTACAATATGCATGTGCAATCAGGCAAAACTGTGTCCTTTCCTGAACTTTTAGGGAATGTGTTTTATTTACCATCCTATGTCTATGTATATTATTAAAATCAGAAGCATTATGGGAAGAAACATGAACAGTAGAAAAAATGACTATGTGAATTAAGTTATTAATAAAAATATAGAGTCATACAAACTACATGCCCCTTAGTAATGATCCCTTTCTTCCTTTCTATGACATTAAAGTAGCCCCTAGGCCTTTGAATATTGTCTTGTGGCCCACTGGTCTAACATATATTGCTTTGTTTATAAAAAGGTTTCCTTACTTTGCAATATGTATGGGGTTTTATTTTATTTTTAAATAGAACCTAGAGACACTGCTTCAAATGCAGATCACCAATAACACTATGACACACAATGCGATCTTATTTTGAGATGGGATTGCTAAGATACACCATGAAATGCTGTCTTCTGGATATGACATGGCTGTTGCACATAGGAACTCACAGAAGCTGTGATCAACTGAAAATGACCTTCACAAGATTAAGGCAGTTTAAACTCAAGCGTAGATGGAGGAGATGGGACCCTAGGGCCCTATCTCCCGTGAGGAGCCATTGGCAGATATTGGGTTTGGGGGAAAGGGGAGTAACTTTTATCTGGGGATGCAGACACTTGCAGATTGATCATATTCTAGTGTCCGGCCCCACAAAGATGCCAGTCTAGGCAGCATAATTGGACTCACTTGTTTATGAAGTTGGGAGGGAGGCGGTTTTTATGAGAGAAGTGGGAGGAAGAGACTGGTAAGTGGAAATGATCATGACATATAGCACACAAATGGAATTTTCAAAGATTAAAATGTTAAAAGGGTAAGGTATGATGAGGTCATCTTAGTGTAAAGTGGGCGTTTAACCAACTATGATGGGTGTCCTTATCTACGGGGAGATTTTGACCCATGTTCCCACAAGGAGGATGGGATGTGAAGATGAAGGCAGTCCCTGAGATGACTTAGTAGAAATCAATAAATATTCTAGATTAACAGCAAGCTATTAGCATCTAAAAATGCAGTATGGGCGAGATATTCTTTCATGGCTGCCAGAAGGAAGGGATATCAATGACATCACGATTCTAGTCTTTTAGTTTTGAAGAATGTGAGGCTGTAAAACCCTGTTGTTTAAGATGCTCATTTTGCTATGTCTTGCTATTTAAAACAAAACAGACTTATGTGCATCCCTTAGTAATTTCAGTTCTGTACTTTATAATTTATAAATACCTAAAAGATTGACTTTTATCATTTCTGTCTCTTTATTAATGCCATCTTTATTTCATAATCAATGTTAAGTCCACCGTTTGATCCCCTCAAAATTAATTTATTTTTCTGGATTTGTGTTGCCCATTTCCCATGGGGCTTCTCTCTCTCTCTCTCTCTCTCTCTCTCTCTCTCTCTCTC
>JANHMN010000014.1:62571892-62592538 GCA_030674055.1 Rhabdomys pumilio
ACACACACACACACACACACACACACACACACACACACACACACACAAACTGCAAAGCAATGTCAGATGAAACTGCCAGAGAAACTGGAAGCAATGCCACAGCGAGATGCCACTGTGATAAAAGATATTCTCTGCAGAGTTCTTTTAAGTGTCCCCTAATAAAATTGCCATTACAGGTATATACTCCCTCAAGCACCAAATAAATAACCGGAGACTACAGCACAGCACTGAGCTTTCGGTCTGTTTTTGTTATTTTCTTCCACATTAAATTATCAGAGAATTTCATTTATTTAGTAATGCTTTTAAAGGTGTTGTTGACAGCTGGTATAGAGCATAAACTTTAGAATCAGACACCCTGGGTCTAAATCCTCTTGGTGCTGTGTGCGAACTGTGTGATTTCACTTCAGGATATTTAGTCTGCATCAGGCAAAATGTAGACATGAGGGCAACACTCATTTCATTTTGTCACATTGATACTAATAATGTACCTACAACATGTTTGTAGGGAATAAATATTGGTTCCATGAATTAAAAACAACAGTTAATATTTAATTTTTAAAGTTATAGATGTTCCGGGATGTAAATTGAGTTAATAGGGGTTCTCTGAGGGGAGTCACTTGTACTAGAATGTGACGGGTTGGTAATGAGCTTAGAAAAATGAAAGGAAAAAAAATTCAACTTTCCTTTGTTTTGACTTGTTGACTGGTTTAGCTGAAAAAAAAAAAACCAACAAAAAAAGGAGGAATCCATCTTGGGAGAGTTCTGTCCTTGGTATGTTTACTGTTATAGTAGTGACAATTGATAGGTCATAACACTCATTTGTTGGCTTGTTGCTCATTCATTCATTCATTCATTCATTCACTCAATTAACATATCTAGGGAATCTTTCCAGAACTCGATACATTGTTGTAGATGCTAAAAATACAAAACTGCTCGAGACACAGCTCCCACTTCAAGGATGCGACCAGCCTGTTTGAAGAGACATCCAGGAAGCAACTACAATAAATAATATAAGAATTAAAACTGACTCAGGTTTTGAGCATTTTGAGAGGGCATATATTCGTTATGTTTATAGGGGTTCAACGCCAACTCTTTTGTACCAGAGGGAGAAGGTTTGACAGTGATCTTAGAAAAATAAAAAGAATTAGATATGCATCAGTCTAGTTTATCCATTGCTGGTGTATTGTGCAAGTAATAGACCACAGGTCTTGGGGACTATTCAAAGAACTTCCAATTGCTTTCTAAAGGAAGGAAAAAATTTTCAGCTTTCTTGTGTGTTTTTTTTCCTTGCTATTCCCAGTTTTGAGAGAATGCCCAAATTAGTTTTAAGTGTAGATAGTTAAGAAACTGCATCGACTTTGGATTTTCCTGAACCCTAGTGTGACTTTTCACCAATTCTTCATGCAAGCTGCAGGGAAGACGTTTAATTTCTTTGAGCATCAGTTTTCACCTGCAATATCAGAAATACGTATTACTTTTTGGTTGTGGGCAGCCGGTGGGTTGTTTGTTTGTTTTATTTGTTGTTTATAAGACAAGCCCCAAGAAATTGGGAATTCAAGTTACTAGATTACTCTTGGAGAGTTGTAAAATTAATATACACTATTGCACAACAATGTTTCACTAAGAAATTATGGCAGGCTTACAAGATGGTGGTTCCTCTAGTGTACACTTCATGCTCATACAGTGGGTGTGCTGAGATTTGATTCAAGTTTTTATACTGACCACTTCTTTATTAAAAACATTTCCAGTCCTTTACAAAAATAGTCACTAGAAGTAATGACTGCCTTGGGGGGGCGGTGGCTAGTCTCTCCCAGGATTGATTGTCTAGTGCAGAGTGGTTAGCCTTGAAACCATATGCAAATAAACAACAAAATGGTCTCAGCCTACTGTGTGTGTGTGTGTGTGTGTGTGTGTGTACGCACTAATACACATGTGGTAAGTATGGGAAAGTAGAAAACAAGTTGTTGTTGCTAAGATAAGCTGGTGTTTCCATGATAGCATATCTTGACTGTTAGTAGAGAAAAAAATAAAACAAACAAACACCCAAGTTAAGGAAAGAGTGAGTCCATTAAAGAGGCAAGTATGATTCATGGGGTCAGAGAGTCTTTCACTCAAATGTTTGAAAGCCATTCCAACTGACTAGATATAATGCATATTTACAGAAAATATGTTAACTAAAAGAAGTGATGGTTGATTTTATGTTTCAACTTGACTGGGGTAAAGAATTCTTAGACACAGTTTATAACATTTTTATATGTGTATACATTATTATATATAATAATTAGAGACAGGGAAAATAAGTACTGTTGTTTTTGTGTAAGTCCAAAGCATAGAATTAGGAACACCAATGACATAATGGCACACTCTGTCTAATTCAAGGCTAGATCACCAATATCCTTAGCAGGAAGATGGATGCAAAAGCTTGTATGTAGAGGCCTTGGTAAGGAAGGCCAATCCACAGAAGGCCAAATTTGCTGTCTCCCCTTGAGCTTTTGCTTCTACCTTCCTGCTAAGGATGTTGGTGATCTAGCTTCTCAAGACATTGTACTTGTGCCATTGACATTCCTAGTTCCATGCCATGCACACTATTTGACTTCCCATGCCTCTTGTTTGTTGACAGCAAAGTCCGGGACTTAATAGATACCATAATCTCATAAGACTGTCTCTCATGCTGTATAATTTTCTATCTATCTATCTATCTATCTATCTATCTATCTATCTATCTATCTATTATCTATCTATCTATCTATCTATCTATCTATCTATCTATCTATCTATCTATCTATCATAATTGCTCTGTTTCCCTGGGGAACACTGATCCAGACAGTGTATAAAACATCTCATATGAATTTTTACTATGACACTCAATTAACATATCTAATTTGAGTGGATCTAAGATTTGAAAGCCAGAAATGAACTCTTGTCGTGACTGACTCTTACACATGCGTGTTCTTTTCATAGTTTTTTAAGTAATATGCTAACAAATATCTCAGTCGGTTACGTTGTGCCAAAAGAGATGGAGGCAGACAAAGCAAAAATTGAACTAAATCTTTTCTGGGTCCATAGTATTCAGGGCTATTGATAACAAGTCATTCTAGCAGAATGCTTCTCAACCTTCCTAATGCTTCAACTATTTAGTTCAGTTCCTCGTTTTGTGCTGACCCCCACCATAACATTTTCATTGTTAATCCAGAACTGTAATATTTTTACTGTTACGGATTTTAATGAAAGTATCTGATATGCAGAATATCTGAAATGGGACCCTTCAAGTAGGGTCATTCAATCCTCAGACAGTCATGACTTACAGTTTGAGAACCGCTGCTCTAGAATAATGACCCACAGAATTTTAAAACAAGGCACTAAATTTGAAACACAGATCACCAACCAGACCTGAATATATTTAATTCATAGGCATAATCCTAAGTGTTGGAAAAATGAATGTAGCGTCTCAGTTGTAGCTTTAGGTAATTAAACACTATTGGAATTTTATTTTACAAAGAAATAGCTGTCATAAGAGTCTGAAATGAATAAATTGGCTTGCTGCTCTCAGTGCATATCAGAACAGATCTTTAGTGGGTCACATGGTCTAACGGTATATGCAAGGAGAAGACAGTGGTTTAAATACAAGTAATAAGCAAATGCCAACACTTATCTCTTTCTATAAACATTAGTTTCTTCTACACATGCATGCACACACACATACACACACACAAACATGCATGCTCAACAATAAAAGAACTTAGTGTACAATAGCAACACTTAAAGGACTTAGCTTATGTTTATGAATTGTGCATATATATGACAAAATAATAATCAAAAAAGCTTATGGATTTGAAGGAAGTAAGGGAGGCATGAGAGGAATTTAAAGGGATAGGGCATGGAGGCTTTTGTGAAAGAAAAGGAAGGGGAATAATATCATTTTAATTAAAATACATATTTTGTTGTGCTTCTTCATTGGCTCTCCATCCTCCAGGGTATCACTTGCTGTCCCTGACCTGAGTTATGATCCTGAGGGATGTTTTATGACTTTGAGATGATCAAGTGTCAAAAAAGAGTTTCCATTGTTATTTCGATGTGCTTGTCACTCAATGTGTAGCTACCCCTTCAGACAAGGAGTGAGAAACAGGAGTTGGTATTTGCCAGGGCATCTCACAGTGGCAGCCATCAGTGTTCATCCAGCTGAAACCACAAGACTAAAAATAATCCAATTAAGTAACAACGGTATACCTTGAATTAGTGCAGAACAGATGGTAAAGTCTCCTCCAGTCATCATTAATTAATGCTCACTCAGTGCCCACAGAGAATGACTCTGGGTTTCTGCTCCAGGAGATACTGGTAAAACTTCTCTGAATAAAAGGAGGTGGTTTGGTCCTAAAGCAAAAAAAAAAAAGAGCTACCTTATAGGAACTGGAAGTGTTTCACAAAATAAATCATGCCCGGAAATAGCAATACCATGGGCTTCAAGGGATTTTATTATTTCAACAGTGGATCTTGGAAAACTATGAGTTCTCCTGTTTAAGAATGATTTGCAATTGCTCATGAACCCCCCTCTGTTATGTATCAGGCCAGCAGAAAGGTCCTGCTTTCCTCTTGCTATCTCCTGAGCATTTTAATTCTGTGAGAGCTTACCATATGTCTTGCATCTGTTTTCTTGACTTCTGAATGATACTGACACACACATATGTAATTGTAATATTTAAAGTCTATAGCTCAATAATCTTTCTAATCTACTTATGGACACTTGTTTTGCAGAGGATATAAATTTGGCACAAATTTTGGGGAATCAGTTTCCATAACTAAAATATTTTGCCTGTGACAGGTACAAAGTAGACACTTGGCTCTTGATTGCTTCCTTTGGGAGTTATGTTTTTATTATATACCCACAGCACAAATAAGAAACTTAAAATTTTCATAAGCGTTTTCCTCCCCACTGTTAGAATACTCATCACGGACAGTGGTTCAAAAGTTGGTTTACTTGTTTATTTTTAATACATTTAAAACTGTACCACTAAACTCAGAATTCCACTTTTAAATGTATCCAACTTCATAATTATTTTTGTTAATAGTTTTAAAGTATGCTATCATTATCCACTCTTTACTCCCTGAAAATAGGCCCAGAATATGTGGGGATATCAATGAGCATAGATAAAAGCCCCACCAGTATTATACTTTATATTTTAAACAGGAATGAGCATGCCATTAACCATCGTGTATCTGAGAAGTTGTTTATGAGAATGTGCACTCAGTGTATTTCTGGTCTGCAGCCTGTTCAGTCACTTCTACCTGCTATTCCTATTCCTCAGTGCTTTGCTCCATCCTTCTCTGATTTAACTTTCTCATTCTAACGCTGTAAGGTGTGAATATTTAACCTCTTGGGACATTTTATTTGCCTGTTTCCCTACTAGAGTCTAAGTACTACAAGGTAAGTATCTTGCTCATTGTTGCTTGTAGACTTGGGTCTAGATACTTAGAGGGCACACATGTTTGTTGAATAAATTAATTGAGATAAGGAATGACTTGGCCAAATGTAATATGGAGAAGATGATTAAAGCTCGGATTTGGAAGGCTAGAACGTGTTTGGTTTATGTGGCAGATGGTGGCTGGATTAGAAAGTACAACTAAGGGTGATAACTTATACTTTCCAAAGCAAAAACGATAAAGGATGAATCAAGAGAGTTTGGGAATTGAGAGGTAAAGAGTTTAATGAGATGCACATATTGAGATTTAAAGGAAGAGATGTGCTCTTCTCTAGAATGGGAATGAGTGTTTTCAGATATGAATGATCAGAGAATCCGTGACTGGGAAGATGGAAGAGACTCAAACCTTACTATTTCAGTCTTCAAGGAGGAACAGGAGGTAGACAAACCATTCAGCATAAGTGCAGGAGAAGAGATGAGGAATGGATGGAGGGGAAAAATTCTATGACATCAACTGTGTTGGGGGATAGGAATGATACTGAACTGGGCAGAAATTGCTACTGATTGGATGAAAGCCCTGGGTGAAGCAGATAATGAGAATTTATAGTCTAGCCACCTGCTGTGGCTTTATTTCTTTTCTGATAATTGCTATGGGCTCAGAAATGGGGTGAAAATATGCAAAACCAGATGGTCAGCCTTTCCCAGGTTGTGGTAAGCGGCAGAATGGGCATGGAAGAATGATGAGGCATCCATGGTCGAGCAGGATGTAGAAATGAATAAATGCCATCTAAGTTGGAGAGGACAAATAGAGCTGTAAGGAAAGGGTAGGACATGGTATGTGAGGGCAGGACATATGAATATGGATTCCACCTTATCCTTCAGCTGAAAGTTGACTTGTACTTCTCTTGTATATTTTCCTGTATTACATGTAAAATTTATATCCAAGGCCTGGGAGCACTTCTTAATTCATTTGACATTTAGGCTTGATGTATAAACAGGATCTGGTTAAAAGTTTTCAGGACAAGGGTCACAGTACATTCTAAGCATTCATGCCCTGGAGCTGACAATACTCATCGGTATGAACTGCAGGGTGCATCTGGAAGAGAAGTGTTTGTCCTTTCTCCCTGGCCTTTATGCATAATCTTAGTATTAGATCTTACTATTTCCGGCTCTCTCCCTTTTTTCATGTGCTGCAGAGTCTAGCAAAACCGAGTGGTCTACAGCTCTGTTATGTCTCAATTTCTTCCAATATAAACCTCCCTATTGAAGAGATGCTCCTCAAGAGATAGAATATTATACAGAGAGGTGAATCATTCTATCCATCTGGCAGTGAGGCTCAGTATTCATGGGTAATAAATGACTCAAGGCATCAGGAAAACCCTAAAACTGACCAGATGCACTAGGCTCTTAAATCGTCAGGCACTCTTGGAGAAGCTGAGCTGCACAGAAGAGGCTCAGAACAGCCTAGCCACCTGAAGGAGACACTCTCTATCATGATGAGCTGCTTAAAAATTGTACAGCAAACTCTAGATTTTCATCTTTCATGAGCTGTCACCTATGCTGGCATGAACTTTTGGCTTTGCGGTTAACTAGATACCAGACAATACCCTAATTATAACTTGTACCTAACTTAGACTATGAAGTAAGCTCAAATATAAATTTTATATGTCAGTACTTATAAGTTACAGTATTCTAGTATAGATTTATCAGGGAATAAAATTAGAAGGATTCTTATACTCTCCTGTACTCCGTATTATTCATGGCGAGATTCGTTGCCAATAGTATTAGGAAATTTGCGAAGCTCTTTTTTTTTTTTCTATCAATTATTTCACATACCAGTCAGGTGACTTTTTTTACCAAACACTCATTGGTATGAACTGCAAGGTGCATCTGGAAGAGAAGTGTTTGTTCTTTCTCCCTGGCCTTTATGCATAATTTTAATATTAGATCTTACTATTTCCAGCTCCCCCACCCCCTTTTCATGCGCTGCAGAGTCTAGCAAAGCTAACTGGTTATAAACTCATCAGTTGTATTAGCTTGGGATGTTTTGTTTAATTCTGGGACCCTTAAAGCAAAATCTACCTTGCATTTACATATGTACATGACTATTCAAGAAGCACTATGTCCTTATATAATTTCTATTGCATGGTCCACAGTAGGGTCCTAGGAGGCAGGTTAGACATTTTTATAAACAGCGTAGCTTGGGAGTTAGCAATGTCTAAGTGGCTTGGGTTTCAGCAACACTTTGTCCTCATTAGCAATGCTCCTCATTTGCTCATGAGACTATGGCTCATTAGACAAGCTCTATTTTTTTCACTTGTTGCAGAATGCCCTTTTCTACAGTAAGTGGAGAAGGAGATGGGAAGTGCTTAAGAGGTTGTGAGATTCAAGCTTCCTGTACCCATTTTGTTATCTTGTTTTATAGGTGACCTGCCCATGGGCAGAGAGGCAGTACTTATGTAATGTTCTTTCTTTTTTTTTCATGTAGACTGTTTACTTTTATTGTAATACAGAGGGAGAAAAGCTGATTAAAGCAGGATTAAAAATAAAAATGAGGCATTGTGCTAAAAACTTAAGTCTTCTTTAAGAATCATTTGTTTTAGAACAGTCTGGCTTGCTTGCTTCTGTGATAATTTGGATATTTTTTGTTAGCCTTGACTTATGCACATACAATAACAAAAAAATGCTATTATTTAATCACACTAGTGAAATAGTGAGTGCATTTCCATCAAAAGTCTATTCTTAATGATGGAGCAGGGCCGTAAGTCTAGTTCAACACCTCTCTAATATTCTACTCACATCTGATTTTTTCCCCATTTCAGTTTAGGATTTCCTCATTTGGAGTGGGAGTAATTTAAAATTAAGTAGAATGCTCCAGAAAAGTTGAATTGTTAGCTGGTATTTTGGCCTTTTCTTCCCTAAGCCTTTACACTGACTTGAGTCACAGTCTTTGCATAGTTCTTGGCAACACCTGCTTCTGTAAGTGTAATGAGGACTATGTCTTTTAAAAGAGAGCAGGCAGCAGGAGGAAGGGCTGAGCCCTAACACAGTGAGTTATATAGTCTTCTTTACATCCCAATATTTCTAATTTCTCAATAGCCTAAAGTGCAGTTCAATTGCTTACATATTTTCAACCTGTGCGTGTGTCTTGGTTAAAATTTTTAATGTTTTGTGTCAGACAATTAATGAAAATATTTATAGATGCTTGTATAAACCAAAATACCTACTCACCTAACTGCACAGAGCATTCCATATTCTGACATTAGCTCTGAAAATTAAAGGAAGAAAATGACCAAATGAAGGGGACAGCATGAGAACTCTCAGTAGCTAAAGCAGCAAAGCCTGTTGTCCCAGAACTGGTTTATTTGATTTCTTTTTTCAGAACGCACTAATATTTCCAAACAAAATTGCTTCTAAAATTTAACATCAAGAACAATCTCAATTTCACAATTGTGTCAGTTACTGAAAACGTCTTCAGTGGTGTTACAAATGGCCTTGAAGCTTCCCCAGATGTGCGCAGCATTTAGTGTGACTGTCTCTTAAAAAATTGCTCATCTAGTTATCTCTAAGCCGAAACAAGAAAAAAAAAAGCCTGGAGAAGTAATTGTCATGCTGTGTGTAAAATAACTGCAGCAAATAGCTCTGTAAAATAATATTTTTAAAAGAGACCCCTTTTTTGTTATGTTTTGTTTAATGTCCCAGAATTTTCGAACTGAAAATTAAGAGAAACTGTAAGAGTGAATAAAGTTGGTTAAAATGACTTCAGAACTTATCCAAAAAAAAAAAAATGAAGACAAAAAGAAAGGCAGTGGGGGAGATTAGGGTATATGAATTGTAACCAGTAGGTATGCATTGAAGAAGAATCTCATTCTAGTCCTTTCTAAGGTAATCTTCACGAGAAAAAAATATCCATGTCTGTTGATAATGCCCTTACTTTGCTATGGTTCATGGTGTCCAAAGATATTGCTTACAACATGTTTTCTTAATATTAGGATCTTTGATGTGAAGGAACATTTTATGTGTCTCTCTTGGATGTACTGCTTAATGGTCTAATGTTTATGTTCCTCCCAAATTCAATTAGTCACAATCATGGTGGTATTAGGAGGAGAAACTATGAAATCAGTTCATATGGAAGAGGAGCTAATGAATTTAGTGCTCTCTTAAGCAATGCGTTAGAGAGCTACCTTGACATTCTACCAAATAAGGATAGTGGGAAGGCACCGAGAAACAGGCTCTCTTCACTCATCCAGTCTGTCATCTCCCCAGTGACAGGTTTTTCTCTTAAAAATAATTGTTGTGTATTGTGCTTCTATCTGACTGGCTACATCAATGGTAGGGACCAAATCCTATTCATCAATAAATTCCTGTGGCCCAAATTGTTGCTCACTTGATTCTCACCCTCCTTGTCCTTCTGAAATATCCTCATCTGTTTTCAAAGGAAATGATACAATATAAACAGAGACTCCCACATTTAGAGAATTTGACGAGTCTATCATTTTTCTGAACAGCATTTAAAGTAGTCATTTATACTTGCTAGTACATTTTAGAGAGTTTGGACAGAGAATCTCATGTGCCATGCCTTGAGTGAATTCTAGAAATATATGAGTTTTGAAGCAGAAGAAATCAATTTATATAGGACATAAAGTTCACTGTAATGGGAATTTCACCTGTTACCTCTACTGTTTTTATTTTTATGAAGTGAGCAAAATGATGAATATGAGCTTTGAATGGTGTTTTGTGTTTTTTCTCTTCAGGAATTTGTGGCCATTGGTTTCAGCCATATTTACATTTTATAAAACTATTTTTATCCTCATTATTTTGCGTTCTTGAAGAACTTCTAATGTAAAATCATTGAATTTTATCCATATGTCACTATTTTCCCATGGATTTAGTACAGTCTGCTTAGAGTGTTACTGTTTATGTTTCAGCCCCAAATTATTAAATGGAGTACTCTCTGTTTGCTAGAAAACAGACTTTTAGACACATATTTAAAGAACTGATATTTGAGACTTCCAGTCCCAGGCAGATGAAGAAGGGAAAAGGCAAATGAAGAATAGAAGACATGAAGAGACAATTTTACTCATCCAGCATATTTAGTGCACGAAGAACTGCGCTTCATGTGTGTGCATTTTCTCAGTTAAGATGGCAGACTCTGAATCCAAAGTATTTGTCTGTGGAGCAGCCCACAGGAGTAGGAGGTAGTTGGTACCCTTTTCTTCTTCCTCCTCCTCTTTCTCTCTTCTTCCTCTGCTACTTCCTCCTCCTCTTCCTCCTCATCATCTTCCTCCTTCCCCTCCTTTTACCCCCTTTTCTCTTCTTCTTCTTCCTCTACCTCTCCTTTCTCTTCACCATTGGTCCAAGTTCACTCTAATGGCAGCTACCTCCCCTTCACTTGTGAGTTGTACCATTGGGATATGCTTTGGTTATTAAACAAGTAAGTTGTACCTATTTCTATTAGACAAGTAAATTCTCAGCGGCTGGTGCTCCTTTTGAACTAGTCATCTACTACAGCACTCTTTGAAAGGACACATATTCCAAGTACATGACTGATGAGCTGGCTGTGTGAAAGAAAAAGCAAGATGTTTCAACTACACACAGTGCTCTGGAGTTAAGGGATTAAAAATAATCCAAATGATTATTGAAATACCTGATAGAATTTAATGGACATAGGAGACTCAAAACCATTTCTCTTCCAGATTTACATATTGATTCATATAGAGTGAAGGGGAGCTGAAGACTTTGGGTAGAAAGTGTCAGAGATAGTAATGGAGGTTCTATTGGGAGCTATCACAGATACCTGACTTTAAAAACAAAGACACCCAAACAACTGTAAGGTAAAAATCCACTTACCACTCACACTTGGAGCATTCTGGGCTCTTATTTGCTAGAGGTTGTCCACATGAAACTTCTTTGTTATTTCTTTGAAAGAATTTCCCAGTTTATGACTTTTGAATTGTTTTTAAAAAGAGCCTATCTATCTTGCATTGACTACAAAGTTTCTCCCCTGCCAAGGAAATATAGACATCCAGATGTTTTCTTGAAACAAGTCTCACTATAAGAACATCATTTCTAGAATGGACTTAATCCACTGAATTCAGTCTCATTTTGGAAAAATACATTTCACGTGGCCTTTCAGATTTCCTCTTTTCCTTTGACTGGAAAATGAGTTTAGAGTTGTTTTAACACTGTGAGATCTTTAAGGATGCAGCCAGATTCTGTACGTCTATCCGCCTGGCCACACAATCCAGTTGGTTCTCACTGTGTCTTCAGAAATGAGCAGTCCAAGTTTTGGCTGTGCTTGGGCTCAGAGAAGAATACCCAAAGTGTGGTGCTGGGCCTGCTGAGCACTGAGAAGGAAAGAGGTTTAGAAGGTCTTAGAAGTAGCCTGGGGTGGAGAGCTTTGAAATTATCTCTGCTTCAAACCTAAGCATAGAGCTAGTGCTACTCTTGGAGGCTTCCATATTATCTTCTCCCCCAAAAGCAGTACTCCTGCAGTAAGTCTTTGCCCCAAATGTCACTAACCAGGTGAGACTGTACTCATGACCAGAAATGAAAATTGAAAAAAGGAACCAAACGTAGACAGACTTTATCACAAGCTGTGTCTTGTTCTTTGGGCCCATTCAGCATTCAGAGGAACTCATTTACAGATATCTGCCTATTCTCTGGATTAGTGAATACATATACACCATCCTCTCCCCTTTGAGGAGGGCTATGCAACCTAAATCCCATCAGTTTATTGGGCAATCACTTTCTTGTGAGTCTATTGTGCACATAGTAACGTTAATAGCTTTTCTTGCTGTTAACGTGTGCTACATTTATTTCTGTACATGTGCAGCCTAAGAAGAGGATAGGAAACAATCCTTTGTCTCCACCCTAGAAAACACTTGTCCAAGTCTGTGCAAGGAGTCTGACTCCTGACGACGCTACTGAACTCCAGGAAGGAGTTCATGATCTTCACAGTGCCCATTATCTGAGGTCAGCTATGGGATAATTAATTTTTTTTGAGAAATGTTATATAGCACCCTGGAATAATTTTCATCTCAACTTCACTTACTAAATTCTAATACTTTATTATTTTTGGGCTCTCTTCTTTGGAAGCAGAAGTGCCAAGACCTGAGTCTGTAAAGTTGTTCTGAGCCCCCCATTTGCTGGTGGCTTCTGTCCTTCAGTTGACATCTGCTTGTTCTGCTGTTCGTCTTCTGTGAGAGGAAATCTGACAGATGACGGGGCAGATGCCTGTGTACTGAGTCATTCCCTCTGGTTGGTTGGTGAAGAGATAGTTGTTCCAGACTACCCTCAATGCAAACTATGGAGGAACTGCAAATACTTGACAGTCTTTATTTTCCTGCTTTATATCAAGCTGTGACCAGGGAGCTGATCCATATGACTTACATTCCCAGATGTAGTTCTTATCCTTTTGAGAAGTCAATGTAGAGCAATTCTCCAGACATTTGGCTGAAAAAGAAGAGTCAGTGCAGCAGCTTTCTTTCCATTCTTCCTGAAATGATAGACTTACCCTACAGATCGTTGTCCGCCTTGACAGAAATCAATGAAAGCCACTATTTAGAAATTCACATTTCACTCAACAATGTGAAGAGGTAAGTAAATAAAGGTCTATTCAATTCAGCAAGTGCTTCGCAAGCTCTGTCTGGATAGAAAACTGGAAATACGATGACTTCTTAAATTTAGAATTCATGACAATGTTTCAATCCAAATCAGTTCATAGTTTTATTCAGAAAGTTTCAGTCCTCTTGACAAGGAATATTTGAAAACAGTACCAGGCCACCAACCCTTGTAACAGGGCCTTTAGTTTCAGTGGGCTTTCTTTGTAGGGTGATTTCATTTTGACAGATGATTTGCCAAGGTTTGTGGGAGGTACAAAGGGTTGTGATTTTCCCTGAGAGCATGATAATGCAGGGTGAGAAAAAAAATATGGACATTACCCAAATGAATTAATGAAGTAAGAATTGAACAGAGGTCTGTGCTTTAAAACTCGTGAAGAATAATTGTGTTTCACTAATTTAGAACTAGAAAACCACTGCTTGTTACCATGGAATAAAGTGGGAAACCATTCTCCTGCTTAGGACAGAATTATGCTCACGGGTAGTTATATGCAGGAAAGTACTATGAGTTTACAGTACATGAATACGTGTACATGTTTATTAGCCGAAATATGGAGCTTTAAAATTTACCTAGATTCTTACACATTGGAAGTTCCTCTTCAAGTCAGTTTCTTTGATCCAATGGTGTTCTCACAAACAAAACCACGTGCTTTTAAATTTTGATTTAATTACTTAATTCATTTATTCATTTATTTTGAGACAGGATCTTACTCTGTGGCCCTGACTAGCCTGGGACTCACTGTGTGGACCAAGCTGGCCACCAAGTCACAAAGATCCACCTGCATTTGTCTCATAGTGCTGGGATTAAAGGCTTGTGCCACCAGGTCTGAGTACTGTTTATGGAATTCCTTTGGTTTTATTGGGGGTCTCTTCCACTCTGATTTGTAGTACAAACTATTCAAAACTGAATGGCAGAACTGAAGAATGATTTCTAGTTCAGAATCATTGTTTCATTTCACTCGGCCTCAATTCCTGGTTGAATTGAGTTTCCTTGAAGAATGTTCTGCATTTCTTTTTTTTAAATATATTTTATTTTTTTAAAATTTTTTAGTTATTTATTTTTATTGGATATTTTATTTACATTTCAGATGTCATCCCTTTTCCCCATTTTCCCTCCCTAGAAAACCCCTATCCCATGCCCCCTTTTCCTTTTTGCTTTTATACAATTTTTTAAAATGTTAATCAACAGCTTTATAAGTTTGGTAATGCTCAGTCAGAAGTGTAACCCAATACCCAACCTAGATATATCAACTATCTTTGACTGGTGGAGACACGTGAACATCTGCCTCCATGTCCCCTCCCCTCTTTCTCTCTCTTTCTCTCTCTCATCACCTAGCTTCTCTTGTCCTTCTTCTCCTCCTCTCCTTATTTCTAACCTTGTGTTAGTTCTATCCAAGCTGAAATGCCCCCTACTAATCTCTAGCACAAAAGCGAATCTGCCAGGGTGGAGCCTTTGTTACTACAAAGTATGCTGAAGCTCATGAAGGGAAAATGTCATTAATTAAGAGAAACTACATTTTCCAAGCAATAAATGAACAATATCAGTGACTATGAGCTGACCTCTGCCCATTCAGAACTGAGTAAGTCTACTGACAGCTATTTATCAAGGGTATTCAGGATCCCTGGATGGAAATAGGAACGTGTGGGTGCTGCTTGGATTATGATGAAACTGCAAATTAAGATCAGGAGATGTAGCTCATCCGCTCAGCCCATCAAGCTGTTCCTAGTACTTGTTAATAGCTCCAGGAAGTACAGTAATGTTGGCTGTTGTTAGAAACCATTAATGGGTTGTGAAAATGTTAGCAGATAGTAGGGTTTGCCTTCAAATGATTAAGATTATGGATTTTTAAAACATTTTATTAATTTTATTTGATAATGGGAATTTGTTTTATTTTACAACAAGAAGAAAACTTTAAGATACAAGATAAAATCTAGTAGAAAGTTTATCTTAAAATTTTTTATTATCTATGCCTTCCATATTTTCCAAAGTAACTGTAGTTTTCTAAATCACAAAAAAGAGAGCAAAAATTAACAGCAATTACTAGCTTGTGTTTTAAACTATTATCTTGACCTATTTAATCTTATCCACATTTAAATGCAACCGGTGGAATGGTTTCCAATTTCTGTTTCCTCCACCTTCTGTGAAGGAAATTATGTTTAAGACACATAGAAAAAGAAAATCCAAGAGTCTCAGTCCCTGTGCACCTTATGGAAGGGTCTGGTGCTTTGTGGTTATTCTCTTTGGTAAGGAAATCTCCATCCCAGGCTCTGCTTCTATTTTTTCTCTTCCTGCTCCTTCCTGGTCATTCGCCCCTGGTCTTTTCTCCCTGTTCTTCAGGTAGTATTTCCATAACCACCCTCCTCTCACTTCCTCTTCTCCCCTTTCTTCCCCCCCTCAATATTTTGTTAGATCTTTGAAAACTCCTTACAGTGTATTTTGATCACAATCACCCCTCACTCCAAAATCCTGTTTTCTCCCCCACCCCCATTCAACTTTGTGTCTTTTTTTTTCTCATCAAGTATAATTTATGGTGAGAAAATAATCTTGGATGTGCGGCCTTGTGACCTAAAATGGTCATATCATTAAAGAAAATGGACTATCCCTCTTCCAGGAGCTGTCAATCAAAAATTAGCTTATTTGCTAAAGGGTGGGATTTTGTGTCTACCTTTCTTCCTCAGTGTGGTGATTTGAATAAGCTTGGCCCATGGGTAATGGCACTATTAGGAGGTGTGGCCTTGTTGAAATACCTGTGGCCTTATTGATTGGAGGAAGTGTGTCACTGTGTAGCTAGGCTTTTAGGTCTCCTAGTGCTGAAGCTCCACCCAGTGATCAAGATATCCTCCCCCTGGCTGCCTAAGGAAGACAATCTCTTTTTGCCTGCTTTCCAATCAAGAGGTAGAACTCTCAGTTCCTTCTCTAGCACCATGCCTGCCTGGAGACTGCTATCCTACCTGTCATGATGATAATGGATAGAACCTTTGAAAATGTAAGCCAGCCCCAATTAAATGTTGTCCTTTATAAAAGTTACCTTGGTCATGATGACTCTTCACAGAAATGAAACTTTAACTAAGAGACCCATGTTAGGATTTTGCCTTACATTAGTTTCCAAAAGACTGTGTGTGCACTGCGAGAACTTCTGTGAGGTTTTTTTTAGTGCACCCCCCCCCCCGCTGTTTTATTGTAGTCTTCTACCACCTCTGGCTGTTATGTTCTTTCTGCCATCTTTTTCATAGTGGTCCCTGAGCCCTGAGTGTAGGGGGTTTCTTATAGATTTCCTGTTTTTGGCTAAACATTCTACAGTCTCTTATTCTTTCTATGTTTACCAGTTGTGGGACTCTGTTAATTGTCATCTATTGAAAAAAAAACTTGTCTGATGAAAGCTGAGTGATGCACGAATCTATCGATATAACTGTAAATAATTAGGACTCAGTTTAACACTGTGGCCTGTTAGCAGAGTTAAATAGTAAATTCTCCCTTAGAATCTATGACCTATTTAGCTAAGGCTCATGGATCTTTTGATAGTGTCAGGTATGGGTTCCAACTTGTATAACAGATTTTATATCCACACAGAAAGTGTTTCATTTTTCTCACCCCCTTCCTGCCCTAGGCTCTCCTTTTCCCCTTTTAATCCAGAGTTGAACAAAACCTAACAAAACAAGTACAAGAGAAGGCAATTGGTAATTATATAGTCTTTCTTTTTTTCCTTTTAAATAAATGGATTCAGTTACCTCCAGTGAATCATAAACACTTAACGTCTGTACTGAGTTTCATTGTTATAATAAAGACCAATTCTTCTCCCTGTAGGCTCATTGCCACGCTTTATCTTTGATCAGGCCATAAGTTAATTGAATATTATGAGGCAAAGTCAATATATGGCTTTAATTGTACTTAATCATATGTTAATGATTAATGAGCTTCTGTGCTATAAGCTCAAAACTTCCCTGCTTCTGTAGCATTGTAGTGCATATATTGTAACGAGTGTAATGAGAACATAGCAGGGTAGTAAGGTTAACCTAAGCTAATTAATACAGGTCAACTCTATTATGGCTTGTTTTGTTTAATCCAGAAATAATACTAAAATAATTGAATTTCTTCTCTGACATTTATTTTTTATTTAAGAATTATTTATGGAAATAAAACTTGCAAATACAGTTAAGCCCTTTGTCCATCCTAAGAGGGAATGGCTTATTTAAAGTTTTCCTTATCTTTTCTATTTGTGGTCTTTATTTTGTTATAGATCTATATCTTTCACGGACAAGAGATGTGATTATTTTGTATGTTTTTTTTTTTTGAAAAATGTCATTAATTAAATTTTTAATAATGAGAAATAGCACGGGGATGAGGTTACTATAAGCGATAACGTAGGCATTTCATACTACCCTTTTCTGTTGAGATTTATCTAGATCTACTTACAAGTATTAATGGTTTGGCTGTTAACGTCTCCCACAAACTCATGATGAAATCTATTCTCTAATGTAACTAAATTAATGGGTGATGCCTTCAGAAGGAGGTATAAGGGCTCTGCTCCCATGAATAAGATTCATCCTTTAAGAAAAGATCAGAGGGTAAATGGAAGGGTGCAACTTAGTGGTGCAATGCTGTCCAGCATGATAAGAACGATCAAAGTCACTCAAAGGTACCCTAAAGACTCTGGTAGCACCTGAAGTCCTTCTAGTCTATTGTCACATGTAGAAGCAATGAAAAGATGCCATCTTGACTCAGAGAGTAGCTCTCTTAGCAAAGTAAATGAATATATGTTTTAATTTTGGACTTGCCAGCCTGCAAACTGTGAGTGAATAAAGTCCCATCATTTCTGAATCACTTATCTGAGGACAACTGTTGTCACAATCTGAAAGCGATAAGACAGTGGAGTCAGCTCCTTTTCTTTAAAATGCTATGCAGTCCCTAGGCTACTCTGTTATCTAATGGGTGAATTTACTGATATATTTTGATTTATTTAAGTTTATCCAGTTTGTCATTTTTTTTTACTTTATCTCATAAGTTAGGTAATCAATTAGGTTTTATTTACTTTTGTGTACCCAAACAGTTCATATTTTTGAAATTACACACATTATACCGGATGGATCTTCCAAATATCACTTCTTTGAAGCTTTGTCTGAAATCCTACTTTCTAACACAGTAAGAATATTTAACAATTCTTCCCTGAACTTGACCCACATGTTGTTTCAATTCATCTAAATTTTAGACAGAAACACAGTGAGAGAGAGCACTAGTCAACTATGTCAGATCCGTGGGGAAATACTGAGATGTGGATAAAAATAATTGATTTTTACATTAGAAGAATGTTGTAAGGAATGTTTGTAAGTTCCTTCTTTAAGAACTCAATTAATTGTACAATGTACGATACATACATTCCTGAAGGAAAGAAACACAAAACACTGTCCAAAGCTCATGTTCATCATTCCAATCTCTTCATAAAAATAAAGACAGTAGAGGTAACAGGTAAAATTCCCATTACAGCGAACTTTGTATCCTATACAAATTGATTTCTTTTGCTTCAAAACTTATATATTTTTGGAATTCACTCAAGGCATAGCACATGAAATTATATGTCCAAACTCTTTAAAATGTACTAGCAAGTATAAAGGACTACTTTAAATGATGTTTAGAAAAAAAATGATAGACTCATCAAACTCTCAAAATGTGGGAGTCTTTGTGTATATTGTGTCATTTCCTTTGAAAACAGAACAGGATATCTCAGAAGGACAGAGAGGGTACGAATCAAGTGAGCAACAATTGGGCCACAGGAATTTATTGATGAATAGGATTTGGTCCCTACCATTGATGTAACCAGTCAGATAGAAGAACAGAGATACAATTATGTTTTAAGAGAATAACCTATCACTGGGGAGATAACAGACTTGGTGAGTGGTGAAAGCCTGTTTCTTGGTGCCTTCCTCACATGGTAGAAGACCAAGACAGCTCTCTGGTGCATTCCTTAAGAGAGAACTAATTCATTTCATGAGCTCCCATCCATATGAGCCAACTGTTCTTTTAAGTCCATCCTAACCCACCTCATTTGTGATTGGGTGAATTTGAGGGGAATATACACATTAGACCATCTAGTCATATACACATAACAAATCTAGATTTTCCTTAATGTCCAGCATCACAGTATGTCTAAGAGACATTTCATAGTAAATATCTTTGTACATTATGGATAAAAGCAAAGGAAAAGCATTCCAGCTGACATGGGTAATCCTTTTGTTTGAAGATCACCTTAGAATGACCCTGTCCTGCTCTGGACTAGAATGAGATCTTTCTGTCATGCATACTTACTGGTTATGATGCAAACATATATCTGAGTCTCCCCACTGCCTTTCTTTGAGATTTTTATTGTGTAGTTATTTTGTGCGTGTATATGTATGCATGCATACCACAAGCATACAGCAGCATATAAGGGAAAATAACATACTCGGAGAACCTGGGACAGAGCTATGCAGACCCTGTGCTTGCTGCTTCCGTCTCTCTGAGTCCATGAACTCGCCTAAATTGAGAAGCAATTGCATCTTATCATCACTTAGAAATGTATTTTAACCACTTGCTTATCTTAGTCTAACAGTCGGAATACATTACATAGTTGATATCGAAATATTGTGATATTTTTGAGAGTGGTGGATCCTCCCTCGACTCATCATGTGCCTGGCTTTGTGGCTATCGTCTTACAAAACTCAAAAGGCACCAAAGCCAGCCTGAACCAGAGGCATGGGATTAGCCACGAGGAGGGGACGAGCTGGTCTGTCTAATTGAAGTTGACCAAACACAGGTTTCTAATGACTCTTTTCAGTTCAGTCTTAATCTGAAGTCTAGCTGTTATCAGAAGCAGTCTTTCAGGAGGTGGCAGAGAAACAGGAAGTAGAATGATCTTCCCCTCTCTGCATTCCTGATCTCAATAAGTATATTTCCCCAACTGCTTCTTTGGAGCCTTTTACCTACCTGACCAGTTTCTGTCTCCCAGTCTCATCTTAATCAGAAAATTTCAATTTTAACTAGGTAAATATATCAGAGATGAGATACAAACGTGTAAACAGAGCTTGAAAAATACAAGCTGCAAAGGAGTATTATTATTTTTTTAACTAAGCACAGTGCACTATTGGTACATCATGCTGGGCATAAATGATTCTTTGGATCACACAGCTTCATTTTTTTAGAACACCTAGGGAAATTATCTTCACTGTGAAATTCATGGTGTGGGGTGCTTTTGCATAAAAATGGAGATATTTTATACCTTGTGAAATCTAGCAGGCATTAACTCTGGTCTTTCCCACTGAATCTGGGTCTTAAGAAAGAAGCCTAGAATTAATAATTCAAAACTCAAAGGAAATACAGATGATACTTTAAATCTTCATTGAAACTCATCACCGAGAATGCAATTTCCCTCAAACATTTTTACTGTACCTTTAGTTTTTGGAATGTTTCTAAGTGTGTGCTAAGCCAATATGAAGTGACAAGGTGCAGAAAACGAGCATCCTGAACGCGGTTTCCCACTGTGCTGTTGTAAAGGTGGCTCATCACGAGCTTCTCTGTCTTCTCTGTCTTCTCTGTCTCTGTCTCTGTCTCTGTCTCTGTCTCTGTCTCTGTCTCT
>JANHMN010000014.1:62592548-62620375 GCA_030674055.1 Rhabdomys pumilio
TCTCTGTCTCTGTCTCTGTCTCTGTCTCTGTCTCTGTCTCTGTCTCTGTCTCTGTCTGTTCTCCTCACCATAAATTAAATGACCATATAATTGGCTTCAAACTTATATTTTAATCATGATAATCTACAAAATAATACAAAAAGAACAGTTGAAACTCTGGTCAGCTGGTTGACAATTATAGTAGATGAGACTTTGTTTTGTATATTTGTTACTAAAATGTTGGTTGTTTTATTGTCTTGCTGTTATAAGATACTTCCCCAATAGTTATCAGTCTCATAGGCCTACCAGAAACTCACATCATTTCCTGCTTTATATAGTCCTTGTATCAGCTAAGCACTGCACTGAGAAAGGAATGTTCATATTCTCCAGGTCCAGATTTGAGTCATTTTCACTCATGTGGAAAAAGATTCATTGTAACTATCGAGTGTGATATCAAACTGGTAGGGAATTTCAGATGAAGGTGTCATGTTTATAGGTTATATGTGGGATTCAGTAACATGAATTCCCAAACATATCACCCTAAGGAAGATATAAAAGACTTTTTCCCCCTCTTTTTTGACATAGTATTTTAGCTTACTTTTATTTCTTTTTCTTTATTCTTCTCTAATACAATATATCCTGACTTCAGCCTTCCTTTTCATTCTCCCTCTCTTCCAGATCCACTGCTCCTGTTTCCCTTCATCTTGTCAGGCTGTATTCAGCTGATATCACTGTGAGGCCTGCTATTTTATGAAAAGAGTTTCTTACAGAGTTAAGTAAGATTTAAAAGAATATCTAAAGAATCCATTGAGCTTCACAAAACTCATTTTTTCCTCAACTTTTAAGGTTATTAATGAAGAGTACGGGCTTCAGTCAGTCTCTTAGACAGCACATGATTTTCCTGGGGGGAGGGTACTTGCCACATCCTCCAGGACTCCTTTGCTTGAGATACTGAGAATATCTGAGTCCTGTGGCTGCAGGATATTTTATGATTCTGTAGGGAATGTGTGGAAGAGCTAATCTGGAGCCATTGTAAAGTCTTGAGAACCTCTCCAGTAGGACATCTTTGTGACCTCTCTGTAGTGGAGGCTGCCTTGTCATACTCTCACAGGGTAGGACACCCAAGAGACTGTACATCTCTCAGGTCTGAGGAGTCATTTTCAGGAGTCCTGATGGTACCCGGCAGAGGTGTAGCTGGACTTCTCCTCTGTTACCAGGTGGTCAGCAGAGCCAACCAGCAAACAGTGAGTGTCCAAACCCTCTAACTATTCTCTTACTGTATGTCAGGTAACCAAGATGAAGTAGTAATGTGCAAAGAAGGATGAGTGACTCTCTTGTGTTTCCTGCTAGAGGAGACCAACTGGATGTCAATTCCCCACTGAGGCCATGAGCACTTTCACATCTTCAGAATGACCAAAGAGTTTTGAGTCTCATTTGTCCAAGGACACAGATTTTGAAGGGTCTAGGGAGGTAGAAAAGAGCTTATATATTGGATGTATCAGAAGCTTCACTGTTCCGTGTCCTAGTTAGTCTTAGATTGAGCCAATTAGGGCCAATTCAGTTGACCTCATGATCTCTCTCTGTCTCTCTAAATTAGTGATAATAGTCTTTGTGCAAAATTGGAGTAATAATGAAGGCAAAGTGTTCCTCTTTAATAATAGTCTGATCAAATAATATCTTCTTTCAACCCTCCATACTTAATTCTAAATCATTTCATAAAATAATAGCTTTGATTGCAACTTTCCAGAAAGGAGAGAAAATTTAGAATAAAAACCAAGTAAAAATGCTTCATGTTTCTTCTGATGAAAGAACATGAATTTAATAATCATTCACAGAAGGTTTTCATGTTTGTCAGTGGCAGGTTAAATAGAGTGCCAGCAGCTGCTTTTGGACTTACACCAGTAGTAAGGGTAGGGGATCCCACCTGTCCTTTACAGAGGTGACAGGGTGAGATAAAGCTCACATAGGGGAGCTCATGCAGGGCCAGTGTCTATTTTTAATTTCCTCAAAAGCTGCAGATATTCTCAAAGGGTATTTAGGAGTGAAAGAAAGGAGGACATTCTACTTCAATTATGTCTTAGAAATTGTCACCTTCCTCTCTAGTGGCCACTAGGGTGACAGTAAAAAAGTAACATACCTTTAACAAAAGCCACAGGTAGATCTCAAGGCAGTTCCAAGTAGGCTCTCTTCTTCCCCACACTCTGAAGTAGTAAAGAACCACAAAGGCCCCACACAAGTTCAAGTCACTTTGAAGTACGATTGTTTCAGCTTTTAAAACACTTGATAATGAATGTGTCTGTTTTTAAAATTACATTTATTTACCTTGATTATGTTTGGGTGCATGTATGTGTGTTTGTGTGTACATATGTGGCATGTGTGTACCATGTGATTATGTGGGTAAGAGGACAGTTTTCAGAAATTGGTTCTGTCCTTTTACCTTGTGTGTTCAGGGGATTGACTTCAGGTTTGGTTTTAAGTACATTTACTGGCTGAGCCATCACTTGTCAGCCCCTTAATGTATTCTTTATCTGAGCAAGGGGTGTGGAAGTCTCTTTTGAGACTGGATCTTGGTTAGATAAAGAAATGGAAGTAGCATCTACAGGAAATTTTTCATGCTACTGAGCTGCAGTCCACACCACTGGTAAGGGAGCGCTTCAGCTGACTCCCCAGCGTGTATGAGTAGCAATTCAGCTGAAAATGGCTGCAGGGAATACAGCTGATATTTCTGCTGTTTTCATGTTATGCTGGGCAGAGCCCTGTTATTATGCATTAAAATAAAGACAACACACAGTCCAATCTATATCAGAATCTGGCATGGCAGAGGTGTGGGCACTTTCTAAGGTCCCCTATTTCTTGATAGAGGTAATTTTTTTTTTTAAGAAGGACCAGGAAGTTAAACTGGTGAGGCACTGGCTTTGGGTGCCAACTGTATTTGAATACATTTAGTTCAATATTCAAAACTAATTTCATGGAATTTGTTTTAAAAATGCATTTTAGGTAGTGACACATGTAGTGAGTTTCTGCTGATCCACCGGTCTTTTTTTATTTTTTAAATTAAAAATGTAGCTGATGTAATATTAATCATGGATTAGTACCGGGGGAGATTTATTAAGAAACATGTATCTCCCTTTCCAACCTTTTTGACTTGTGAATTACTATGAAGAGTCAATGCAGGGGCGGTTCCAAAAGTTGTTATGGAAGGAGAAAAACCTGATAGTTGGAAGTGGAGTGGACTTGTAGCTTATTGCATGTAAAGACTGTAGGTTGCTGGGTGTATTGGGAGGAGAGGGTGTATGCACAGCCCAAGCTAAATGGAGTCTCAAGTTGCTTAGCTCTTTCTGTGCCTTCTAACCTCACTTCTAAAACAAGAGTTTATAGTCACATTCAGATATTTTCAGAACATATAGTCTAATTACTCGCTTCAGGGCTGTAGACATTTTTACCCTTCTCCTCTGTCCTTCTGCACATTTTTTTCTGCTATGAGGTTTTTCTCATCATAATCATTTTATTTGTTTTATTATGACAATACTTAAGATGAGCTCAACCCTCCGAAAACATTTTTATATATACAACACATCACCGATCACTGTGAGTAAACCACACAACGGACCTTTAGAGTTCATTTGTCTTTCTTGACTGAAATTTCAAGTTCATTTGTCTGCAAATGCCTCTTTCCTTTTCCCTATCTCTTGACAGTTAGAATGGTATAGTATTTCTCTTTCTCTAAATGGCTTCTTTCGCTTAGCACAATCCTCAAGATTCTATATATTGCAGAGTTTCCCTCACTTTTAAAGCTAAACATCATCCTATGTTGGTGCATATCACACGGTTTTTATTGACTTACCTATTGTTAGATGTCTGTGTTATTTCCTCACTGTGCCTATGTGAAAAATATTCCAGTGAATATCAGAGTGCTAATCAATACTAGTTGAGGTCATAATTTCAACTGTTAATTAATTAATTAGTTAATTAATTGTGTGTGTGTGTGTGTGTGTGTGTGTGTGTGTGTAGTGTAGTGTAGTGCAGTGTATACTGGGATGTGTAGGTGGAGGTTGGAAGACAATTTGCAGGAGTCAATTTTCCTATGCTACCACATAGATCCAACTCATGTCATCAGGCTTGGCTACCAATTTTTTTTTGCCCAGTGAACATCCTTGCTGGCCTTCTAGTTACTTTTGGATAATCACCTAGAAGTAGAATTTTCAGATTATAGGATTGAGCTGTTGTTAAATACCCACTATGGCTGTTTTCTTCAAGACTGTATGATTTTGCATCTCTACCCTCTACACAAATCATGGAAAGGTTTCAGTTTCTTGATATCTTTGATTTTTTTTTCCCCTGTCTCTGTAGAAATTTGAGTCTTTTCACTAACATGCCAGGGTTGATTTTTGTTAGTTTGATTCTTGAGTCAATTACTCTCCATTGTTTGAGAAACAACAATTTAGTGTGAAATTCACTAATGCCACTCATCTTTATTATAATCCTCAGTAACAGCAGAGGCTATGAGGTGTGCTAGGAATCCAATTGCAAGAATAACTTCCATCTGTAAGTAGCTCACAGCCTTTTGCCAGGCTGAAGCTATCTTAACAAGAGTGCTGGGAATAAGCAACAGAGTGATTGGCAGGGTTAGAAGTAGACACATAATGGCATCCATAGAACTAGGTGGCCAAAGGCAGGAGCCTAGTGAAGTAGGAGGCAGATGAAGCTAGATTGTGGGGATCTATGCCCATTTAATTTAACACAATCTCCTTTGTCAGTTGTAGGGATTATGTACTGTGCTTCTGGGATCCTTTTCTTATCTGTACGCAAACCTTAAAGTCTCTTGACAGTTTTTCTCTAGTGGCTTCAAAGTTTCAGGTCTTATATAAAGGCTGAACCATTTGTATTAGATTTTATTCAAGATGAGAGATATGGATCCAGCTTAGTTGTTCTGCTGGAAAGTGTATTTCCAGATTTCACAGGACTATTTGTAGAACAGGTTATATTTTTCATTCCTTTCTCAAAAATTAGGTGTGGTAGCAGGATGGGTCTGTAATGAATGTGTTGCTTTATTCCATGCATGTTTTGCGGCAGTACCATTCAGGGTTGTTTTTTCTTTGTGGCTCTATGGTATATTTTAAAGTAATTATTGTGATGCCTGCAGTGTTGCCTTTATGCTGGAGACCACTTTTGCTGTTAGTGGTCTTTTGTGCTTCCATATATGTGAGGGTCAATTATTTCAAGAATGGCACTGGAGTTGTGAAGGGGATTTCATTGAATCTATAAATTCTGTGTTAATCATTTTTATGATCTCTGTAACCACATGACTGAGAAAGGAAGACGGGACAGGAAGCAGAGAAGGCACAGTGGCAAAAGCTGGAGGCTAGCATGTCACATTACATCACAATCAGGAGACAGATTATAAAGAGGAAATGGGACTGGGCTATAAAACCCCGAGGTCCACATCCAAAGACCTGTTTCCTCAGTAAGCTACCATCTTCTAAAGGTTCTTCAACCCTCCTAAACAGCATCACCAGCCAGGGACCAAGAGTTCTAACACATGAGCCACTGGGGGACATTTTAAATCAAACCACAGCAGACCATTTCACAGAACAATTTTTAATTATTAGAGACATGGGGTGTTGATTACACTAAAGAAAGACATTGTTTCTGTGGAATAAAAGCAAGAAAGAGCAGTGGGCACAAGTCAAACTGAAGTGCCTCAGCTCCGGTAAATGTTTACCACATGAATTGGCAAATAAAATGAACCAAATCAACATAAAGAACCAAGAGGAACCAATGCCTCCGTAAATCAAAATTGAACAACTGTTTGTATGTCAGGAGTACAATTAGGGTATTTTAGTCGCCTTTTTGGAGTCTCTCTCTTCTTTCCCATCCCTCCATCTCTTCTAGTTTCCATTCACTCACTTCCCACGTCTAGGGTAATAAACTATGAGGAGGTTCTTTAGAAAGAGCCCAGAATATTTATTTTTATATTATATTTAAATAACAACAAAAAAGAAAGAGCTCAGAAGAGGGGGGCAAATAGAGGATTCAGTGGACAGTAATGCTTTTGCCAAGCATGTGATCTGAGCTTGTACCATAGAACTCAAATTACGGGAGGAACAACCTGATTTCTGCAAGTTGTCCTCTGACTTCCATAACACCTATACCCATATTCTACCCCAGTCCCCTGCACAACATAAACAAACAAGCAAATGCAAAAACATGTAAAATAATAAAACAAAGAACTCTGAAGAAAGCTGATCAGTGATTCTCTGGGATAATCGCTCTCAAATTATTTCAGTTACTCTGCCTTAAATAATATAAATTTAAAGTAGTCAGTTATTGTTCACCTTGTTGGAAAATTTCTTTCCTATAAAACCCTTAGTGGATTGGATTGTTCTCAGCACAGAAACTCTCTTCTGGATCCCTACCTCCCATCATTCATCTGCATCTTCTTTGTTTACTTAGTTTTTCATTTGCCTTATCCCAAGTTCTACTCACAATAAGGCAAAAGTAAGGTTTGCCTGAAGCCACCACGTAAGTTGTCACCTGTCTGCATCACGAACATGGCCTCTAGCTGATCCATTTCTCCTGGGAGATTGAGCATGAGCTAGAGATAGTGAAAGTATGTCATGCTTTGGAGGAGCACAGGTCTGAATGACAAGCAAAACAAATTTACTCTCTTTGCAGTAACTATGCTCCCAGAGGGGCCAATCCATCAATATAGAGTTTGTTAGTGGGTGAAGGCCACTAAGCAATTTCCCTGGGAGACAGAAATATGAGTCTGCAGAGAGAACCTTGGAATACAATAGAAGTGAATCGTACCAGGCTTGGCATGAAATGACAAAGGTGTGTTCTTGAGCGGCTGGGGCTTGCATCACTGCCTTGCTGTCTGGATAGTGTTTGCGATGCCTGTCACTGTCTGTGCCTCCATACCTTTTTTCTTTCTTTTTGCCAACGCAGTTTTGTACTGTGGCTTTTCTTGTGGCTTTCGGTGCACTGCACAGTTTTCAGTGATGTAAAACAGGCTCTTTGATTCTTATGTTATTGTCTCCCGTGGCCACCCTCTTCAGACCTTTCTGTAGTTTCCTGACTAGTAAGGACCACTTGGCAGATCACTGTGCTTTGTCTTGCTGTGGACATTCCTAAATTTATTCTTTCTTCTAACTATGACTTGATGTCTTAAGATAGAGTTTCTACAAGCCAAACCAGGGATTATGATGTCAGAGGAATTTCCAGAGAAGGATAGGGAGGATACAGGGGGAAATATGGATAAATACTTAATGATGGCTCATGGTCAGAGACTGGTAGCATCCTGATTGTACATTATAAACTACAAGAAGAATATTCTAAGGAGGCAGTATAGAAACCATCTGTTAATGGCACATGTCATGTCAATCAGTGATTGTCTGAGGGCTGCCCCAGGTTAACATGAGATTACCTAACCTCCCCACAAGCTCAGTGCCAGGCGCTGAACAACTGCTACAGATAGGCCAGCCATGAGCCATTATTGGCCAGCACTTAAATAGTTGGTGTTCATTGTATTGGAAGACAAGTTAGTCAGACACTCCATACCAACCTTCCCACACTGTCTGTCTGTCTGTCTGTCTATCTGTCTGTCTGTCTATATATCTATATATCTATCTATATCTATATCTATATCTATATCTATATCTATATCTATATCTATATCTATATCTATATCTATATCTATATCTATATCTATCTAATCTATATCTATATCTATCTTTATCATCTATATCTAATCTATCTATCTACTTAAATGTAAAAACATAAAAATAAAAATACTAATCAAGAAGAAAGAACTCTGAAGGAAATTGATCAGGGATTTTCTGGGAATCAACTAGTTCAGTTACAATGTTTTAAATAAAATAACCTTTGAATAATCAGTTATTGTTCACCTTGTTGGAAAATTTCTCTTTTAAAACCCTTAGTGGATTTTAAGAGAGAAAATTCAGACTCAGAAACCCTCTTCTTGGTCCCCGTCTTCCACTATTCACTGCACCTTATTTGTTTACTCAAGTTTTATATTTGCCTTATCCCAAGTTATACTCTTAATATGGCAAAAGTTAGAAATGTACAAGCTGAAAGCCACCATATATATTGTCATCTGTCTGCATCATGGATGTCGGATAGAGAGAGTAAAAGTGAGTTAGACTTTAGATTAATAAGTTTGGAGGAGCAGAAAAAGATGGTAAATTTGGTATTTCTGTAGAATCCAAACAACAAATTTAGTCTTTCTTTCAAATACCATATTTGCTGGTAAACACCAGGCTTGTACAGTTTGACTTTCATCTGTGTTATCCTTGGGGAACCGTTCTCCAAATACTAGTTTCACATACCCATCCCAGCTACATAGCCTGGAAAGCTGAATTCTACACAGGAGCCGAAATGGTGTCCAGATTCATGAAGCCTTTGCTAACTTTTCAGCTCCTGGGAGAATCGAAACATCCTCAATCTATAATTACTATGCTTCCATCTAAACCGAGCTACATAACAGGCTCATTCAGTGTCACGAGTGCAGAAATAATACATGCCATGTTGCATTCTTCTACCTTACCAGCATAGATATCTTCTCAACTTTTTGCTCTTCCCACTTCTGGTGCAAGTCAGTGGCTGGCAGAAAGTTAGGATGGAAGTGCCTGGGCACTTAAATCAACATGCAGAAAACTATCTGCAAAACATGTTCAGAAGAGTTATGCCAATAGAGAATAAATATCTGATTATTAAACCATTGAAGTTTGAGGATTCTCTGTAAAAAACTCACGTTACTCTCATTAACATGGTCTGAGCCCCATATGCATTGGTAGTGAATAAGCATTCATAGGTATCTTTGTGGACTTTCAAAAGGGCAAGTGTATTCTGAGAGAAGCCAAAGTCTTCCAAACCATCTCATTGCCAGCATTCAAATTCAATGTAAGCATCTTCAATGTGATGTAAGCATTCTGTGTAAAGGTCACTCCAGAAATTCTCATGTATGTCTATACTCCCATCATTGAAATAAACAGTACCACATGGTGGTGCTTAGTGAAGATGACTTTCAAGCTTCTTAATATTCAGAGTGTCTGTGTAGTGCCAGATGCTCTGGGTTCAAGATTTGGTCTGTTGTAATGGAATTCTGATCCGACATGGTAGATGCAGAGGGTAAGAAAAATGCCCCTCATTTACTTATGCTGTGGAAACTGATGATTTGTCCGGCTACAGTGCCTCCAATTGCATACTTATCCATGCCAGATATTTTAAAGAACTTGAAAGTTCTCTTTAAAGTCCTTTAGAGATTATATTTTATAATGTAATTCCTATTTATTATATCTCCATGGAGAGAAGCTAAATGAAGACTCCAAATGAGAGTGTTAGAATTCTCTAAGTACAGATTGGGATCCTGATCATTTGAAATGAGTTTTTTTTTTCCGCCTGACTTGTTTGCAAATATAAAAAGAGAATATTTTAATTTCATATTTGAGAAAATACACAATAGCCTGAGGTCCCTGGAACAATTACTTATTTTTCTCTGCCTCATGAAAACTGAATTAGTAGAAAGGAAATTTGTCTTGCATTAACATCTATTTCAAACTCCCTGCCAAAGGGAACTTTTCCCAATGACACAAAGAAAGGTAGTGGTGTTAACAATTCCCTGCAAAGACAGCACAAGCCAATCATGCCAGAAAAGCAATGAATACATTCTTAATTCTTCAGACAGTTGGACCAAGGTCAAGAAGAAAGTACTCAGGTCTTCTGAAACTCTTGTGTCATTTTTACTTTGGTTTATAGAAGCCAAGAGTGAGTTTATAGAGCTCTTCAAACTGGAAGAAAGGAAGGAAGGAGGGAAGGAAGGAAGGAAGAAAGGAAAGAAGGAAAAAAGGAAGGAAGGAAGAGAATATACATAATTTCTTACAGGTATATAGGAAAACACAGCTAACAGGTAGAAGCCCTTAAAGAGGAAACAAACAAATCCCTTAAAGAAATACAAGAAAATACAATTAAACAGGTGAAGGAAATGAACAAAACAGTCTAAGACCTAAACTTGGAAATAGAAGCAATAAAGAAATCACAAATAGAGGCAACCCTGGAGAAGGAAAACCTAGGAAATAGAACAGGAACTATAGCTGCAAGTATCACCAACAGATTACAAGAGATGGAAGGGAGAATCTCAAGTATAGAAGATACCGTAGAAGAAATGGATACACTGATCAAAGAAAATGCCAAATATTAAAAGTTCCTATCTCAAAACATCCAGGAAATTTGAGACACTAGGAAAAGAGCAAACTTAAGGATAATAGTAATAGAAGAAGGTGAAGATTCTCAGTTCAAAGGACTAGAAAACATCTTCAACTAAATTAAAGAAGAAAATTTTCCTATACTAAAGAAAGTGATAGCTATAAATATACAAGAAGCTTATAGAACACCAAATAGATTGGACTAGAAAAGAAAATGCCATATAATAATCCAAACACTAAATGTATAGAACAAAGGAAGAATATTAAAAGGTTCAAAGGAAAAAGGCCAGGTAACATATAAAGGAACATCTGTCAGAATTATATCTGACTTCTCAACAGAGATTATAAATCCTAGAAGATCCTGAATAGATGTCTTGAAGACCCTAAGAAACCACAGATGCCAGCCCAAACTATTATAGCCAGCAAAACTCTCAATCACCATAGATGGAGAAACCAAGACATTCCATGACAAAATCAAATTTAAACAATATTTTCTACTAATCCAGCCCTAGAGAGGCTACTAGAAGAAAAGTTTCATCACAATATGGGTAACTACACACAAGAAAATACAAGAAAATTAATCATCTTACAGGAAAACAAAAGAAGAGAATCACAGACATACACAAAAACACCTCCAATAACAAAATAACAAGAACTAACAATCACTGGTCATTAATGTCTCTTAACATCAAAGGACTCAATTCACCAATAAAAAGACACAGGCTAACAGACTGGATACATAAACAGGATCTACTATCCTGCTGCATCAAGAAACAAAACTCGGCAACAAAGATGCATACTACTTCAGAGTAAAGGGCTGCAAAAGTTTTCAAAGCAAATGGACCTAAGAAACAAGCTGGAGTAGTCATTCTAATGATTAAAATAGACTTTCAACCAAAAGTTACCAGAAGAGATAGGGAAGAACACTTCATACTTATCAAAGAAAAAAAACCCCATAAAGATGAAGTCTCAGTTTTTAACATCTATGCCTCAAATGCAAGGGCACACACATTTATAAAAGAAACGTTACTAACGCTCAAATCATACACTGAATATTACAAAATAGTAGTGGAGGACTTCAACACTGCATTCTCACCAATGGACAGATCATGGAAATGGAAACTAAATAGAGAAACAATGAAACTAACATATTATAAGGTAAATGGATTTAACAGATATCTACAGAATAAAACCAAAATAATATATCCTTTCCTCAGCACTTTTCAGAACCTTCTCCAAAATTGACCCTATAATTGGGCACAAAGGAAGCCTCACCAGATACAAGACTCAAATAACCTTTTGCATTTTATCAAATCACCATGAATTAAGGCTGAATTTCAAAGAAACACCAGAAAGCTTACATACTCATGGAAACTGAACAATTCTCTAGTCAATGATTGCTTGGTTAGGGAAGAAATAAAGAAAGAAATCAAAGACTGTCTAGAATTCAAGGAAAATGAAGGCACAACATACCTAAAGTGCTAAAAGAAGAATTCATAGCACTCAGTACCTTAATAAATTAAATGGAGAGATCCCATTCTACAAACTTAACAGTACATCTAGAAGCTCTAGAAAATAAGGAAGTAAACACACTCAAGAGAATATAGTCAAGCAGAAAATAGTCAAACTCAGGGCTGAAATCATTCAATTAGAAACAAAGAGAACAATACAAAGAATCAACAAAACCAAAAGCTGATTCATTGAGAAAATCAACAAGATAGAAATTCCCATAGATAAACTAACCAGAAGGCACAGAGACAGTATAAAAATTAACAAAATCAGAAAGGAAAAAGGAGATGTAACAACAGATTCGAACTGTCATTAGGTCTTACTTCAAAACTCTGTACTCCACAAAACTGGAAAATCTAAATGAAATGGATAAATTTCTAGACATACCAAAGTAAAATCAAGATCAGGTTAACTATCTAAATAGTCCCATAACCACCAAGGAAATAGAAGCAGTCATTAATAGTCTTCCCCCACCCACCTCCCAAAAAAGTTAGAGTCAGAAGGTTTTAGTGTAGAAACCTACCAGACTTTCAAAGAAGAGCTATTACCAATACTCCTCAAACTATTCCACAAGATAGAAACAGAAGGAACACTACCTAATCCATTCTATGAGGTGACAAATTTACCTTGATACCTAAACCATCCAAAGACTCAATGAAGAAAGAGAACTTCAGACCAATTTTGCTTATGAACATTAACACAAAAATATTCAATAAAATTCTCTCAAATTTAATCCAAGAACACATCAAAAGCATCATTCACCATGATCAAGTAGGCTTCTTCCCAGGGATGCAGGGATGGTTCAGTATATGAAAATCCATCAATGCAATCCCACCATATAAATGAACTGAAAGAAAACATCTCACATGATCATCTTATTAGATGATGAAAAAGACTGTGACAAAATCTAACACCCCCTCATGTTAAAAGTCTTGAAGAGATCAGAGACTCAAAGCAAACACATAAGCACAGTAAGAGCAATATATAACCAGCTAATAGCCAACATCAACTTAAATGGAGAGAAACTTGAAGCAATCCCACTAAAATTGGGCACAAGATAAGGCTGCCCACTCTCTTCCTGTCTATTCAATATAGTACTCAAAGTTGCAGTTAGAGCAATAAGGCAACAAAAGGAGATCAAGGAGACACAAATTGGCAAAGAATTCAAGGTATCGCTATTCACAGATGATATGATAGCATAGATGTGATCCCCAAAATCTTACCAGAGAACTCCTACAGCTGATAAACAACTTCAGCAAAGTGGCTGGATATAAAATTATCTCAAAGAACCAGTAGTTTTCCTTTATACAAGTGATAAATGGCCAAATAAAGCAATTAGGGAGACAACACTCTTTATAATAGTCACAAATAATATAACATATCTTGGTGGGTCTCTAACCAAGCAAGTGAAAGATCTGCATGACAAGAACTTTAAGTACCTGAATTAAGAATTCAATGAAGACCTCAGACGATGGAAAGATCTCCCATGCTCATGGATTGATAGGATTAACATACTGAAAATAGTCATCTTACCAAAGCAATCTAAATAGTCAATGTAATACCAATCAAAACTCTGACACAAATTTTTACAGACCTTGAAGGAGCAACTCTCAATTTCATTTGAAAAAAAAGAAGAAAACAAAACCCCCAAAACCCCAAGATAACCAAAACAATCCTGAACAGTAAAAGAGCTTCTGAAGAGATCACCATCCCTGACCTCAAGCTATACTACAGAGCAAGAAAAACTGCATGGTGTTAAAAACTGCATCGTATTGGTACAGAATCAAACAAGTTGATCAATAGAATAGAATTGAAGACCTCAAGATAAACCCACATACCTGTGGACACTTGATTTTTCACAAAGAATCCAGAACATACAACAGAAAGAGTAAAGCATCTTCAGTGAATGGTGCTGATCTAAGCACATGTCTGCATGTAGAAGAATGCAAATAGATCCATATTTATCACCCTTTACCAAACTTAATTCCAAGTGGATTAAGCACCTGAACATAAAAGTGGGTACACTAAATCCAATAAAAGAGAAAGTGGGAAATAGCCTTGAATGCATTGATACAGGTGACAATTTCCTAAAGAAAACACCAATGACTCAGGCCCTAAGATCACCAATTGATAAATGGTACCTCATGAAACTGAAAAGCTTCTGTAAGGCAAAGAACATTGTCAACAGGATTAATTGTGGGGGAGGGGCAGATAGAGCACACACTACAGATAATAAACAATTCCTAGCCATCTAAACAAGGACTAGAAAGAATCAAGTATAAATTATGTGTTCTTATAATGATGGATAACCTCCTTTGTTGATTTGGCACACTGGGAAAGAGGGACCTCAGTCAAGGAATTGCCTTCATCAGATTGTCCTGTGGGCAAGTTAGAATATTTCATCAATTGCTAACTTCCTACTATATAGTCATACTTTTTTTATTGTAGCCGTTCTCTTGAGTTTCAGCCAGGGGCTGTACCTTTCCTACCTCAAATGTTATTAGGTATTCTTAGCCACAGGCTCACCTATCTTTCCCACAGGCAGCTCTCTTGTGTGCATTGTGAATATTTGATCTGTGAAATGCCATGTTTGCTCTAACATTTTGCTAAAATATTTTGATAAGTAAGGAGAATCTATTGAATTTATGCCTTAAGTGAACCAGATGTTCTCTGGCTTCTCTTAAACACAAACAACAATCAATCAATCGATCAATCAATCAAACAAAAAAAAAACTACTTTGCTGTAAAAGCTTTGTGCATATGACTTAAACATAGATTCCCATTTCCTCAAGACACTAACAAAAGAGACCACCACTCTAGCTAAAGAACATTTAACTTTCTGTGGTAGCAAGATGGTTCAGTGAGGAGCAGTGTTTTGCATGCATGCTGGATAACTGGAGTTTTATAACCTCATAACCTCACTTTGATCTCTGAAATCTCTGCTGACAGGAGTGTTTCCAACTGAGTTATACTTTAATCTGTATCATGTGTGGTACTACTGGTATATATCTGTACTCATGCAGAGACTCGTCACTGCATAATATACATCCAAAAAATTAAAAATACGTTCTTAAACTTTTTACTGTGAATGTAACATGATTGACTCTGCAGTCTTCTTCAACTGTAGGCTTTTCCTTGTGCAATATTAATATCTAAGACAGATTGCTGTCTTCCCACAGTAAAGACTTTGGCATCTAAAGGAGCTAAGATGGCAGATGTACTCTCACCTCTCCCACAAGTACAGTCTTGCTGCCTATTTCATAGAAACTGTTTGGAAATGCAAAATTAAAGAAGCAATGTGGTTTTTGAGACTAAGCCTTATACCAGTTACTTAATAAAAGTTCACCATTCCTCATCATATTAATTAGACCAATATTAATAGTGTATCTAATATCATTACTAATAAATGGCAGTGTTGTCTGTTTTGCAGTACATTACTAGCATTGAAAAAATGCATCCAAGGTCAATTTTTGGTTCTTGAATCTTCTCTATAAGGTTTTCCTTGGTTCTTTATAACATGAGAACATCAGAGGAATGGAAAAGTCTGGAAACAGAACTCAAATAGGTCAACGAGATCTTCAGTTCAGGCTCCGTCTGCCCCATTGCCAGTAGCCTTAGCTAGGGTCACCCTCATAGATTCTTGGGAGTTTTCACTGGACTATGTTTCTAGTTTGTCCTTGAGATGCCTCTTAATTGCACTTGTCTTCTGTAACCAGGAGAGACTTCTAGTGGAGGATCGGAATAACAACCCAACCATATAACCTTTGACTTACAAGTTGTTCTGCCTACAAGATATACTGGGGTAAAGTTGGTGCAGAAAATGTGAGGGGAGTTAACCAATGACTGGTCCAGCCAGAGACCTATGCCAGGAGAAGCATCTCACCACTGGCACTGCCTGAAGGGCTGGGACCCAGAAGCCAGACATTCCAGAGACCTTGGATAGAACTAGATGCAACTGTTTTTTTTTTTTAAACCAAACTAAGAAATGATGCCTAGTGGTATTCTGCTATACTCATAGATGTGTATTTAGCTCAGTTGTCATCAGAGAGGCCTCATTCAGCAACTGACAGAAAGAGATGCAAAGATCCCTCAGCTAAACATTAGGCAGAGTTTCAGAAACCCTGCTGAAGAGGGGAAGGAAGGGTTGCAGAAGAAAGAGGGGTGAAGGACACCACATGAAAACCCACAGAATCAAGTAAGCTGGGCTCATAGGGGCTCACAGAGACTGAACCAACAACCAGGGAGCCTGCTTGAGATGGACTTAGGCCCTCTGGATATATGCTACAGTTGTGTAGTTTGGTCTTCTAGTGTGACTACTAACAGTGGGAGAAGGAGCGGCCTCTGACTCTTTTACCTATCTTTCCTCATACTGGGTTGCCTCATGTATCCTTAATGTGAGGAGAGGTTCCTAGTCTTACTGTACTTCATATGCTGTGTTTGGATGATATCCATTTGAGCCCTGGCCTTTTCTAAATAGAAACACAGGAGGAGTGCATCTGGGGTGGGCAGAGGAGTTGAGGTAAGACTGGGACGAAAGAGAGAAAAAGCTGTTGTCTGGACATGAATGTGTGTGTGTGTGTGTGTGTGTGTGTGTGTGTGTGTGTGTGTTTGTATTATATGTAAGTCAACAAGGGAAACATTCATTAGGAAATGTAGAGGCGTGACAAATATAGTGGACTTAGAGTGTAAAGAGTGTGTGACAGTCTACCTCTGTGGGCCAGTAGAGTGGGAAACTAGAATGGGAAAAGAAGGAGTCTTGGCAGAGATCTAAAGAGCTGGGATTTGAGCTTCTTCCAAGGTTTACATCTAACCAGACCACAGCCTAGAAGCAGGAGAGAGAGAGAGAGAGAGAGAGAGAGAGAGAGAGAGAGAGAGAGAGAGAGAGAGAGAGAGCAGGGAAGGTATCCCCATCATTCCTCTCATAGTATCTCCCGTCTCTTGCTTTGTGTCGTCCTCCACTGCCACATCCTCCCCTGTCCTTCCCTGCCCTTTCAGTTCACACTCCCCTTCTCTTCCCTCTTTTTAGATGATTCCATTTAAAGGAAAGCCGCTTGAATCCAGGAATGGAGTCATGAAATAAGACAGCAAGTTAAGGAAAGGTGTTTCCCATTTCTGTGTCTTTTTTGGCCCAGAAATCCTTTTTGGCTTCAGGTGGACACTAGGGATTAATGAATTCAGAATAAAATCTGCTGAATATTGTGAAGATGGGGCCAGCAGACATATATTCCCAGTGTGGAGTTCAAAGCATTTCTGCATTAGAGTTGAATGAGTGGTATGCCGAGATTCATAAAAACTCAGTGTGAGTTATTGCTTAAAGGATTAAAACAATTATGGAGCCGTGCAACTGAAAGCTCTGGCTTTCATGCTTTTTGTTGTTGTTGTTATTGTTGAATAAATTAAAATTTAATCTTGTGAATTTCAGGTTAGAAAGGAATTCAACAAAAAACTGAAATCATTGATACAACGTTGGGCATACTTCATTCTGTAAAATTAGTGAAAATCTCTACGGGACTAATGAACTGAGATTAGTGGCAGCTTATCTGACATATGTGGATTTAAAACACTATTCAAAGGTAGTAGAATCTACAGGGGAATTGAAAATATGGAATGAAGAAACAGATTTATTTAAAATGTTGCAGAATTTGAGGGAATTAAGGATTTCATTTAAGGATGTAAACAGTGCCACTCTCTACCCCTAGTTACAACATAAGAGATTTTAAATAATTATAGTTTGATATTGTTGAGGGAGAAAGAAGAAAAAAAAGAAGACCTCCTTTTTTCTATAACAAGAAAGAAACATCTAGGAAGCTTTTGAACTATTTTCTGTGCCTGGGACTAATAATATATGTAAGTTTATATGGAGTATTGAAGGCTTCTTTTGCCCTCTGGTAATAAAGGATTTTGCTATGCATTTCAATAAGGTCTTTAAGTTTTAATTTGTCGGTGGATTGGACGCATCTCCTTTTCCATGTGTGTGAAGCTTGGACTATTGTTCTGCATTATAGATTAAGTATTAGGGTCTAGGGAATCCGGATGAAGCCGGATATTAGGAACTTAGCTCCCAAAGGGAGGAGTTTTGAATATGCTAAATGGATTTAAAGTCTGCTCTCATATCTACTTTGAAAGTGGTTAAAACAGCTTTCACCAGTTTATTCTGCTCCTTGCTTGTGGAAATGGAGTGTTATTATTAGTCTTTGCTTTCACCTCATATTACATTAAGAAGACTCTACAAGCAAGAAAAAAAGGAGGGTACAAAAGCCACATGCTTGATTATTTGAAAGGTATTTTTCTGTGCTAATTTTCTTGGGCATTTCTGAGGATGTTTTCCCAGGAGTCTGGCATGTATTAGTTTAGGTGGTCTAACTTTAGACTGCTGTCTAATCCAAAGAAGAAAAACAAAAGAAGCATGTTGGTCTCTCTCCCTCTGGAGCTGTGTTAGACTCACCTTTCCTATTACTGAGCATTGGTCCAGACTTTTTGTCCTTTGTTTAGTATGGGTTTTCTTTTTCTTAGTGGCCACTGTCCTCTCAAGCATTTTGATTTAAACTGAGACAAGCTACAGATATAAATAAGTCTCCAGCTGAGGTAGAGCATTTCAGCTTGTATCAGAGCCAACTAGTCAAATATGTCACTTATTATATTGCAGATAGGTCTGCCATTCATCTATAAAATATCTACTGTTTATTTATGTATATATGCATGTATGTATCTATCATCTATAATATATCATCTATTTTCTATCATCTATCCATCTATCCATCTATAATCATTCTGTTTATCTATACATGTACTATCTGTCATCTAAACATGTATGTATATCTATCATCTTTCTTTCTTTCTTTCTTTCTTTCTTTCTTTCTTTCTTTCTTTCTTCCTTTCTATACATCAATCTATCATGTATCTGTCATTTATTATCTATTTATTATCTATCTATATCCATCTGTCTGTCTGTCTATCATAATCTCATGAGCTCTGTCTCACTGAAAAAAATAAGTTTTATATATAATTTGTAATTTGTGTTAAAAACTATAAGAATTTGAGTTTATATTAGAATATGCAGATGTGAGAGCGTTCAAACCGTTGCTGCCCTCATGCATTCAGATACGTCTGACTGCTGAGTTAGCCTACAGATGGACAGAAGAACTGCTCTAGACAAAGAGCATAAGATTGGATTTTGTTTTTTCTACCAACAGAACATAAATCCAGAGTCTAATCTGAATTATACTTGTTTTAGTTGGGGTTACTATTGCCTTGGGGGGTGAAACAGTGTGACAAAAGAACTTGGTAGGAAAGGATTTATTGGACCCACCTACCTCTGTTCATCCTCAGAGGAAGTCAGGACTAAAACACAAGCTTGGCAGGAACATGGAGGCAGGAACTGATGCAGAGGCCATCAAGGAGTGCTGCTTAGTGGGCTGCACCCCATGGCTTGCTCAGACTGATTCTTTATAGAGCCCAGGACCTTCAGCCCAATGATGGCACCACCCACAGTGGGCTGAGCCCACCTAACAATCACTAATTAAGATAATGACTTACCATTTGTTGAAGATGCTTTCTTTTTCTCATTGTAAAGTTTTGGCTTCTTTGTTAAATGTTGAGTGTTCACAGGTCTATGATTCTTATTTTGGGTCTTCAATTCCATTCCACTGATTTATATGTCTGTTTTAATGCCAGTGCCATGTGATTTTTTTTCATTGTTCTGTACTGCAGCTTGAAATGAGGGATGGAGATAGCTCCAGAAATTATTTTATTTTACAGGATTGTTTTAGTTACCCTGGATGTCCCCCCCCCCCCATATGAAGGTAAGCATTATTCTTTCAGGTTCTGTAAAGAACTGTGTTGGAATTTTGAAGGGAACTTCATGGAATCTGCTTTTGGTAGAATGGTCATTTTTACTGTGTTAATCCTACCAATCCATGAGGATGAGAGATCTTTCCATCTTCTGATATTGTCTTCAGTTTTTATTAATTCAAAGATTTAAAATTCTTGTCATATAGGTTCTTTACTTGTTTGGTTAGAGTCGCACCAAGGTATTTTGTATTATTTGTGGCTATTCATATTATTTGTGAGATGATCATGTTTTTTTTTCTTTCAGTTTGTTTAAATGGCAGATTACATTGATGAATTTTTGCATTTTGAACCATCCCTTCATCTCTGGGACAAAGGCTACTTGATCATGGCTGACGATATTTTTGATGTGTTTTTGGTTTCTATTTGCAAATATTTTATTGAGTATTTTTGCATTCATGTTTGAAAGGGAGATTAGTTTGATATTCTCTTTCTTTGTTGAGCCTTTCTGTACCTTAGGTATCAGGATGACTATGACCTTATAAAATGAATTTGGCAGTGTTGGTTCTGTTTCTATCCTATCAGGTCTTTTTTGAAGGTCTGGTAGAATTCTGCACTAACACCAACTGGCCCTGGGTTCTCTCTCTCTCTCTCTCTCTCTCTCTCTCTCTCTGTGTGTGTGTGTGTGTGTGTGTGTGTTTGTGTAGTTGGGAGACTTTTAATGACTGCTTCTATTTCCAAAGGGGTCATAGGATTGTCTGATCCTTATTTAGCTTTGGTAAGTGGTATCTATTAAGGAAATCACCCATTTCATATTGATTTTCTAATTTTATGGAGTACAGGATTTCAAAGTAAGACCTAACTATGCTTTGGATGTCCTTGGTGTCTGTAAATATTTTTCCCCTTTTCATTTCTGATTTTGTTAATTTATATATTGTCTCTCTGCCTTTTAGTTACTTTGGCTAAGAGTTTGTTTACCTTGTTGATTGTCTCAAATAATTTGCTCTTGGTTCTTTGTTTCTTTGTATTTTTCTCTTTGTTTCTATTTAGTTGATTTGATTCCTCAGTTTGATTATTTTCTCCTGTCTCTTGGATTTTTTTTGCTTTCTTTTGTTCTAGAGCTTTTAGGTGTGCTGTTAGCTTGCTGGTATGAGATCTCACTAATTTCTTTTTTATTCTTAATTTTTTAATTTTTATTGGATATTTTATTTATTTACATTTCAGATGCCATCCCCTTTCCCCATTTCCCCTCCCTAGAAAACCCCTATCCTATCTCCCCTCCTCCTTTTCCCTTTTATACCATTTTAATTACATGCAAATATTACGGTCAGTTGTAGGTTGAGGTACTAGCAATACAATAGATGCAAATAGTCAAGGAACAAGCTAGACAACAAACATAAATAGTCAAAAACAAACAAGGCAATAAACAAAATTCCATGAACACTCCCGTGATCACTGTTTCTAAGGGCTTATCAGGATGACCAAAGTATCTGAGCCTACTTCCCTGTCCTAGTTCAAAGTCATTTTCATGCCTCAAGTCTACTTCTTTGTTCTAGCCTAAAATTTAGATTCCTGACTGAAATTACTTCTTTGTTCTAGACTAATATTTAGATTCTTGCCTAAAATTGCTTCTTTATTCCAGCCTAAGATTTAGATTCCTACCTGAAATTACTTCTTTGTTCTAGCCTAATGTCAGATTCCTGCCTGAAGCCCACTTCCTTGCCCTTGACCAATGGCATACTCCTGCCGAGCAGCCCAATTCCTTGTCCTTGGTCCATGTCAGATTCTTGCCAAGCATCCCCAAATGGTCTCCACCTCTTCCTTTTTTAAATTTCATATATAAGACTGAGCCTGTCTTAGGTCATTCTTGTCACTAGTTTCTTTATGAAGGCTTCGAACTTTCCTAGTGCTTCGAACTTTCCTCTTAACACTGCTTTCATTCTGTCTCATAAGTTTGGGTCACATTTATGCCTTCATTTTCATTGAATTCTAGGAGTAAATAGATCCATATTAATTGTCTTGCATAAATCTCCAGTCCAAGCGGATCAAAGACCTTCAAATAAAACAAGATCTCATAGACGAGAAATTGGAGAATTCCCTTGAATGCATTGGCAGAAGGAACAATGTCCTATACAAAATACAAACAGCACTAAAATCAACAATTAATAAATTGGACCTTATGAAACTGAAAAGTATCTATAAGACAACGGATACCATCAATAGGACAAAACAACTGCCTACAGAATAGGAAAGGTTTTTAACATTCCCACATCTTACAGAGGGCCAATATCTAGAATATATAAAGATCTTAAGAAAATAGATATCAACATACCAAATAACCCAATTTAAAATGGGGTACAGATCTAAACATAGACCTCAGGACCAAATAGTCTCTAATGGTCAAGAAGCACTTGAAAAATGTTCAATATTCTTAGTCATTAGGGAAATGAAAATCAAAATGATACTGAGATTTCATCTTACACCTACCAGAATGGCTAAGGTGTAAATCTCACTTGACAGCTCATGCTGGCAAGCATGTGGAACAATGGGAAAACTCCTCCAGTGCTGAGGGAGTGCCAACTTGTACAACCCCACTTTGAAAATCAATTTGGCTCTTTCTCAGAAAATTGGAAACAAATCTACCTCAAGACCCAGCTATACAATTCCTGGGCATATACCCCAAAGAAGTTCCAACATACCACAAGGAGACTTGGTCAACTATGTTCATAGCAGCTTTATTCCTAAAGAGTTCCAACCTAAAAATTACCTAAATGTCCCTCAGCACATGAATATATTAAGTAAATGTGGCATATTTATGCACTGAAGTATTACTCAGCCTTTTTAAATGATATTGTGAAATTGGCAGGTAAATGGATAAAAATCATGTTGAGTGAGGTAACCTAAACCCAGAAAGACAAGTATGCTATGCACTCACTTGTAAGTGGATATTAGCCATAATGTACAGGATTACCTACAAAACAGACCCAAAGAAGTTAAATAAGAAGAAAGGCTCAATGGAAGATGCTTGAATTACACTAACAGGGGAAATAGATTAGACATCAGAGGTGGATGGAGGGCTGGGACTGAGTATAGGAGCTGGTGGGGATGGGAACAGGAGGAATGAGGTAGGGGGAAGATGAAGGGAGAGAAGGAAGAAACAACTGGGTTGGAGTTTGGCATCTCTGAACAAGCTAGAAACCTAGGACAATAGAAACTCCTAGGAATCTAGGAGGGTGACCTTAGTTAAGACTCTTAGTAATTGGGGATATGGAGCCTGAGCTATTTCCTGTAACCAGGCAAGACTTCCAATGGGGGGACTTGTACACCAACCAGCCACAAATTTTTAGATGCACAGTTTGTCCTGCCTAAAAATGTACAGGAGTAAAAAGTAAAAAGATGGAGCAGAATTTGAGGGAAAGGCCATCCAATGGCTGGACCAACTTGAGATCCATGCCATGAGAGGGAGCCCACTCCTGACACCATTAACAACATTCTACTATACTTACAGACAGGAGCCCAGCATAACTGTCATCAGAGAGGCTTCACCCAGCAACTGATGAAAACTGATAGACTCAGCCAAACATTACGTGAAACTTGAGGGATCCTAGAGAAGAAGAAAAAGGAAGGATTGTAGGTGTCAGAGGGGTCAAGAATACCACAAAAAACCCACAGAATCAAATAACCTAGGCCCACAGGGGCTAGTAGAGCATGAACTGCTAGCTAGAGAACAAGCATGGGAGAGACCTAGGCCCCTCGCTCATATGTAACAGCTGTGCAGCTGGGTATTCACATGGAATTTATAAAATGGAAGCAGGGACTGTCTCTGACTACATTACTCGCTTTTGGATCCCTTTCCCCTAACTAGACTGCCCTATAGACTCAGTAGAAGACATGCTTAGTCTTACTGCAACTTGATATGCCAAGGTTTATTGATACTCATGAGAGGCCTCCACTTTTCTGAAAAGAAGGGGAGGAAAAGTGGATGGGGTGGGAGAGGAGATGAGAGAGAGGGAGTGGGAGGAGAGGAGGGAGGGTAAGCTGTGATTGGGATGTAAAGTAAATAAATAACTTAATAATAATAATAATAATAATAATAATAATAATAATAATAATAATAATAGATAATGGATCTTATGGACATTCTCTCTATTGAAGATCTCACCCCTTTCAGATAACTCTAGCTCATGTTAAGTTCACACAAGATGCGCCAGCCCAGTACTTTAGTCACTATAACCTCCCAAGTAACTGGATTTTCCCTATAAAGCATATTATTATTTCAAAATATAATTTGCATATTATACTCAGCATAATCTCTTTCACATGTTTATATTTAAGATTGTTCTTACATGAAACACACACCTAGGTTCCCTAGTAAATGGGAGATAAAATCAAACGTTTAACAGTATGTTATTGTTCACATCTAAGACCATAGCCTCAATAAAATGTAATCTGATCTGCAACTCAAATTTTCTAAGAAAGCAAAAGAAGCTATTTCCAGTGAGTGTTATGTGGGTATGAAGGCATTCTGGACAAGGCCACCAATAGAGTTTCACACAGCAACACTGAAGGGAATATACTCAGGTTTTAATGTGTGAGGTTTGAAATGACAGCAAGTCTTGGATATTCTGTTCCTATACACGTGCCTGAGAATCAAGTTCTCAGAGACAGGAGACTTGGCTATTTTAACATATAAGTTTGGGGGTTGGTTTAAGTCATGAGTGGATAACACTGTACATTTAATATCTGGTTGGGGAAGGTGATATCACAGGATGGTGGAAGCATGGGGTTAGCAGAAGTATTCATTTTGTGATTAGAATATGAGAGCCAAAGGGAGAGACCCAAGTCCCACAGATCCCCTTGGAAGAAACTCTCGACAACTACACCCCTTTTCATTAGGCTGAACCCTTTAAAGTTTTCTCTACTAGGATACCAGGCCTTGAACACCTGCTCCTGGGGTAATAGTCAACAGCTAATCTATAGCTGATGTGGAAAGATTTTCAACACGGTTGAAGTCTTATAAGAAGACAGAAACCTGACATGTGGTGGTTTCTAATAATTGTGGTTTTTAACAAAACTGGCTTTTACTTGTAGGTTTTGAAGTCTAAGGAAACTTCCTAATCCTTTTCTGTAGCATCAGTTGAGGGAAACTGTCAGAGGGCACATATGATTTCCTACTAAATAGTAGGGTAAGCCTGGTTCATGAGGAGTTTAGCATTGTTATCAAATATCGATGTTAACTGGATTATCTGCTGCTAATTGTAGAATCATGGCTTCTGATTTTCTTGGCCTCATTGACCCAGAACAACGGGCCTTATTACTGAACAGGGTTCTTATTGCTAAGTTTCCTATATACTTTGTTAACATGTTTCCTTCAATGGTTATTTTTTTCTAACACACTAGTATCACTAATTGTAATGTCAGGGTTAATAACATTCAATGAGTCAACTGACTAACACAAATTGATTAGTAAGAAAACTATTGATAGAAAATTTTAGAAGTAGAAAAGAAATCTTTCACTAACAGCAATATGATCTCAGCATATTATACTTATGAGACAAGTGAACAGAAATTATTATTTCATTATGAGACAGCTCTATGGTTTCTAATATTAGTTTTAAGATATATTAAACATACAGAAATTAGAAGAATGAGAGATCTTGAGAGATGGCTCAGTAATTAAGAGTACTTGGTGATTTTATCAAGGGCCTGGGTTTGTTTCCTAGCACCCACATGATGGCTTACAACTGTCTATAACTCCAACTCCAGAAACTCTGACTTTATATTCTGGTCATTGTGCAGAATTACATACATACATTCATAAACAGAAAATTAGAAAAGAATAAAAGAAAATGCTTGTTTTGTAGAACTCTTTGCAATAAAATAACCTTTTGTGATAATGTCAAAGCACAAAAATATTCAAATAGTCATAAAATTTTTAGCTATTCTTAAACAATACATGAAGAAATGTGGTTTTGTTTTTTGTGTTTTTTTGTTTTGTTTTTTTTTTTTGTTTTGTTTTGGTTTTTTTTTTTGTTTTTTTTGTTCTAAATGGTGTTCCCAGGACACACTATCGAATTAGTTGTGGTAGTTTGAACAAAAAAATTACCATAAACGTACACATTTCTCTATACCCTTTTAAATGTAGAATCAGGAAAGTGTATGTTATTTGTTTAATAAAATACAAATACTGCAAATTTATTGTAGCAATGTCTAAAATATTAAATGGAAAGATGTGCAATCACCATTTTAGAAGTCTACAAGATAATGATATGTTGTTTCAAAATTAATCTAAAAACCAGTGATGTTCAATCAAGGACTAAAGAAATTAAAAGAATTCTAGGAAACTAACACTTAAATTAACTGCCAAGAGCAGGGGAGAACATTCAGAATTAGGAAAATATTCTAATTGGTATAGAATTGAATTAATGTTATAATTGTAAAAGTATATTTTGTTTAAGAAACCAATGGATAGTCACATAGAAATAAAGTCAACATAGTCACCAATGAAACAATATACATATTTCTATATAAAACTCCAATAAGATATATATATATATATGTATATATATTTATGTGAACTCAGACAGGAGATGAGAAATTTGTATAGGATAAAATTTTTATCTTAAGCTAGCCTAGAAAATTCAGTTGGTTTATTAAATAAAGTTTATTAAATAAGGTAAATATTGATCTAAAAATTGGATTATTTTAACAAACTATGTTTTAGTTTTGATTTTATTTATTTATATAACAAATAAATACTTGATTTAAATAAGTAAAGAATTAAAATTATAAACACTACAATAAGTGAGCATAACAAAAACTAGTATTATTGATAAATAATATTTCAAGGTGTATAAAATAACAGCAATTACAAACAATACATTACTTAAAATTATAAACTATTATAAATACATGGGAAGTATATTAGATTCAGTGTTATGCAGGGAAATATACATTGTGGTAATTAAATTTGGTCTTTGTTTTTTTCTTTTAATCTGTCAAAACACAAACAATTAAAAACAAGTAATCAATAATATCTAATTTGTGACTTTGTAGAAAATAAGCCATAAACTCAGGGACATTGGCTGTGTCACTATAATAACATTTGTAATTAGGAAAATAGAAAATATACATTCAAATTCAATCACATTATGGGCTATTATACAGAAGAAGAGCATAGGGTGGGGTAAGTTTGTCTGGTCTGTGTTGTTGAAGTTTGGTCTATTGATATGCATTGTGATGCTATGTGTTATACTCAAGGTCTAGACCTACCAGTGACTATTCACATTCACAAGATTTTGTTGTGTAAAACTTGTTCCTTGATAAAACTATTAGTTAAATAAAATTGTCTACAGTCAATTACTGGAGGGATTAGAAGTAGATGGGTTGGATGAGGAGAGACCAGAGGTAGAGGGAAGAAGAAAGAAAAAAAGTTGTTGTGAGGGGAGAGGAACCATGAACACATGGCCAGGAGAAACAGCAAGTACCTGGGGTACACCTCTGAGGAGGTAGCAAGGCCTGCAGTTAGAAGATTAGACTAGGGATGACCCCTAGAAATTGTCAAAATCAAATAAAATAACCATAATCTGAGTCTCCTTTATTTGTAAGTTACTCAAGGAGAAGCTTAAATTGGTTATACTACACTGTGTGGTGGTTTGAATGAGATGCTGTTCCCCTCAGTCTTAAGTATTTGAATTATTTGATCCTAGTTAGTGATATTGTTTGGGGCAATGTAAAAGGCATGGCCTTACCACTTTGGGTATGTTCTGACTGCTTAAGCTATGTGCCATTCCCAGTTTCGTCTCTCTGTTTCCTACATGTGGTTTAAGAGTCAAGTTCTCAACTGGCTTTTAGCCACCATGCCTATCTACAGCCATGTTTCCCTTCAACATTAGTGATGGACTCTTCTCCTTTGGAACATAAGCCTAAATAAACACTTCTTTTTGTAAGTCGCCTTGGTCATTGTATCTTATCACAGCAATTGAAAAGCAACTAAAATAGACGAGATTTCTATGGTCTCATATTAAAAGACACATATGTACAAGCATGCATACTTGTTTATAAGGAAGCCCTCCATATCTTTGATTTAGCTAACTTCAGACAAAAATATTCTAAAAATATATTTCTGTGAATATTAAGCCAGTGACTTGTGGTTATGTCTCTGGAAGTGTATTTATGTTTTCTTTGTTTCTATGCCTAGGCTTGTTCTTCCATCACTTACACAGAATTGCCACCATTGTGTATATTGTATGTAATTTTAAGAGTATCATAAACTTATAGAGTACACATGTGCTTTTAAGTTGGGATCTATGTCATAAGATTTTTTTT
>JANHMN010000014.1:62620385-62625385 GCA_030674055.1 Rhabdomys pumilio
GTGTGTCACCAAAGTGTGTACACCAAAGTGTGTACTGCATATGTGGAAGCCTTCAATTGGTAAGGAAAGTTGTCTTGGTCTATAAACTTAAAGTCAGGTTTCCAGAAAGAACTGTATATAGTAATCACAGGTTGTTGTTATTATTTTAGTTATTTTTTTTGTGTGTAGCCAACTGTCTTGATTTAAAAAGAAGCATACCAAGCCTTGGAAGAGTGATTATTTAGAAATGGCATTTTTTCTTTCTTTACCCAGCTCTCTTTTTTTCTGCAGTATTTGAATTATATTCTTATAGGATCATATTTTCACTATATTTTAACATATGAGAGAAATACAGACATTGTTTTGAAAATCACATAATTTGAATATATATTTGTATATATGTTCTTGTTTCCAAATTAGTTGAAAACACATGCACACTTAGGTTCCTTCCAAGTTCTCATACTTTTTACATGGAGCATAGTTGTAGATAATACAAGTCTCCATCATCGCATTGTAGATAATATAACAACTGCCCATTATAGGATCGTAGATAATACAACATTCCACCATACCATTGTAGATAATACAACTCTCCATCACAGCACTGTAGGTAACAGAACTCTTCATCACAGCACTGTAGATAATATAACAACCCCCCATCATAGGATTGTAGATAATACAATTCCCCATCATGGCGTTGGCTTTTTCCTAAGAGAGTAATTCAGATTGTCAACTTCCCTCAAACACTAAAATGTAACTTATTATACAAGTTATTAAGCCTATGAGCAACTTTTTTAGGGGGAGGGTATTATCTTGACCGTTTTTTAAGCTTAAAGAGGAAAGAGTTAATATGGAAGAGGGTTTCCTTGTGGTACTTTTGTAGTTGTAAAGAATGTCTTGTTTTGTTGTGTGATTTGAAGATCCCTAGAGAAAACAAAGCTGGGAAGTTATTTTTCATAGCTAAAATCTAATATTTGAATGCAGGTAGAATGTGTTGATTTTATCAGAAGATTAAAGAGTTTGAGCTAACCTTTGAGAGTTCAGGGAGTGACTAATAAGTATTTATAACTTGCCGCAAATTACCACATTAAACATCAGCAGGAGACCTTTGATATCGAGGACTGAATTTAGGTCTGTAATGAGTGTGACCCAATATAGTTTGTGAATGGTCAATTGATTTTCTATTTTTATAGTTGTCAGTCTTCTAGCAGAAACCGTGTGGAAGAAATGGACTCAAGGTGATGCTCCATTCTTTCCTCAGGTTCATCCTAGGGAGTATTCAAATCTTTGTGTGTTTCATTTAATTATGCATATTACACATAACCCTTAAGCAGAATTAATAAAATAAACTTCAAAGAACATAGCTTATAAGCATAAAACTGATGCTATGATTATTTGTATTCTGAGCTCCATCAACTCAAGAAGAGGGATTGTCTTACCTCAGGGTTGTGTTTTGTCTAAAGATGAGGAGTTTCCTCTTCTCTTTAATTGCATTTATTTATTTATTTATTTATTTATTTATTTATTTATTTATTTATTATTATTTAAGCAAAAAGTATCACTTAATAAAGTAGGCAAAATCATCCAGGGTGATGTAACTCAGACCCAGAAGGACATACACAGTATGTACTCATTAATAAGTGGATATTAATCCCCCCCCCACAAAAAAGTACAGAACACCCAAGATACAGTACACAGAGCTCAAAAAGGTCAACAAGCTGAAGGGCCCAAGTGAGGACACCTCAGTCCAACTTGGGAGGGAGAAAAAAGCAACGACAAGCGATGGGAGGAAGGGAGGGACTTGGAAGGGAAAATGGACTAGGGGATTGGGGTCGAGGGAAAGAGGGGAACCTGATCTGGTATTGGGAAAAGGACTGAAGCCCTGAGGGCCACCAGAAAGAATGGAAACAGGCAACCTTGGGAGGTAGGAGGTTGGGAGATTCCAGAATTCTCCAGAATTCACCAGAGACCTGGGAGGTGAGAGACTCTCAAGACTCAAAGGGAGGGACCTTGGATGAAATGCCCTATAGTGGGGAGAGGGGACTTTTAGAGCCCACCTCCAACAGAAAGACAGGGCATTAAGTGACGGAGAGGGTTGCTATCCCATAGTCAAAACTGTGACCCATAATTGTTCTTGTCTGAAAGAACTGCAGGGATGGAAATGGAGAGGAGCCCAAGGATAAAGAAGGTCCAGTGACAGGCCCAAAGTGGGATCCAGCTCAAGGAGAAGCCCCAAGGCCTGACACTAATACTGAGGCTATGGAATGCTCACAAAAAGGGACATATCATGACTGCCCTCTGAAAGACCCAACAAGCAGCTGAAAGCGTCAGATGCAGATATTTGCACCCAATCAATGAACAGAAGTTGCTGTCCCCTGTGGTTGAATTAGGGAAAAGCTGGAAGAAGCTGAGGAACAGGAAGACCCTGTAGGAGGACCAGCAGTCTCAATTAACCTGGACCCCTAAGATCTCTCAAACACTGGAACACCAACCAGGCAGCATACACCTGCTGATATGAGGCCTCCAACACATATAAAGCAGAGGACTTCCAGGTCTGGGTTCAGTCAGTGAAGATGCACCTAACCATCAAGAGATTGGAGGCCCCAGGAGTTTAGAGATCTGGTGGGGTGGGGACATCCTCGTGGAGACATGGGGGCGGGGAGGAGGTATAATATGTGGAACAGTCGGAGGGTGGATTGGGAGGGGAATAAAATGTGCAGTGTAAAAAATAATGATGATGATGATGATTATAAAGTAGATAAGGGAGAAATACCAGTGTCTTCCAATCAAAACAATTTAAGAGTAGGAGACGTATTAGGCACTATTTTGCTCTTTATAATCAAACACTCTCAGAGGCTAGAGATAGGAGTGTGTGGATAGGTGGAGAAAGTGGCTTTGGTCAGGCTCCGTAGTTGGAGGGACTCAAGATGCCTTCCTGTCCTTCCTTTTCCCTATCTCAGGTTTTCCCTCTCCCTACTTGCTTGCTTCCCCCCCCCCCCGAGACAGGGTTTCTCTGTGTAGTCCTGGCTGTCCTGGAACTCACTCTGTAGACCAGACTGGCCTCGAACTCAGAAATCCTCCTGCCTCTGCCTCTCAAGTGCTGGGATTAAAGGCGTGCGCCATCATTGCCCGGCATCTTTCTTACTTTATATACGCAGTCTGCCTTGGCTGTTGGGGAAAGCAGGCAGCCATTATGGATATTCATGGTCCAGAATGGAGCAGTAGAGACTGTTCTGAGACTTGTGTTTTCTATTTCTATCTAAGATTACCTAAACATATTAAGGTGATTCTTTACACTAGAAGTGTGACACAAAATCATACATGTTAAAAACAGTGTTTATATAAACACGGGTTTGAGGAGATGGGGATGATTTTCAACAGGTTGATTGATATTCTTTATTGCTTACTTCCATTTATTCATTTATTTATTAATCAAATATTTATTGAATGCCTTCTGTGGATAAGACTATGATTGAGGTTCTGAAGATATGTCAGTGTGGCTATGTATGGAATATTTACATATTTTCAATGTGTCCTGTGGATAAGGTACTTGATGAAATATAATATACTTAGCTTCGTCATTCTTTGGATCAATGAATATTTTTAATCACTCCTAGTCAACTGGCAGAAAAGTTCAGAATTAAGTGAGGAAACTTATGGTGATAATGAAAGCAGAGATGTTGAGAAACCCATTTATGGGATGCATATGTCTCATTCAAATGGAAGCTGAAACAAAGGAAGTAAAGTAGAACTAAGTGTCTGTGTAGCTAGACATTCCTAACATGCAAATCTCCATTCTCACATCAATGTGCTTGATTTCCTTCCCAGAAGTTCACACCCTATTGATACATTATGTATAGGGTCATAATATCATTCTGTTGATAGTATTAGTCATAATTACACCCTTTAATTCCTCTCAATATTTTAGGAGTGCAGAGTTCTCAGTAGGAATGCAAAGTCTATTTATTATTTTATTACTGAGTAAATGAAGTAGTAAATGTTAGAAACACGAAACAAGAACAGTGAACTTTCAGAAAGGTGCTATTAGTTCTATATTTGGCACTTAATCTTTTTCATCCTTTTGTGTAAGACTGGAAACCAGGGATATTTCTCAGTTCTATCTTGAATGACAGGATTTCAAAGATTTGAGTTAGTCTCTAGAGATAACTAAAAACTCATCCAGACTCATTCAAATAATACAAAACCTGGGTTTGTAAATGTGTTAATCACAGACATGAATCTATATAGAAAACTATATAAAAGATCTTATTTTAACTTTCCTTGATGCTTTCGACTGACTACCGTTCTAGGTCCTTTGTGACTAATTTTCAGTGAAATTTGTAGAATAGAAAATAAACTGGCTCAATTTATTATATCTTGTTCTGCTTTAGAATCTGTGTGATATAGAGATTGTCTTAAGTTCACCGATGAACATGTGGCCTTTGTGATTTTTCCACCTGTGGCCCAATTAAGTTCTACTTGTGGGTCACAAAAGTGAGGGATCATCCTTGACTGTAGCAAGTGTATCAAGGTCATTCTTTAGCAGGGCAAATTTGTTAAGAGCCTTGAGCATAATAGTCATTATAATGGTTTTATATATAAAATTTTGTATAGATATAAATAGAGAAGATTTCTCAGTTTAGAGAAAAAGATGGGCCAATTAAAAGTAATCACACTGCCTTGTGATATAATGTAGAGACAATTAAGATTTGCAGTTTTTGTTTCTAAAGAGAAGTCGCTGAATATGGTGTTTTACAATTTGTATGCTTTAGTTTCAGGCTGGAAGTACTAGGACCTGATTCTGTGTCTCAGGAAAATTGAAAGCTGTACTACTTACCTGCCTGTCTAAAGCCTTTGATTTTGAAGGCAGGTGTGCATTGGAGAATCTAAGATTGACTTAAAGTATAAACTTAATGCTGTAATTTCAAAAACGATTATTAATCTGTAAGTTTTCTGGGAAGAGAATTTAATTTTTGTGAACAGTAATTTTTTGGCAGAGAATTGCAGATTTATATAGTATG
>JANHMN010000014.1:62627885-62633444 GCA_030674055.1 Rhabdomys pumilio
CCCCCCAAAAAGAATTTTAAATAATAACTGATATAAGCTAAATGTGTGAGCCAGCTCCTGTTGAATGCCTCAGTCCTCAGGGTCCTTTCTGTTGAGACAGATGTGATACTTAGTCTTGCAGCTCAGTTAAAGACGTTTTCATTATTACACGCTTTCTGCTTGACAGCTCTCTAGCCCTTGCGCCATGTAGACTTATAGGTTAAATAGTTCCTAATGGGAGGTGCCAAGTTTTGATGTTTGTGAGTGTGGCAGTGATGGATTCAGCACTGGAGAGACTCATTCCAGTGAGGGCTTGGCCTTCAATCAGCTGTCAGCTCTCTAGCCTGCATGGCAAAACCCAAAATATCACCTGGGCTTGGCTGGATTTCTGATAGGTTGGACAGCCCTAATGTGGAGCGGAGGACCTTGTTTTCACACCGTGATAGAAAACATGAATAATTTCTTATGAGTGATATTTATAACAATCAACAAGATCTGGGGATGAAGTAATTCCCAGGAAAGATATGGCCACTTGTGTTGGATTAGAGTCAGAATCTTTTAATAATGCTAGTGACCATGAGGATGAATGTCTTTATGATCATACTTTATTGATGCTTTTGAAATTGCTCAGCTCATTATAGGACATATGTAGGAATACAATATGAATATTTATAACTAAGGGAACACAATGCAGAATCCTTTGCATTCTGCGCCCTGCTCATTTCACCACATCCATTTTCTTCCAACAAATAAAGGTAATTTCATAATTTTCGCCCAGTTTACATACGATTTTTACGTCAGGCATTCTAAGAACATATGCATATCATTCATCTGTCCAGTGTCTAAGCCTAACTTTCCTTTGTGCTCTGTTACCACGGCTTGACTGTCTGAAGTTATACTTATGTTTGCTTTAAAAAAAATCTGTTTCTTCTTATTGAGCAACTAATCATATAAAGATATTGTTTACACATTTTTGATACGTAATTTTATTTTTTCCATTGTGTTTATTTCATGTTAAATTCCAATTATGGATGACATTAAGATTCATTACATAAAACCACAAAGAGCTTCATTTAATACACTTAGAAGTTAGCTCACATAAAATAGAAAACAATGCTTTTAATATTTATTGGAATTGTCATTTCTGAATAAGAAAAATAAAATACTGATTTACTAATTTTAGCACAGTGAGTACTGAATCAGTATTTTAATGACAAAAATATTTTAGACATCAAGTGACCATGTGAGAGGATTCATGTCAGGATAAGGAAGAATGTGTTCAATTGGCGGGTCAATTTTAATTAGTTTAATATAGGCTATTACAGTAGGACATGTTGAAATATCCAAAATCCAAATTATAACTTTTGCCCTGGATCCTTTATTTCATAATATATAAGCCAAATGGTGAATGGTGAATTCAAAATTGTTAAATTTGTTAAGTATAAATTTATAAATTATTTTTACCCTTATACCAGATGATTCAACATGGCGGAAGAGAAGATAAATTGGTCTAATATGCTCCATTAAGTAAATGTCTGCTCAAAATATTTTTTTACACCCAAAGCAGCTGTTGAATGAATTAAGAACTAGAAAACTGATTTGTGATTTATGCTTGCTCACTGCCATATGATGGGCATAACAAGGGTTTCTTTTAGAATTCTGACACTTAACGTCTAAGAATCTAAGTTTCAATGGGGAAGAATCTCACTGGTCAAGTAGAAGGATCCAATTTTGAGGTCCTAGAACCCATATAAACCTGAATGACACAGTGCATATCTAAGATGCCAATACTCTTAGATTGAGATGGGAGGCAAATCCAGGAGAGCACCTAGAAGCTCACCCAGCAGTTCATGCATAGACGAGTGGATAACAAAGAGACTTTGTCTCAAGGTAGAAGGTGAGAACTGATACAGACATTATCCAATGATCTCCACTTTCTCATGCCAGCATATACACATATGCATGTATACCTCATGCATATATGTATGTACATACACAGATATGCACATGCATATCACATACAAAATCTTGAGTGGAATTTAATATTGTTTCATGACCTTAAATTTAATGCTATTCAGGCACCTGTCCTGTACATGAGATAAAGGTCCTCATTATTATTAATTAACTAGTTACCTCAGGAAATACAGGCTAGGTAACTTGTAATATGCAGCGTAATCATGACTTCACTTTTTGCTACTTGCTGAGTCCTTCATGAGTCTATAAACATGCTACCCAATGACCTTTTAGTTTGTGACAATGACCAAAAATATACAAAGTTGGAGAACAAGACATTATTTTTTCAAAGGAGTGTGAGAGGGTGACAGTACCATTTTTGAGAAAATGACCTTTTAATGAAATGACTGTGATTTGTTGTTATTTACTTTAATTTTTGCTTTTGAAGAGGGAAAGTCTGGCATACAATTTTCTGTCTTTGGAAGTACATTAGTTACTATGGCAACAGTTTCATTTGCAGAAATAGAAATTTCAAAGACTCTTATGTATTATATAAAGTTAATTTGAGCATCAGATTGGAGTTCATATACCTGTAGTTAGAAATAAAGAAAATCACATAAAACTTTATTTATATGGGACTGGAGCATTGGCTTGTGCCATCAACAGCATGTGTATGTGTGTGTGAATATATATATATATATATATATATATTCATAATTCCAAATTAAGGATCTAATTGGATTTGTATGAGAGAGCATGATTTTGATTTGTGAAGAAAGCTTTTAAATAAATTATTTCAAATTTAAACTTCTTGAGACCAGTGTAAATCTTTTTCAAACTGGCAGATTTCAATATTTTCTTCTGCTCTAAATAATACACCCAATTTTATCCATCTTTATATATGCTTTTAAATCACAAACCAGGCTGGAATTATAATTTTCTGTCACTGCCAAGCTTCCCTTGGCTAGTAGAGCTGGATCTAGTTAGTTCTTTGTGGCTTAATTATGTATTCTACTTGGCTAGTACGTTGTCATTCATTAGACACCCAAAGAGTGAAGATCTAAGCTCCAATGTTCATGAAATTCGTCTGGAAAGGACCATGTCTCTAATTAGATCCTTTTCTAGATATAGTTCATGACTGAAACAGATGAAAAATTTAAGGTGTCAGGAGGTTTCAATATTCTGTCAATTCTCTGAAATGCATCTAGGAAACCTTCATTTCTTCATCTACTCCCAAATGACAGATGGCGGATAAAATGATGGATGACAGCCATGCTGCATCACATGGTTTAGCACAAAAGGCAGGCAGATCAGAACATCCAAATTGGTCGTAATTTCGTGCCTGGTTGCAGCCTGCTCCAGTCCGGGAGACATAGCAGAGATGTCTTGTTTCCTAGGAGGAGCTCTCATCCAGTAGAGGGAGAAGAGATACAGCTTTAAGAACACTTTGTTCTTCTTCAAAGTTCTACAATCAGGAATATGTCATCATAACTCTTGGGGTAGAGCTAATAAATACCTGTAAGAAAATACCAATAGTTGTTATGTTCCTTCTAACAGAAGCTACACAAGTGTAAATCTTAAATGCAGCCTTTCCCTTGCCTTTGTGTTTTGTCTGCAAACACTCCATTTGTTTTCTTTTTAATTAGTTCCTTGAGAGCTTCATATAATGCATTTTTATCACAGTCATAGCCTGCCATCAACTCCAAGATCCACAACTCCCCAACCCAAGACTACACAAAACTCAGACTTTAATGGAGCATCTAGTTCAAATTTCCTTTCCCAGGGCTCAGAGGCCATTGTGACATAAGAAGCAGAACAATTTTAGGAGCCTCAGACAGCAAATGACTGCAAGAAAAACTGTTCTCTGGGCACACAAGGATAGCTATACTGTGAATGTAACTAGATGCAGAATCTTATGCACGCTCCAGCCAGAGGAAGCACGGAGCTTCTTTGTAGGTCTCTGTGGAAGCAGACTGTCATCTTACAGGAATCTGCTTTCTCAGTCTTGCCTCTCATCCTTCCATCACCAACGGGCATCCTGTGGACTAAGATATCCACCCTCTGCAGTTTCCATGTCCCTTTGCATGACTGATGTGGAGTAGCCACACAGAGGATGGATCTTCTCTTCTCCAACCCTTTCCACTCTGACGTACCTCTATACCTACTTTTCTAAGACCTTTCAGGGGACAATGTCTATCTGAATTTTTGCTCTTCCACCTAAATTGAGAAGTGCTTCTGGAGAAGTCACAACTAACGATGACTAGTCAAGTAAAAAAAAAAAATTAAGAAAAGATTTGCCTTCATTGAACCTTCAGAATTCTTTATCATATTGATCCCCCATTTTAAAATTTTCATCTCAGCCAGTGTAAGCTTTAAAACTTGTGTATTCTTTGCAAAAGCTAACATATAAACACAACCTACTTTCTTATTCTATCAAATGACTCCACTGTCTCAAAAATCATATCAAGCTTTGCCCAAATAATCTGGGAATTCTGTCATTTTGAGGCCACACAATTTCTCCATGCCTATCTTGTCTTGGTAATATATTTTGCATTTCTGTTTCCATTTAGTTAAGTTATCTTTTCTCTCCCTCTCCCCCCCCCCCCCCCCGCTCTCTCCTTTCTGTCCTCTGAGAAGAAACTTTCTTTCACTCTTTTTCTACAGTTACATATATTTTCTAATGTAACCATTATGACTTCTGTACATTAAACAATGATTGTGTCAGTAGTGTTGCAAGTACTAACCCTGAGGTCTGCTTTCTAATTCGTTTATGCTCATTTATACACAATATTATTAGAACTTTGCTCCAAAGATCTGCAAGCTTGATAACACCATTTCCCCTTCAAATGCATTTCTTCTGAATTTTTATTTCTCTTATGGAGCAGACTTTTATTTTCTTAGTTCTTATGGCAGGCCCTGTTGCTTCTAATATTCACTCACTCCTATAGATGAACTTCTACCATGACTCTGAAGACAGTCTTTCTATGTTTACTCTCACTACTCCTGCCTTGGTTTGCATATCTCTTGCAGAGAGCTTAGTAGTCAATAGCTACTTATCATGTCTGTTTCTTTCATCACCTCCGAACTCCAATATCACACAGACTGCCTGAGTCCCCCTGAAGCAAAATCCTGCTGGTGCTATAAGTTGGTGTTAAAAATCGAAGTTTCATCAAAGTGCTAGACTATAGCAGATTGTCAGAGGAATTATCAGTGAAAATTCAGTCACTGAAATTATCCATCCAGAAGATCTTTGAGGTAGAAAGATGAAGTCAGGAGATGATGGTGACAGTGGTTAAACTGAAAGAACTGTGCTGTGATTCCTGCCTTCATTCGATGGTTGGGGATTGGAGACCTTCACCTAGGACTCCTGGGAGTTTACTCCTCCACACCCTCACTGTTTGCCCTTCACATCTGGAGGACACTGTAGGAAGGTTCCTGTGAGAGGAAGCTACAGCAACTTACAGTGGAAGACTGGAGAGTTATACCCAGGAGACCACTGCATGCTCCTCTTGAGAGAAACTTCAGTCTGTTTAGACTTGAAGGGGTTTCTACTCCAGATAGCAGAAGTCTGTCCAGAATACACTAGAGACCTGGTGTGTGTGTGTGTGTGTGTGTGTGTGTGTGTGT
>JANHMN010000014.1:62633544-62648578 GCA_030674055.1 Rhabdomys pumilio
GTGTGTGTGTGTGTGTGTGTGTGTGTGTGTGTGTGTGAAGGAATCTCAGGACTCAAAGGGAGGGATCTTAGATGAAATGCCGGACAGTGGGAAGGGGGGATCTTATAGAGCCCACCTCCAGCAGGAAAACAGGGCATCAAGTTAGTGTGAGAGTTGCTATCTCACAGTCAAAATTCTGACCCATGATTGTTCCTGTATGATAGAACTTCAGGGATCAAAATGGAGAGGAGCCTGAGGAAAAGAAGGTCCAGAGACAGGCCCAAAGTGGGATCCAGCTCAACACATATATAGCAGAGGAGTTCTGGGTCGGGGTTCAGTCAGAGATGATGCACCTAACCTTCAAGAGACTGGAGGTCCCATGTTGTTTATAGGTCTGGTGGGGAGGTGGTGGGTGGTGGGGCCATCCTCATGGAGACAGGGACGGGGAGGATGTATGGGATGTGGAATGGTCAGAGGGGAACGGGGTCTGGAGTGTGAATAAATAAATAAATAAATAAATAAATAAATAAATAAATAAATAAATGATTAAAAAAAGATAGTAGGTACCTGGATAGTGCAGCCAAGTAAAGAGGAATGAGTGAAATAGCCAGAGATATAGACTGAAAGATATAGTGATAACATATTTGAAATCAAGGACTAGCTTCTATCACTTTCTTTCAAGTCCACAGGAATTCTGGACAGGTTATCCAATTCCAAGTGGTCAATTCTGAATACATCGACATAAAAACAATACCAAATTGACTCAGCCAGTTGTATGCATTTACAAGATATGTGTATATATAAATTTCATGCATGAATACTATACAGCATTTCCTCTCTTATTCACCCTCCAACTCTTCCTATGGTTCCCTGCTCCCTCTCAAACTCATGACTTCATCTTTAATTATTGTTGTTACATGGATGTACAGGTATGAGGAAATTGCTAGTTACAGACACTGGAGAGAGATAGTGGTGAGAGAGCAACTGAAGTCAAGATATAGTTTCTATCACAGCCTGAGATCGTTAGAAGTATTAGAAAATAGTAAGCGGGGTAGAATTCCATGTGTCAGAGGAACATTAGCTACATGTCTATAGACATCAGGTGTCCATTTCTAGCTGGAGAGGAGGAGAAGGGGTTGTTATAGAAAGAATGTTGAAGGGATATGCATGTATCACACACTCTTTCTTGTGTGTATGTGGTATATGCAGTTGTGCGTTTGTGTGTGGAATGGTACAGTTGTTCATAGTACTTTGTGGAAGTCAAAGGTTAATGTTAGGTATCTGACTTTATTACTCTTTATATTATCTTTTAATTATATTTTTGTTTATTTAGTCTCTCTCATTTATATATCTCTGTCTGACTTTGTCTCTCTCCTTTCTCTCTCTGCCTCGGTCTCTTTTTGTCTCTCTGTTTCTCTTTTTCTCTGTGTGTGTGTGTGTATGTGTGTGTTCCACATGTACACACATATGCTTGTGAACACTGTGACTAGTGTGTAGTGGTTAGAGGACATTTGTGGCAGTGGGTTCCTTCCTACTACGTGAATACTTGGAAAAGAAGCCATGTCATTAGGCTTGGTGGTCTGCCTTTACCTGTTAAATTAACTTGTTGGGCTGACAATGCTGTATTATCTCTCATTAAACCTAGAACTTGTCATTTTGAAAAGGCCAGTAGGCCAGAAAGGCCCTACAACTTGCCTGTCTCTGCTTTCTTGGTGTTAAGCTTATAAGCTACATGCCACCAGCACCATGTTTCATGTTAGAGCTGAGGATTGAAAGACAGTTTTCCATGCTTGTGCTAAATCTATTGAGTTGCCTCCACAGCCCAAAGTGAATGATTTTGATCATGGATTTTAGATATGTCTTGAACCATGCAGCCATTTCTGCTATCTAAGTGTGGCTAACAGAAATGTGTCATGTGGCTGACTTTGCATCCTAGGGAAGAAAGATGGCTTCATGAAGATTAACAGAGACACTTGAGATACCCTTGTATAAGAACACAACCATGTTGATGAAGACACATTGGGAGTCCTGATAATGGGGAGAATGCTTCCAAACCACTACTATTTTATCAATTTACTGAAAAACAAAAGCAAATACAACAGACCTAGCAGTGTGATTCCAGACAATGTTCTTTCTTAAAACTTCTCTTTATTTTGTTCGTATTTCCTCCTTTGTGGTCACTGATAAAACACACATTTGGCCACCTTTTCTGCTCACTAGGTATTTTTAGAAAGGCTATGTAATCTGAGCTTTTGTTTTCTTGTCAATAAAACTAATAATAACATGTAGTCAATTGTGGAGAATAAACCAGAACATGTATCTAAAATTCCTGGCTTGATATGTTAGTCAAACATTGCAGTGTAACAAATTACATCAAAATTTTGTGCCCAAAAGCAACACACATTTATTGCGTACTAATTTCTATGAGGCAGAAACCCAGCTGCAGCTCATCCAGGTGCCCCAGGCTCAGAATCTCTTGTAACATCTGAGCTTGGCCTCAGCTGGAGCTACAGTCATGTCACAACTGGCTGGAGAACAACCCATTCCCAGACCCTTTCCTGGGATTGTTGCAAGACCCCAGCTTCCCCGTGGATGTTGGCTGGAGCCAGCAGTTCATTGCCTGAGGCTCTTCTAAAGGCTGGCTCACAGTGTGCCATCTGGCCTCTTCCTCAGTGATAGGGAGAGTGAATAAAATATAAGTTGTGATGTTCTTGTAAGCTAATCTTGGAAGGAAGCTTTCTACATCTGTAGTATTTTATCCAAGTGAGTCATTCTGCCAAGTCAACAGGCAGGAGAAGATGGCCCAGGGCAAACACATCTGATGTAAGAACATTCTGGAGAGGCTGCTGGGGAATGAAACCTGTTTCCTCTTTTACACACACACCCCATATCAAGACAATTTCCTTGATGCCATGTTTTCTTTCCTCCAGTGGAAGACATTTTTCTTCTTTGACTTTATAAAATATGCTTTTCCAGTGCATTTTCTCATCACATTCTTCTGTTTTATTCACTCATTAGCTAATGTTGCTATTATCATTAGCATATAGCAGTTTGGTATCCTCCTTCTTCCCGAGAACCATTCCAAAGTTGTTCAATTCAAAGGGTCTGGCCTCAAATGTGCATTCTTTCAAATGATAAAGGTAGCCTCTTCCCAAGGAGTTCATTTGTCAGCAGAAATGGCACACTCAAACATTAATGGTTATAATTGGACAGCATAGGCAAAGCAGGCCAGATAACTCAGTGGGTGAAGGTAACTGTTGCAGATTCTGATGGCAGTGGATTGATTCTCAGTTCCTCACAGCTGAAGGAGAGAGCTAACTCCAGAAGCTGTCTTCTGACATTCACACTTGTACTATAGCAAGTGTACATAAGCATGTGAGTGCACACACACACAGAGGGAGACAGAGACAGAGAGACAGAGAGACAGAGACAGAGACAGAGACAGAGACAGAGAGAGGGAGGGAGAGAGAGAGAACTAATATAAAGAATTATAGAAAACTGACTCTATACAGTCAAAAAGGAAGGAAATGTGAGTTGATTAAAAAAAGTGGTTTTCTAGGAAGGGGTGGGGGAGGACGAGACTCTTCTAGACTTCAAATTGTGAACAGTCTCTGCCACCTGAATTCATTCCTGTTCTATGACAGTTGTTGGCAACCTGTAACCATCAAGCCAAATACAGTATTGCTAATAAGGTATTATCAGAACCACACACATTGTGCTTTCTTCAGCTATTCTCACCATGTAACAGTGCTGTGTAATTGTGGCTCATTCTTATGGCGCGTTGTAGGGTTCCATTCCCTGGAGGTGACCTTAGAATCGACCAGCAAGTATGTGTTTCTTTTTTAAACGTGCATGCCACTTTTGCAGCAGGGGGCAGATATCAGAGGACACTCATCATGACGGCTCAAAGGGGGCTGAGTAAGCATACGAAGTGAGGAGACACTCTAAAGATGCTTTGTATCTTAGCACTTAAGACGTCAACACGTAAACGGAGATGACCTCATTACATACATTTTAAGGGTGGGGCACAGCTCCAGGGCAGGATTCTTTGGGTGATCAAGACACTGATTTTCATCTCTAGAAAAAAATAAATTAACAAATGGGGCTGGAGAGATAGCTTAGTGGTTAAGGGCGCATGCTGTTATTACATAGAAATTCAGTTCAGTTCTCAGTGCCCACACATGGCTTCTGAATGTAATTTCAGTTCCAGAAATGTGACATTTTCTTTTGGCCTTTTTAAGAAACAGGAACACATGTGGTGTACCTACATAGGCGAAGGCAAAGCCAGCATTTATACCTCTCTGGTACTTTTTCCACTTTTTAAGAAGAGCAACCTTCTTTAAAAGAAAAAAAAAACAAGCAATAAAATATTATGCATTAACATTTCGGTCTATCTTAAATTATATATACTGCCATGCATAATAGAGGAAATTCCAGAAAGCAAGCCATCATAGAGGACAATGAGTCAAAGGTACACACCAAGTAAAAACAGAATTTTACCTGGGAAAAGTTTTAGAATTATTAGTTTTTATTGAAAATAGATTTCTTTTCACACAATATATTCTGGTTATTGTTGCCCCTCTCCATTCTCCTCCCACTCCATACCCACCTCCCCTCCCATTCAGATTTACACCTATTCTGACTTTAATTAGCAAATAGGCATCTAAGAAATAATGATAGGATAAAATAAAATAAGACGAAGCAAAATTAAACAAATTGGAATGGGACAAAGCAAACAACCAGAGGAAAAAGAGCCAATGAAAAAGTACAAGAAACAAATCCAGATTCATTGACATCTATGTCCATATACACAGGATTCCCAGAAAACACAAAACTGAAAACCATAAAATATAAGCAAAAGACAAATGTGTGTCTGTGTGTGTGGCTCTGATTCAACATTATAAGACATAAAACCTCCAAAGACGCTGTTGAATTTGCTTTCTGTTAGCTATCTACCTATGGACATGGGGCCTACCCGTAAGAGTGATTTATTTCCCTAGTGAGAGGAGAGAAAAATAAAGTTTCAATTGCAAGTGGTTATCAATTAGGGATAGCTTCTGGCTTAGAGATCGGAGTAAATGTCTACTTCTCCTTTCAGTTCTAGGAGCCCATCTGATTCAGATCCTTACATGCTTTTACAGTCTTTTTGAATTCATAATATTTTAATGAAAAAACGTTCAAGCACAGACTACTAATGGTAGTGGCCTTTTGCTGACAGACACTAGTGCTAGCCCTGGTGCTAGCCCTGGTGCTGGTCCTGGTGCTGGCCCTGGTGCTGGTCCTGGTGCTGGCCCTGGTGCTGGTCCTGGTGCTGGTCCTGGTGTTGGCCCTGGTGTTGGTCCTGGTGCTGGCTCTGGTGCTGGCTGTAGCAGTGGCTGGAAACGGAGCTGCCTTTACTCTGGTCTTAATGCTGCTTCCAAAGCCATCTAGAGCTGACTGGGCTGTTTCTGCACATGTTCACCAGCAGGTATGTGAGAAATATCAGTGCACCTGTACCCCACTGAAGGGTGTGGTGTTTACTTTACTGACATTTTCAGACAGGAGCATTGGGGAAGGGCAGTCCCTTGTAGTGACTTCTCACAGAAACTTTCCGCTAGAATTATGGATGAATTCTTAGATCTTTCAGAAGTCCTATACAAGATGAACCCTCAGGATAATGTCTTCACCAAAGTGTGCAAGCTAAGCAGATTACTTCCAGGTACATTGCCCAAAGAATTCTTAGTGGAGGAGCAGCCCAGACCTGAATATGAAACTTTAAAACCCCAACTGATTTTGACAGACAAGTTGAGTTTTGATTTCTCTCTATAGCCTCAGCTTTTTGAATGGGTAACGAAGGGGATCACTGGGTTGTAAACCATCACCTGTAAAATGGGCTACCTCAAGCCACCTAATTACCATGGTCTGAATGCAACAATTAAGAAAAAGAAAAGTGAAATTGTTGTGGATTTGGGTTAAGGCTTGTATTATGGTAATTGGGCTCCCAGAACTGCATGAGAGTCCCACATGTAAGATGCTGATGATCCCCGTCTCCAGTTGGTTCTGATTGGTGAATAAAGTAGCTGCTGGCAATGGCTAGGCAGGGAGACAGAGGCGGGACTTTAGTATTCATAGGCAAGAGGACCAGGAGATGAAGGAGGACTGAGAATCTCCATGTCTGGGAAAGGAATCCAAGCTTGGGAGGTGCAGAAGAGAGAGGTACCAATCATGTAAGAACCTGGGATGAGCAGCCCCAGGAAGATCCTGGTTAGGTCTAGGGTAACAAAGATGAACTACAGATATTACTAAGTAATAACTCAGGGGTATCACTGGGTGGGGCATTAGCAACATGGAAGTTTGGGAGTGGCCCAGAGATTGAGCTGATTAAGGGCTATTAAATATAAGGCTGTGTGTGTGTGTGTCTTTCATTCAGGAATCCCGAACACTGGGATGGAACTTGAGTGATCTCCACTGAGTGATTAGAGTAGCTTGAACCACTACTGCAACATAAAATAAGATTGTTAAAACCATCCTCAGAAGATGTAATTTAGATCTTAAATTCCCCCAAAAGGCTCATATACTTAAGACTTGGTCAGCATTTCATGGTGCTCTCATGGATGATAGAACATTTAAGAGCTGGTAGCCTCATTTTATCCCCGTTTGCTGTGAAAGAATCCTCCAATAAAAGAGGAAAGATGACATATTTGGTACAGTTCCTGATTATATTCTATTGTTGTGGGAAAGTTGGAAAGGGCAGAGGGAGAATGAATGTATACTCATTCTAAACACAGTTTTTCCACATGTATACAGTTCAAGACCCTATACAGAAGATGATAATGCTAACAATGGGTGGGGCTTCCTTCTTTAATTAATTTAATCAAAACCACCTCCTATATATCCATAGGCCAATATGACCTAGAAAATCTCTTACTGAGTCTCTTTTCTCAGGTAATAATAGCATGCTTCAAGTTGACCATTAGAACTAACTACAATAACAGCAAATTGCGTCATTACTGATATGTCGTGTTGTTGGCAGGTAAGAAATAGAATGGGCTTTTGGAACCCCCGCCTGTCTCAGACCTTTCTCTTTCATTTTTTTCTCGTTTCTGGCTCTCACAAAGTAAGCAACTGCCCCTGCCCAACATACACAGCCATGATGTAATGAACTTCCACAGGGCTCCAGCTACAGCTACAAGTCATCTCTGAAACTGTGTGGACGAGAAACAAAACTTTGCTTTTAAATTTTTTTTTATTTTATGTATGTGGATGTTATGTCTTCATGTGGTTCTATATACCATATGTATACATGTGTATGTATACATGTGTATGTATACACATGTGTATCATGTGTATATAGTCCCCAAAGAAGGTAGAGAAGAGTGTGGGATCCTCTTGAGACTGGAGCAAGAAAGGGTTGTGAGACACCATGTGAGTGCTATGAATTAAACCCAGGTCGTCTGAAATAACAGTCAGTGCTCTTAATCTCTGATCCATCTATCCAGCCCAAATTTATCCTTCTTTGACAATTACTTTCTCAAGTATTTTTGTTGGAGTAATCAAATGTTGCTTAACATCAGATAACTAATAAATCCTGTGATTTTTAACTAGCTTACTCATTTCACCTACTCACAAGTGACAGCTAAGTAATTAGGAATAACGTCAGGGGTAGTAATATTTTGAGAACTATTTCTCAGTTTAGTTTTGTATGTTCAGAATTTCATTGTGTTCCATAATCTCACATTCAAAATTCACACCAAAACCAACGTTCATCCCTGAAACCACATATACTTGTTACACTTAGCAAAAGAAGACCGTAAATTTCAGAGAACAGTGAGTATACCCGGGAAAATTTGGAAGAAGGAAAGTGAAGAAGGGATTGATGTAATTATAATGTAATCTCAAATTGCATAATTAAAAATAAATATAGTATTGTCCTTTTAATAATAAGCAACTGATGATTTAAGAAGCTCAGATGGTAAGATCAAACTTGAATACACGGAGAAAATAGTAAATTATTATTGCTAATAGTTACATTTTCTTCTTATTTATTCAACTCTTTAATGATAAATAAATGCTCCAATTTGAATGCTGCTAAGAGATTCCAAATAGTGCTAACATAAGTAGCCATCAGAAACAGACAATGTCTGAACTGATTAGTATTAGTCGTCAACATGATACAGCCTAAATCCACAAGAGAGAAGAGTCTTAATTAAGAATTATCTATATTAGGTTGAATTTGGACATGTCTATGGGGATTGTCTTTTTTTGTTAATTGAGATGAGACCCACCCTGCATATGGGTAGCCCCACTCATGAGTTAGGTTCTAAACTATGTGAACATGAAGAAAGTTGGCTGAGCATAAACTTCTGGGCATACTCATGTCTAGCTACTTTTGATTGTGGATGTAACACATTTCAAGTTTCTACCTTGATTTACCTGCTATTATGGATCATACCCTAGAATTGTTAGCTATATGAGTTGTTTCCTTTTCTGTGTTGATTTTTGTAAGAGTATTTTAACAGAGCAGCAGAAATAAAACTGAAACAGAGGAACTCTCCCAAGTGGGCTGTTTATGGAGTAATAAACTGATGTAATGGGAACAGGTAGGCCACATGTGACTATGGGTGTGTGAAGGAGGTAAAGGCAATGAGATGTTTAAAAGACAGATAATAAGATGATTTTATAAGGTATGTTGAAGCAATGTTTTGAAATCATGACTAAAAACAATGTTACATTGGCTCAAGGTTGAACCCACCAGTGTTGAGGAGAACTCTCAGGTTTACTTTTGTATGAGGCTGAGGTGGCGTTGTGTATGACAATGCCTCAGGCAAGGAATTATAAGGAAATCTAATGTGATTCCTTTAAGTAAAACATGCAAGCCATATTTACTTACTTATTATTATTTTTTGTTTATTAGCATTGACAAAAGTAAGCCTCTTTTGATTCTGTTACTTCCATAGTAACAGAAGGTTTAGTTAACAGAGGCTTCTAGGTAAAATCACAACACACTAGCTGTCAGACATAGAGTATAGTAGGTATAGTTAGTAGGCTGGATAATGAGGTCTTTCTAGGTTCTCAGGTGTACTGTGCTTGCTTCTTATTTTAGTCTCTCCCTCTCACTCTCTCATATGTCAAATGTTGAAATGAACAACATTCAGAAAAGGAAAGAGAACAGGTCCCCTTGACTTCACAATTACCCTCATAGAAAAAATTTTAAAAGCCTTCCAGAGATTTGTCCACCCCTGTCAGGAATAGTATAAAAGGCTGGTACCTTCTGAAATCATCCACTAGGAAGAATTATGGGAATAGATCTCAGAATGGACACTCAAGCCAGAAGCATAATGGTCACCTGGAATATTTTAGGCAAATGCCCTACCAAATCTATTCATGTCACCCCTACTGTCATTAAAACTTTAGTAACTGGACTTTGCAAAGCCAGTTAGTTAATGCTGATATGAGATTAGAAATTGGGGCTCTTGACTTGGACTGACTGTAACTCCCCCTCTAGAGTTGGGGATTTGTACAGATTTTCTAGCTGTAGACAGTCAAGATGTAGAAATGTCAGAGGCCTCTCTACTTAGTTGTATATTCTACATGTAGCACACCACATGCAGTATACTACATAACCCCTGGAAAGGTTACTCATTTGTTACCCTGTTTCCAGTATAAGAGATAGAATTATTGGAAGGTTCAAAACAATCCAAACTGTAAGATGTGTTCAAATGTTTTACTCTTGCTCTGAATACATTCCCTAATAAAATTTCACTTTTGTGATAGAAATAATTAAAATCAAAAAATATGTAGATGGCTTTTCTTTGATGTGGAATTGATATTTCACTAAAGAGGAGCATTTTACTGGAGCTGGGTTTTAAGGTAGTTTAATAAAGAATAATTTTCAGGGATTTTAATTTGGTAGCTATAGTATGGACATTGTATTTCTTCTGTGGAAGATAAGTCTTCTTTAATTAAACATGTGTCGAAACAATGCCATTCATTTGAAGTTTTTATTGGGACATTTTCAGGTGGCAGGTGGGGTAATGGAAACAGATTTATCACAGCCGGTGACTCGAGCTCTCATGGAGTGGAAACATTGCTCACTGCATGCCTTATTTGATTTTTTTCAATGAATTATAAAAACATCATTTAGAGTCTTGTGACGTTGCCACAGCAACATTCATCATTGTAGAAATCGCCATGGGGACAAAAGAGTGAGATGCTAACATGTTTTCATGTTTCCCCATGTGTTCCTCCTGACTCAAGCTGTGTTAAGTGTGCTGTACAATGAGAAATTTAAAGACAGAATGGAAGAGAAAATGAGTTTTATCTGTTGATAGAATTTTTCCTCTCTTCTCTCTGACTTTTCTACTACCTTCTGTGTTTGTTTTCCATGGCTGCATAAGTCATTTCATAAGCTGAAAGGCTTTAAACAACATACATCTATCAAACATCTGGAGACAGGATATCTCAGCAACATATTTGCTGATGTTCAGTTCCAAGTTTTCCAAGTCAAAAATCTAAGTATGTGCATGGAGTTCTTAGGTCCTGAGGTGGTATGTTCTCCAGGTTCCTAGCTTTTGGTAAAATAACACTTACGTGAAGCTATCAGAATTAGTCTCTGACTTTTCTGACTGTCAATTACCTGCTAGCATTTTAAGAATAGAGAGAAAGATTCTCTATTCTTAACTACATATCCTCTCACAGACCCTCTGTGAAGAAAGGGCAGTTGCTCCTTCAAGGCTAGCGCAGAATCTCTTCTGTGCTTCCTGACTCAGAAGTGTCTAGTGTCTTTAAAGAGCCCGTTTTAGTGAGTTAGGTCATCAATAATAGCTTCCTGTCAAGTAATTAGCTCAAAGTCAAGTGATATTTTCTAAGTGGTTCCCTTATTTTCTAAGTTAAGAGCATTAACTGTATCTGTGAAGATCCCCTCAATCTCATGATAGGAAGTCACTTAGACATACAAGTAGTTTCCCTTCACATTTGTGGATTCACCCATGCATAAGCAAGGGTCCAGAGTATGTACAACTTAGGAGCATATGAATATGTTCAGGGTTTTGTCTGCTTCACTCATACTTTCTCTACATCCATGCTTTTCTTAGTAGTAAAGTATGTACACAAGAGTGTGATGTGCACACCTTTCTACTGATACCTAAATAGTAACAGTAACAGCAAATTCTGTCCTACCCTCTTACACACACACACACACACACACACACATACACACACACACACACACACAGAGAGAGAGAGAGAGAAAGAGATAGAGAGAGAGAGAGAGAGTCAGAATTGCCAAACTGATTGAAAAGAAATAATTTATGACTTTCCTCTGACTATAAAAATGTTGAAATAATTGCCACTCTGAAGGATTTGAGTTCATTCAGATAAGTTTTCTATAAAACAATCATTATAACAGTACAACATGAAATATTACTTTGTCTTGAGCTTGGCAGGTTCTTCTGATACAAAACTAAGGAAAATATATTGTCTAGACTTTAGGCAGAGCACGAAGTATGGGCAAATTGTAGATTATTTCTCATGGTGGAAATGTGTAAATGTGCTGTCTCTCTTGTAATAATTTTAAGACTGGTTTAATCCTTGGTCTTCTGGGTGGGAGTGTTCAGGGTTCTCTGACCCCAATGGAGGGTTTAGATATCTAAAAAATACAGGAACAGTACTAGATACTGATTAAGATCTAAGGATCACAAGTGGAACTGACAGCCTGCTTTTACCATTGAATATTCTAAAATAATGAAGAAATATCTTTTGAACAATGCTATCCATCTAGATTCAAGAGCAAATGATAAAACCAACTGTCACCTCATTTGTTTAGTTAGTTAGTAATTTCTGAGCTAAAGATAGCAGGTATACTTTTAAGTTTTGTCAACTCGTTTATAAAAAAATTTAAAAATGTAACACAGTAACTAAAGAAATAAAGCACTTTTAGATGCATGCACTTTTCTGAATGACTACTCGCAAATCTGTACTGTGTGCCTGGGAGACCTAATCATTAAAAGCAGCAGAAAACAATTTAAGCTTTTGTTCACAATGTCCCATTGGTGGCTATGAGACAACCTAGCTCACTCCATTTTAGAACAGGCAGCCATATTACGCCATAAGCTTCAGTTTTCTAAGGAAGCAGACAAGGCTTCTCAGATAAACCACAGACAAGAGGCCATTAGTCAGTAACAGCCCTGAAATCTAGCTGAGAGATAGCCAGCCCCAGGACTGAGACAGCTTCTAAAGCCCATCCAAAATATGGTAAAACTAATATAGCAACCAATTAAAAATGCACTAATGTAACTGCTGCTTACCTATCCAATTATATTAAAAATGACTTAATCATCCCTAAACTCCCCTAGCTGTGCTTCAAAAGGAGCTTGCAAGCTTTCTCCAGGGTCCCCATTGTGTATGAATGGCTGATCCCTGCATGTGGGCTGTTTCTGCAGAATAAAAGCTCTTGGCTTTTGCATACTATTTGAGTCTAGGGTCTTCTTTCAGCAATTCTTAGATCCTTACAGCTTCTTGTTAGTTATATCCAATCATATTATATATGTATATGACTATTAGATAAAACTATTTGTATTATCTTTTAATATTGAAAGATTTATTTATTTTCATCACATCTTAACTTGGTGTTAGAATTTTTCCTGCATACCAATTAGATATACTAGAGAGGTAGATGCAAGAGAGTAATGAATTTGAGACCAGCCTGGGCTGCACATTTTTGGGCTGGTAAGAGGACTCAGCAGCTAAGAGCTCTGGCTGTCCTTTCATGGAAGCTAGACTTAATTTCTAGCATCTACATGGCAACTCATAACTGTGGAAAACTCCAGTGTCTGTGGCTCTGACACTGTTGTCTAGTCTCCCTGGGCATTTTGTGCATGTGGTATACAGACATACATTTAGGCAAGTACTCATTCACATAAAATAAAACAGATAACAATCTCAAAAATTAAAAATTAAACAGAAAAGGCATTTGACAAAATACAACGCTCCTTCATGTTAAAAGTATTGGAGAGGTCAGGAATTCAAGGCCCATACGTAAACACCATGAAAGTAATTTACTGCAAACCAACAGCCAATATCAAATTAAATGGAAAGATACTAGAAGCAATCCTGCTAAAATCAGGGACAAGACAAGGATGCCCATTCTCCCCATATCTATTCAATATAGTACTCCAAGTGCTAGCTAAAACAATAAGACAGCAAAAAGACATCAAGGGGATACAAATTGGCAAAGAAGAAATAAAGGTATCACTATATGCAGATGCTATGATAGGATACATAAGTGACCCAAAAAATTCTACCAGAGAACTTCTCCAGCTGATAAACAACTTCAGTAAAGTGGCCAGATATAAAATTAACTTAAATAAATCACTAGCCTTCCTTTATAAAAATGATGGATAGGTTGAGAAAGAAATTAGAGAAATGATACCTTTTACAATAGCCATAAATAATACAAAATATCTTGGGGTAATTTTAACCAAACAAGCAAAAGATCTATATGACAATAAATTCAAGTATATCAAGAAAGAAATCAAACAAGATCTCAGAAAACAAAGAGATTTCCCATGCTCATGGATTGGGAGAATTAATATAGTAAAAATGGCCATCCTACCAAAGCAATCTACAGATCCAATGCAATCTCCATCAAAATCTCAACACAATTCTTTAAAGACATACAAATTATAATTCTCAAATTTGTCTGGAAAGGCAAAAAATCCAGACGAGTGAAAATAATTCTTAATAATAAAAGAATGGCTGAGGCAATAACCATCTCTGAGCTTGTCAAGCTTTAATACAGAGCAATAGTGATAAAAAAAAAAAAACTGGATGGTATTGGAACAGAGACAGGCAGGAAGATCAATGGAATAGATCAATAGAATTGAAGACCCAGAAATAAAACCACACACTTATGAACACTTGATCATTGATAAAGACTCCAAATATATACAATGGAAAAAAGAAAGCATCTTCAATATGTGGTGCTGGCCTAACTGGCAGTCTGTATGTAGAAAAATGAAAATAGAGCCATATTTGTCACCTTGCACAAAGCTCAAGTTCAAGTGGATCAAGGACCTCAACATAAAACCAGATACATTGAATCTAATAGAAGAGAGATTGGGAATGAGCCACAAACTCATTGGCACAGGGGGAAATTTCCAAAATAGAACTCCAATGGCTCATGCTCTAAGATCAAGAATTGGGAAATGGGACCTCATGAAACTAAAAACGTTCTGTAAGGCAAAGGACATAGTCAATAAGACAAAACAGCAACCTACCGATTGGAAAAAATCTTCACTAACCCCACATTCAATAGAGGGCTAATATCCAAAACATAAAGAACTTAAAAAGCTAACCACCAAAAAACCAAACAACCTAATCAAAAAATAGGGTATAGAACTAAACCAAGAATTTACAACAAAGGCATCTCAAATGGCTGAAAAGCACCTAAAGAAATGATCGAACGTCCTTAGTGGTCAGAAAAATGCAAATCAAAATGACTCTGAGATTCAACCTTATACCAATCAGAATGGCTAAGATCAAAACTTCAGGTGACAACACATGTTGTTGAGGATATGACTAAAAGGGAACACTTCTCCATTGCTGTTGGGATTGCAAACTGGTACAACTCTGAAAATCAATCTGGAGGTTTCTCAGAAAATTGGAAATAGATTTGCCTGAAGACCCAGCAATACCACTCTTGGGCATATAACCAAAAGATACCCCATCAGGCCACAGGGGCTCATGTTTCACTAGGTTCATAAGATTCTCTTTCTGTTTTTTTAAGACACTAGATGCTACCTGCCATAATTTGAGATCTTTTGAATAGAGAGATTTTTTTTCTCCAGGCATTTATCAGAAGGCACAATTGTCTTTTGCTTATCAGTACAAAAACAACAAAATTTTAGAATTTTAATGCAATATTTTTAGACAGAATTACTTTAAAGACATCTGGATATATAATTTAAGCACCCATTTCTTAGGTGGACAATGTGATATCTGATAGCTTTCCACAGAGTGAAATGTCTAGGAATCTGACCTCACTTATAATAGGTCTGAGACAGAGCATTTTTACTGC
>JANHMN010000014.1:62648678-62704083 GCA_030674055.1 Rhabdomys pumilio
TCTCTCTCTCTCTCTCTCTCTCTCTCTCTCTCTCATTCTTTCTTTTTCCTAGAGAAGCCTCCAACCACACAGCATGCCCTCTATAATGCCAGTTCTGCTCAGGGCACACAAACGGGCTGTGGAAAGCAAATTTCCCACTATTGTCATAATTGCAAACCATCTGGTAAAATGATCTTTGGGGGTACTTGATGGTGACTTGAAAATATATGTCAGTGTAAAAGGTTTCATGTGCTCTGCAGTTGCAAACAGGGTGCAAATGTGCATAGTGAGGAAAATGTCAGCGTGAAGACTGTGCCGTCGAGGTGGAAAATTTAATTTTCCTTCTCTCAATTTTGTCAATTATTGAATACAATAACCATGCTGGAAATAGTACACAAGTAAAATGTTAAAATACCAGGCAAGCAGCAGCTCTGCATGTCTGTCTTCTGGGCATGTGTGAGATGATTGTAGACAAGCACAGCATGCTATGGACAGACAAATTTCAGGGCATGATGGAGGTCAAAGGGTGGGGTAAAACTAAAAGGAGGTCTGCTTAGGATGGCACCTAGGTGTGGCATAGCTGAAGGGAGAGCTACTCAGAGAGATGTTAATTCGTGGCATTATCTTGGGGGGGGGAGTCCAAAGATAGTCCACACAGTCTTCCAGCTAAACTATGGTGTTGTGCATTGGGGTTCAGAACATACGTAAAATGTTTCCTTTTTCATCTTTTTTATTTTGGGGATTATAATGTAATTACTTCATTTCTCTCTTGTCCTTCTTCCAAATCCATCCATATACCTCACCTTGCCCTCCTTCAAATTCATGGCCTCTTTTTTTATTTAATTGTTGTTATGTACTTTTATGCATATGCTTATGGATCCATATTCTTAAATACAACCTCGTCAGTCTGTTTAACGTTCTGTGTATGTTTTCAAGGCTGACCATTTGGTGTTGGATAATCGATTGATGTTCTTCCTTGGGGACACTATTTCTCTGTCTCCCAGCATTTCTTTCTTTCCTGTCACTCTGTGTAGGGTTGAGGCGTCATGGGTTTCCTCCATTTATATTAGCAAGTCTTTCATTACTGTCTGTGTTCAGGCCATGTTTGGGTAGTCATGTCAGTGAGATTTTATGGGTGTAGTATCTGACATCGTGAGGAGACTGAAGCCCACAGTAAACTCCCTGATGCTCTGGCTCTTATAACTTTTCTGCTCCCTCTTCTGCAATGCTCATTGAGACGTAGGTGCAGGAAAACACAGATTACACATATACTAAAAGTCACACACTGTACCAAATGATCATCCAGGGATCTTCATTTGTGCATACATTTCCTCAGTCTCTGTAGGAGTTTATTGCTGTGAAGAGACACTATGACCATGGCAACTTTTATAAAAGAAAGTATTTAACTGGGACTGGTTTACAATTCTGAGTTTTAGTTCCTTAACATCCTAATGGGAAGCATAGTAGCATGCAGGCAGACATGGTGCTGGAGAGGTAGCTGAGAGTTCTAACACCAGGATTGACAGACAGTAGGAAAAGAGAGGGACACTGGGCCTGGCTTGAGCTTCTGAAGCCTCAAATCCTACCCTCATGTCACACTTTCTATTCCAACAAGGCCATACTTTCTAAAAATGTCACCTCTATGGGCTTATAAGGAGCATTTTAATTCAAACCACTACACTGCCCTAAGAATTTATACCTTAAGAATTTCCCTACACACGAGAGAAATAGATACTTCCATAGCTGTCTAGTTTACTAAGCCCGGGCCTAGCATTTCAAGGAATAGCAATTATGAGAGGAAAAACTGAGGAAGTTATATGAGCATTCTATTATTCAATTTCCTCATCTTTCCGATCTTGCTTTCTAATATGACCAATGACAAGTGCAAGTCCAGTAGCCAAACAGGTAGATTCATGTTTTTGATGTTTCCATGCTTTGTGTATGAGTGTGGGGGAAATTAAATGGATAGGAATATCATGTGCTAAAGGTGTACATAACATAATGTCCTTCAAGAAAATGACCATAGACACTAAGCATCATTTACAACTGACACAATTAATTATGGGCTTTTTTTAAATTCTTTTCTATTAAAATTACATGGGAGGAGTGGTGCACAGGACACAGGTGGGATTGTGATCTATTCTTTCCTGAGCATTCATTACATTGCAGCAAACAAGCTGCCTAATACAACCCATCTCATTCACTCTCCCAGTAATGCTCAGAGGTGCGTCTACATTATTGTTTAGAAAATAGAGATCAGCTAATTGGGTTCACTATATAAAATTTAACCAGAGACCCTGTATGGGTTTGAGCTGGGTTCTCGGCATAAATGTTATGGCTGTGTAGCTTGGATTTCTTGTGGAACTTTATACAGTGCGACTCTTTTGCCTGCACATGGGACACTTTTCCTTCTACTGGGTTGCCTCATCCATCCTGTAACTTGTTATGCTGTGTTCAGTTGATATCCTTAAAAGGACTGCTATTTTATTAAAAAGGGAACTGGAGGAGAGGGGAGATGGACCCTGGCAGAGTGGAGGGAGGGGAAACTGCAGTTGGAATGTAATACATGAGAGAATAAAAATAGAAAAAAATCTATTAGTTCAGATGAATGCCCGCTACTGAGGCAGATAATCCCAGAGGCTGTGAGAGTGGACCACAATAGATGCTGATTTTTATAGTGCAGGAAATCAGTGTGGATTTTCCTGGGCAGCCATCACCTGGCAGAGATACAGGTCTTATGCTCATTCTGTAAGGCTTTGGAGCCCAGTACATTCATTTGTCAGAGAGGAGAAAAAGGCCAGAGAAGCCAACATTTAAAAATCCCTTTTCCAAGGCAGATGCACAGCACCCAGGTCCTTATTCCACAGAGCAACTCCCATGACCATCTGGGAGCAAGCGAGGCTAAGTTTAAGACAAAGTTCTCTGCCTCTTGAGAGGCTCTGACAGAGCCTGACAAATACAGAGGCAGATGCGTGCAGCCAAACATCGGATTGAGCACGGGGTCCCCAATGGAGGAGTTAGAGAAAGGACTTAAGGAGCTGAAGGGGTTTGCAATCCCACAGGAAGAACAACAATATCAACCAACCAGACCCCCTAGAACTCCCGGAAACTAAGCTACCAACCAAGAAGTGCACATGGAGGGACCCATGGCTCCAGCCACATATGTAGCTGAGGATGGCCTTGTCGGGCATCAATGGGAGGAGAGGCCCTTGGTCCTGTGAAGACATGATGTAGGGGAATGCTAGGGCTGTGAGGCAGGAGGGAGTGAGTGTGTGGATGGGGGAGCACCCTTGGTCCTGTCAAATTCGATGCCTTAGTGTAGGGAAATTTGAGGGAGGGGAGGTGGGAGTGGGTGGTTGGGTGGGGAAACACCCTCAGAGAAGCAAGGGGAGAGGGATGGGATAAGGGGTCTGGGTGGGGGAACTGAGAAAGGGGATAACATTTGACATGTAAATAAAGAAAATATGCAATAATAGAACTTAAAAAAAGTTCTCAATTGGATAAATATAGCAACTGGTAAGAGGATGTATTGGGGGAGAATATGAGAGCTAGAGGAGGGTATGGGGGTATATATGGTCATCACATGTATAAAAATTGCAAGAATAAATAAATAAAACAGACCACACTGAACATTTTAATAATAATAATTTTCACCATTATGGTTTAACTTAGTTTTTTAACTAAATCAGGATGCAGAATAACCATATCAGATGAGTTATGAGAAATTAGAAAGCCCTGTTCTATCTGTATGATGTCTTAAATATATATTTTTATGTCCACATCTAGGAGCACATACATCCCATGATACGTATGTGAAGATCAGAAGACTACTTACGGGAGTTAGTTCTTTCCTGCCTTCATGTGGGTCCTGGGGATAGAACTCAGAACTTGTGCTCAGTGGTAGGTGCCTTTACTCCCTGAATCATCTCACCAGCCCTGCCTTTAGGATGTTAAGAGACAAATAGAAATCCCATAAGCCTTCACAAATCTCTGGCTATAACTCAGGCCTCTCTTTTTAAAAAATTTTAAATAAATTTATTCATTTTTTCAATTTATATCCCAATATCAGCCCCGGGTCTCTCTTTTTTAAAAAGTAATATTTTTATTAATTCTTTGATAAGTTCATCTATGTACTTTTTCAAATTCCTTTCTTCAGTTTTTCCCATGTTCTACCCCACCATTTTACCCACCAAAATACGTACAAATACATCCTCTCTCTCTCTCTCTCTCTCTCTCTCTCTCTCTCTCTCTCTCTCTCTCTCTCTCTCTCTCCATGGAGTTCAATTATGTTGCCAAAGTACTTTTATGTGTGGGATACCGATAGGTCCTCAGCTCTGGGTTACTTCATGTTATTGTCACTCCCTTCAGGATGGCATTTTTATATAACTTGAGGCTTCTTAAGTCTCGTGCCTACTATCACAGTCACTATAACCTTATATTAGCAACTGTCTTGCTATGTCTTTTCAACATGGTTTTCTAAAATTCACCTGACACCTAGGACTCTTACATTCTTTCCATTTAATCTTCCATCAAGATCCCTGTATTTGGGGAAGAAGACTGGGATATAGATGTCTTAGTTAGAACTGATCACTTTGTGCTCTATTCTTTTCTACACATTGACTAGTTTTGGATCTCTGTGTTAACTGCATCTACCACAAGAAGAAGCTTCTCTGATGAGAATTAGGTGAGGTACTAATCTATAGGTATAACAAGAAGTTATTAGACTTGTTATTATGATGTGACAACTTGGAGAATAAGACTGGTAGGTTCTCTCCTAAAACCTGTCATGGCCACAGGCTGTTGGTCATGTTAATGATGCCACAAATGGAGTTCATCCTGTGGAATGGGCCTGAAATTTAATCAGAAAGTGGTTGGTTACTCCCATAACATTTAATCCACCATTGCAGCAATGGACATATCATATCAGTCATTACTGTAGCTTAGAGGGTTCACATCTGGATGGATTGCTGACTACTTTTCAGCTCTGATAGGGTGTGTAGCATATTTCAGCCTTGTGAAAGCTATTCAGATGAAGATTCTAGGTCACTTAATTTCTCCATATTTATGGTTTGAGTAATGGGATCACCAGCAATAGGATCTTACTGTCAAGTTCTGCAGGATAACCAAGAACAATAGCAATAATCTGTAGTGTGTGGGTGTCCATGGGATCCCATTGACTGACAACTCAAATGGAAGTAACGCATTACAGGTACTGATGTTCTTATTTGGCCATGTGTAATATACAGTTAGCCTGTTACAGAGTTACTCTACTCAAACTCCTTTTACATGTGTGTAATTTTAGGAAGCTTCTACAGTAGTAGATTTCATTATGGATTTTAGAAAAATGCCTTAGTGTTGTCCACATATTTCCCCATCTATCATGCCCTCTTGTCATCCACCCAATTTAATCCTTCATGTTTTGTTATTACTCTTCCTCCCTTCATAACACTATTTATAATACCAAATCAACAAAATTGTATTGAGTACACTTTAGGTACTATGGATTTTTTAATATTATAGAGATGGGTAGGATGGAGCCCAACTTCAACAATATTCCATGCATCTTCTTAAGAAGTGAACACTTGACTACCAAAGTCAATGCCTCACTTATTTCAGATTATACAAAGAACTGTGGTTGCTCTTTGCCTGGATCCTTGCCATAAAGTAATCTCATTTCTTAATGTCCTTGCAGAACTTTAGAGGATTTTACTGTCAGATCTAGTGCCATGTAACATCTCAGACTGGCACTATAGTTACAAGTACAGCAAGAAAATATGCCAATATACTTATTCCACCTAAATATATCATCATTTCTTTAACCACTACCATCTTCTTTTCTAAATACTCAAATTTCAAGGTGCAGTTGTGATTTCTACCTGATGGTTCACACTGTAAATGGAGTCAGCAGCAGGTATATCACCCTAATTAGTAGAGAACTAAATGCACTAGACTGCTGGCAGCTCTCAATGATGATAGGCTATAAGGCATTCCTATTTTCCAATGGAACATATACTTGACATGTGGTCTCTAACTAGCATCCATGTCAGAAGGTATGTGTGTGTATGGGGGCGGTGTTACTGGAAAATCCAAACCTCTTTATTGAAATGGACCCCACTAAGGACACAGAGGGATTTTCTTTTTAACTGACTGGCAAATTTTTGCTAATCATTTTAGGAGGCAATATATTGTTACTCAGTTTCTGATTTTTACTACAAACCTGGGCATCAGGATGTCAGGTTGTGCAATTCATGTGTCCTAAAGCTTGCTGCAGAAGGCATTTACTCAAAGAAAAGGCTTATACATTGTGGGTGAGGTTTAATTCTTGAGACAGTGTTCCTGGGTTGACATGAGAAAAGTTTATTAATTCCAGACAGGGAACCAGTCACAGACTAACGTATAAAGACCATTAAATCCAACTTAGAGAATCAATGAATTTTATTGCCAGACTAAACAAAAATGACACAAAGACAGCCACATCACCAAAAGTCATACGCCATCCTAACATGAACGACAGCTCATAAAAGCTGGGAAACTGGAGCCTACTGAACAATCTGTAGGCAGCTCAATAGGTTGGAGATAACCTCTCTTTGTATCTCAGTTGCTTTGATACTTTTCTAGTGATTTTGGCAGGTATTTACTTTTTCCAGGAAGCTCAGCTGATCTGACCCTCTTTTAGGTGGGTCTTCTGAGAGTGTCTCTTAACAGTTCTTACTGTTTATATATGCTTAGGTAGGGAAGAGGAATATTGAATCTGCTTAACATCAGGGACTTCCTGAAGAATTTATGTTGTTTGTTTCCTAATCTTAATGAGATTTTCTGCATAATTAAATATTTTACCTCCCATTAAAACATCCTGTTGCTTATCTATTTTTTTTTAACATCTGTGTCTTAAGGAGCTTCCATTCCACAATGGAAGGTACTATTTTCAGAGAATTAAACATACTATGTAGTATATCTTACCTTAAAGGGAAAACTTAAAACCTTGATCATTACATGGCTAAATTGTGATATGCAGTTGAACTAAGTGGTTGTAGCTTAGAACCTGTTTTCATCAACCATTTTTGTATAAATGAATTCATTTCAAAATATGATTTTTGTTTCTCATCTTTCTACATTTACAAGTATATAACAGCAGAAATGACATAAAATGAATGAATGAATAAATAAATAAATAAATAATTTAATGTGCCGTTTCTTTGTCATCTCAGAGGATATCTAAGTTCAACTACTTCACTGTACCAATAAGGGAGTAGAAAGTCAGAGAGACAGGTGACCACAGTTAAAGAACAAAAGAAAGAATGGGGAAACCTGTTTTAGAATACACTGAGTTTTATTCCTACTCATTTTATAGCCTTGCAAAAGCTGGAGTACTAGTAGGGTGGAAGGCAGCTATATCTGCTAAGACATCTTTCTCATTGGTTTTCTGGGAAGAATTTTTTTATATGAAAAAGAATTGATTGATTTTATAAATAAAGTAATATATATGGGTATGCCTAATACTATCATAATTAGCCTTATACTGACTTATCATTAATAAAGCAGAAATTCTTTGTAGTTTTCTACAAAACTACCCTTAAATAGCTACAGTATGTTGGATAAAACTAAATCTTGAAACAATAAAATTAATAAAAAACATTTGAGGCCAAACCACAAATACAAGCTAGATTATATTATTGCCATGATTTCAGTGGAATAAAAATAAGAATTTTTAGACATTGACATTAAATTTGACTCATTTCAAAAACAAACATAACTGTGTATCTGTATTGACTAAATTTGTTTTAATACATCAATTAACACCTTTTAAAAGTTACCCACCTTTATCACTTTCTCTGTAAAAAATAGCTGTTTTATTAGAATCGATGGATTCTATTTATACAATATACAGACATAACTCTCAATAGATTGCTCTCTACAGCTCTAAAGTTTTCTTAAAAAAATTGGGTCTTTGTGAATATTTTTTACACTCACAAACATTCAGACTGGTATACTTCCATCTGAGTGTTGCACCTACCATAATCCTTGTAAGAAAACTGCATAGGCAAGAAGAAAATCTTGCATGGGAAGAGAGTAATGCTTGCATAAGAAATAAAATTATCATTTGCAATTTCACACTCATGAATCTTTTTTGCCCTAGGAGAGTTTATGGTTTATATTTATGGAATCATTGTGTTCTCAGCTACAAATCCTGCATTTCAAATCCATTTCTAGTATGAAGATTACTTTTGGAGATGGAGGAATGAAATTTAAATGTTAAAAGGGGAAAAAGGAATCTAACCTGGTACACGTGTTTATGCACGTATGAGAATCTGAATTTCTCATTTTTTTTAGAAGTCTTAAGAGTTTTATGGTTGGTAGAATTCTAAAGCAGTTTCCCAAATACACTTTGTACATAACCTTAAAAATATTATACTTAGGAATAGAACTGATAGATTTCACTGTCTTGATTAGGTTGTTATATAACCAAGTTCATTAAAATGTGGATTAATTTCAGGATATATCTGACATGATCGGGTCATCTGCCGAACATGATCACATTTTATACAAACACAGGCTGTATCCCAGGGCAAAATATGGGAGGAAAAGACGATCTCAGTTCTTCATGAGCATGTAGATTTGTTCAGTGACTAAAAAACTCAAATTCTCTTCTTCATTAATGTCCTTAGAGTCAAATTCTATGAAAGTATTATAATAATGAACACTTCATATGTTATAATAATGAACACTTCATATGCTATAATAATGAGCACTTCATAGCTCTCTTCCTTACACTGAACAGATGAACATAGTTTGTTTGAAAGTTCCTCTGAGATTCTTGTAAGAGAATCTCATGAAATGGAAAATCTAGGCTAGGAATTCACCTGTTGTACACACACACACACACACACACACACACACACACACACACACACACAGGAGATGGAGAGAGCTCAGAAAGACATGAACCTAGGTATTACATACCTTCTGTTCAACTTCTACAATTGAGTTGTTTTCTCTCCATTTTCTGATCATTATGTATGTAAGGCTAGGAATTGTCAAAAAAAAAACAAAACTGAAAAACAAACAAACAAACAAAAAAACCAAAAGGAATAGACATGCTTGGTATGTAAATTGAATTGTACAAAGTAGAAAGTTTATGTCCTGCTAAGAGAATTAGGAAAATGTTTTCAAAGTTGACAAAACTGTCTATAGTTTCATAACAAGCAACCATTTACTTGTAACCCAAAATCTAACTTAGACTTTCAACTTTTCAGGACTTCAGGAGGAATATAATCCAACATCACAGAAAAATAAGAAAATAAACAGCTATTTTTAGATTGTGTTGTCAATGCCAACAACACTTCCAAGTCTCTGTGTACATATCAATGGCATTGTTGCGTTTCAGCATTCAATAAAGGGCATAGTTGAAGAGTTTCTCCTGGTTTTTTAATGATTAATATGTAACTAAATGACATGAAAAAATACAAATATCAAAAGATGACACCTACAGAGGCATATAAATATCTGACTTTGACTGATGAGTGTGCAGGGCAAAAATCATATTTCTTAGGTATATGGCAGTATTTGCTGGAACCCATGAGTGTCAGAAGATTGTTGGAAAATGAGATTCATAAAATTGAATTAATTTGGTTGTAGGAGGCAATAGCTTCAAAGCTCTTTAGTACATGATGATCCCTTTCCTGAGAAAATTATTTTACTTTCCTCATTAATTTAAAAAATTGTACTATTGTTTTTATATCTTAAGTTTTGTAAGTAAAATAGTGAGGTAATATGTTCTACTTCCTGATGTGTGAAGCATTATTGGTTTTTAGTTGGCACATAATTTCTAATATACTTACTATCTGGCTCCTTATACAAGGAGTGCCATGCCCCAAGTGGAGGACTTACTTCTCTGGGCTCTCCCTGTACCTTACCCAACCATTTCCACTTCACCTACATTTATGTAACCACAGTGATGCTATTACATATTTCCAGGACTCTTTTCCCCCTTTAGGGCCGTTGCAAAGGCTTTTTCTTCATCCTGCTAACATCTATGCAGCTTTCCTATTTCCCTGGTTAATGCTATTTCCTTAGAGAAGCCTTCTTTGACCTGCCTGCATTTCCTGCTCCCAAAATGGGTTAACTTTTGATAATAGCTTTTTCATAGCCTTTATTTGTCTTTTTCTAACATACGAAATACCTAAGTGGGTATTTTCGTATTAATATGTATTTATTTCTGGCTTTCCAATGGACCATAAGCTCAATTACAGCATGCTATGCGAACTGAATGTCTCTGCTGGCACACAATTAGCAGTTCTATTTATGTGCACAGCATGCACATATCTTGTTGAAAATCTGTTGAATGAAAAGTATGAGAATCTATGATGAATCTTAATTGTTAGTTTGGCTATATTGAGAGATGATTAGGTAATGCTGGGTGTGTCAGTTAGGGTGTTTCCAAAGATGAGTGACAAGTCAGGAAGTGATTAAAGGGAAAAGACTGCACGGTGGGACCAGCCAGACTGGACCAACAAATGCATATATTGCTGTGCCTTGGCTTCAGACACTAAATTCTACATTCTTCAGCCTTTCTGTACTGTCAGAGCAGATGTATAACAGCGACTCTGTGGGAAGCTTCCAGGTTTTGTTAAGGGACCATCATTAATAAATCCTGTGTTCTGAGGCTTCCAGATTTTTGAACAGAGCAGCAATTGACTTCTTTGCTTTTCCAGGACCCAGGAGGCTTTCATTGGATCACTCCTTTAGTGATGATGACTTATCTCTAACACTATCTGATGGATGAATTAGTAAACAGAATGAAACAAAAAATATGAGTAAGTGACAAATGTCTTCAGTTTTGACAGAAATTTTGCTGTGGATTTTCAGGACTGTAAACTGATTCCTAGGCTCTGATGAGTATTGATTTCCACAAAGTAACAGATTATGTTTAAAGTTAGATAAAACTATCTTTTTCCTAGGTCTTGATCATACCATTAAATTAAAAGCATTTTTTCTAGATTTACAGAAGTTCTTTCTGGAGTCAGATACATTGTAATGTTTCCAACTATAATTTTTAAAGCATTAATCATGAAAATAATAGGTAACAAAGAGGTGTAGAGAAGAGGATATTTGGAGAAAACTCCCCCTGATGGTTATTTAAAATGCCATATGAAAAATTATTTTATAACAAATATCCTTATAGCCCTAAACTACACAGGGGATAATAATTCTTTCAGTGGGCACAGATTACCAAATTAAAAAACAAAACAAAACAAAACAAAACAAAGCAGAAAAACCAGCTAAGTATGAGATACCTCCCTTCAAATGTTGGCTAGCAGTCCTAGAGAAACCACATCATCTTCAAATAATTAAAGCTGTTTCCGTTGTTCTTGTTTACCTGCCAGAGCTTTGTGGGTAAGACTCTGTGGCTGGAGAAATCATATGGTTTTGTCACAGGACTTGGAGAAATCAAGGTAGTATTCATGTGGATGTTTCTTCCTTTCTAGCTAGTGTTTGTGGTATCTCAAAATGTTATTCAGCCTGGTAAGGGAGAATACTCTTCAACGCTTTTATGCAGATGTGAACTCTGAGCAATAAGAAAGTGTCTTGTTACATGTCTGTCCCTTGATTCCATAGATACACAAATGATGTGAAGCTAACCAATCACATGCTGATGGAGTTTAGGCTCAGTTCACAGGATGAATGACAAGGCAGCTCACAGGCCCAAGGGAAACCTTCGAATGTTACTTTACTTCATGGGCAGAGTATCAGACTGCCTTCTAATTACAGATCTTTGCACCTGGAAATCCATGTACCTCTCAGACCTCATCAGAGATGCATTTCTTGTGGTTGTTGGTAGTTAATGTGGCAACTCAGAACTGGACAACATTCAGAGAACATGTCTGTAGAGTTCTTAGATGTAAGTAGGACATTGATATTACAGTCCCTCCTCCCAAGGCTCAGGAATCACCTCAGAAGAGTGAGTGGAAAGTTTGTATGAGCCAGAGGTTGTTGAGTATTGGGATGAAACAGCATCCTCACAAATTGAGAGTAGCATTACTCATGAGCTCCCGAAAGCTCTGGTGGTCTCTAGAGGATGTAAACAACATGAAGCCTGTCAACATCCCAGTGTGGATGGTAGAGCAATGCAGAAACATCCATACCTAGATCAGAAGATGATCTCTGCAAGGGAAGGAAGAAATGGACCTTTGTTGTTGTTGTCGATTTATTATGTTTTGTTTTGTTTTCCATATTTTACAGTTTTGGCTTCTTGTAGGTTGACTATGCTCCTAGGCCCCATATCCATGCCTAGGAAGAATCACTAAATGAACTCAGTGTGCTTTAAAAAGCAAAAGAAAAAGAAAAAGAACATGAAGCTGAGAGGAGGATGTGGGAGCACCCATGAATAATTCTTCAAAGAGTGAGGGATGAATGTGATAAAAATACAGTATATGTATGCAATGTATGTATGCATGTATATATGTATTCATGCATATACACATGCATTCATGCATATGTGTATGTATGCATGTATGTATATACTATGCATGTATGCATGCATGTATCTATGTTTGTGTGCATGAAACTATCAAAGAATAAATGAAAAAGTACTAGACAAATAAATGATTCATAAAAGTGGTTTCTGTAAAAGTGCCAAATCACAGTTCTCTCTGTCTAGAGCTGACTAGGTTAGGATTGTTATAAAATATCTGTGCTTGAATACATGAGGGTACATGCGTTACTGAAAGAAACTTCCATGCTAATTCATCTACAGAAAAATGGAAATTTAAACTCTACCAGAATTTTTTCCCTACTGCAGGTCCATTAACATTCATAGTGCACAAATACATGGGAGAGTCACATCTCTTATGTTTGTATACTTAAAGTTGTGTGTTAACTTAAAATATTACAAAGTATGTAATCTTCTCTAATGACAGTAAATAGAGCTTAATAATAATTAAGACCGGTAGGCTTAAGTGTAGAATTCTTGACTCTAGTTTGTCACCAGAATGTGGCAGTACGAAGCCCCATTCTTTGCCAGCCCCAGCTCCATCTACATTTGGTGAGGACTTAGTCTTGTGTATGTGTGTAAACATTAGATTTTTTTTAATCTTCAGTGCCTGGCAGTCTTTGTCAGAAATGATTATATATTGAAAAGTACCAGAGCGACAATCTTGTCTGAGGGGATGAATTTGATTAGACATCTCATGTAGCTCCTGAAACGAGATCCACAGCTGTTTAGACATTAAGTTCTAAAACTTCAGATTTTCTAGAATAAAGAAAAAATATTTCCTATAAATATCCACATAAATAATAATTCAGTTTTGCTGGTTTCTTTGGTTGGCACTCAGTGTCTGCTGAAGCACAATGTGTTGGAGGTTTGAGTGCTAGCTCATGGCTCTATTGGAAGGTGATAGTGCCTTTGAGAAGAACAGCTTACCCAGACAGCCAATCAGTGACCTCTAGGTTCTATTAGCCATTCTGCCTCGAAAAATTAGATGAGGAGTGACTGAGGAAAATATCCATATTCACCTGCATGCTCATACATAATGCACACATTATGAAAATACACATAAATACACAAAATTTTTATATGTACACATGTAGTAAACACATGTACCTACAGTGAGTTTAATGATGACTTCTGAAGTGAAGTTGCTATATGTCTTTAAATTTTCCTCACGTGTACTATTAATCTTTGTATTGGGGCAATACATATAATTTTCATTCATAAATAGCCTATTATTCTGCATTTACATTACTTTATTGTACAACTATCTTGTACACTTATTATTTTTAATACCTAAGCATAAATATTTACTTTTATTTTTAAAAAGAAGAAGGGCCTAGTTAGAGGACATTAGGTCATTGAGATTAAGTCTTTAATTGGTGATATTGAGACATCATGCCCACACCCTCTCTTTGCTTCTGAGCATGATAATGACAATGACTTTGCCTCACCACTTGTCTGCTCAAGGGCCACAAGGCCAAGTGGAGCCAAACTAAAACCCCTAAAGCTAGAAACCAGTCAATTTCATAACAACAGGAATCTGATCAACACACCAGGATTTAAGTAGCTGATGTAACATAAGCAAACGCGCTTGGTGCTAAACTTTATTTGAGAATAGAGTTTTCTTGTAGATACAAGACATTCTGAATGTTTAGAAGCTTGTATATGATCTTTCAGGAACCTTCACAGTGGTTAAGAGAAGGTAGATACAAGCTGGACAGATATGCCATTCTCACTATATAAATTGTTATCTCTGTGTAGGGTGGGATCAGTGGGCATTAGTTTGCTAGTCTCTGGGTGTAAAGAAAGAGATGTTAAGTTACAGAGGCAGGAAAGCACACCTGAAGTGATTGTAGCAGTTAAGAAAGGAACTGAAGAAATTGACAGAAAAGGACAAGGTATTAACTAGAAGTTAGCATTGACATTGTTGGAGGAGTACTTTGATACTGATGCTACAGAGGACAGATAGGGGATTGGCCAGGCGACTAGAGTGGGGACAGTGAAAATGGACAAGTATCCTTTGTAATTTATAGGTAATGGCAAAAGGACTTGATTCTGACTTTCTCTCTCCTGGTTTCTATTTTTGTTACTTTCTTTGTTTTCTTCTTTGTTTCTTTGTTTCTGTCTTTCTTTCTCTCTCTTTCTCCTCTTTCTTCCGTTCTCTCTCTCCTTTCCTCCTTCCTTCCTTCCTTCCTTCCTTCCTTCCTTCCTTCCTTCCTTCCTTTCTTTCTCTGTTTCATTCTGGACAAAGGAGTTTTTAATTAGGCTTCCTATCTCCCATACATCTCCAGCCAGATGTTTCTTCCCCTCTGCTCTCTCCCACATTCCTGAGGGGGCTGCTGTGATGGTATACATTCTCTACCTTCTTTATTGTCACAGACGTAACAGGCTGTAAATCTCAGGGTTCTCAGAATAGAACTGGAGGCTTGCCTTCTGAGACAAGAATGTATACTTTAACTCAGTTCTTAGCATACAGGGAAGAAAAGAAAAATAAGAGTCTGTCATAAAAGAGGAACAAGGCACACACTGCCAGTAAGTATGTATCTCCACAGGTTAGCACTGATTAAAGTAGAAAAAGTATGTTTACATATGGCCTTTTCTTTCCTGGTTGTGTAGTTGAAAGTAAAACTAATATTCTTTTTCTCACCAAACAAACTGTAGTAATATGTTGAAAAGACACAGGAGATGGCAGAGTTATAATTAACTTTCAGAAAACCACTAACAAAGCTTTGCAGCTTCACTAATGCTCTTTTTTATTATCTCAGTGGAAGAATATAAGTGATTTTGAAAATAATAGGAATGCTAAAACACTTTATGTCACCGCTGTTTTCGTTTATCATTAATTATTGATTAAAGAATCACTCTTTAACTATATTTGTGTAATGTAACCATCCTAGACCCTCCTAGATACACATTCCCCTTTCTTTAGCCATTAGAAAAATGTGCAAATCAATCTTGAACACTGGGCTGACTGGATACCACCACCTGGGGCCTGTCTCCTTTCAGCAGTTCTCCCTGCTATGTGATCTTTTCTTCAGAGAAAAGTCAGTTTCCAGACTAGGCTATTCCCAGAATGTGGCATCTGGTATCCTGGAGAACACTAATAGTCAATTATCTCTCCTCTGAAGTTGTTCACCTCTTCTCTGAAAGTTCTTTTCATAAACGTATCTGAAGTCTTTATCCTTTCTGGCATATCATTCTATTAAATTTGTTTCCTGGTCTTTTCTGCAGAGCCACACTTCATAGAAACAGACAGACAGACAGGCAGACAGGCAAGGTTTATATTCAACCTCTGCTTTTCATATAGCATCGATTATATCCATAGTATCACCCACTATAGGCTGAGCCACAAACACAGTAAAAGTGTTTCTTCTTTTCCCAAAGAAACTTAGTTTTTCACGTAGCCATATATCACCATTGTTAACAAGTGCAATCAAATTTAAATTACATAATGTCCATCAGAATTATAGCTCTAAAACATACACCCAATTTTAAAGCCTTTATCACTGGGTATGTTTTTAAGGGTATGTGCAGACCCTCTTATCAGACCTCTTAACTATGTTTCTTTGTCTCCGTTTCTCATGTGGGGTTTGTTGGTCTCCTGTGCATCTCAGGTCTCCACGACATCTCAGTTCTGTGGGTGGAGTTGAGCAATACCAAATTCTCCCATGTTGGTGTAAGAAATGAAATGGAGCAACTGAAACCTTTGGGTTCTGTTATCTCCTTGCAGAAACACGTGCCTTCCACATTCAGTAACAATACAGTTGATAACTAGGCTTGTGCTTTGCTTCCATGGACCCAAGGACATCTGAGAAGATTTTTTAAAATCAGAGTGTCTGGTAGGACTTCCTGAGAGCTGTTCAGCTGTGAGACCAAGGGCATGGTGGAGGCTATGACACTCCTTGTTCTCATTGCTTGTTTCCTCTTTACTTTTTCTGGATAAACAAAGGATTGTGTTTTCTTGGGATGTCAGTCCAACTTCTTCAGCAAGAATCTTCTTCCTCCTCCTTCTTCTTCTTCCTCCCCTCCTCCTCCTCCTCCTCCTCCCCCTTCTTCTTCTTCTTCTTCTTCTTCTTCTTCTTCTTCTTCTTCTTCTTTTTCTTCTTCTTCTTCTTCTTCTTCTTCTTCTTCTTCTTCTTCATTTCTTCTCCTCTTCCTTCCTCCTCCTTCTCCTCCTTCCTCCTCCTCCTTCTCCTCCTTCCTTCTCCTCCTCCTCCTTCCTTCTCCTCCTCCTTCCTTTTCCTTCTCTTCCTCCTCCTCCTCCTCCTCCTCCTCCTCCTCCTCCTCCTCCTCCTCCTTCTTTGTAAGAAAGGAAGATCAAGAAGGAATCAGGAAACAGTCAAAGCAAATAGCAGACAAGGCAAAGTTAGTATTACATAAACTGCTCTAAAGGGAAAGCACACTCTACAACGTTAAAGTCTAGAGTTCTAGAGTGGCAATGCATGTGACCTAGATTGTCAAAAAAGAGATGGCAGTTTGGGCTGTTCTTTGTTAACCCTTTAAATGCCAGGTGATATATATATAGGTGTGTGTGTGTGTGTGTGTGTGTGTGTGTGTGTGTGTTTGTAATATAACTAATGATAAGTTAAAAATTTTCTTACTCCTGTATATTAAGTTTGATGATGTCAAGCACAAAAGTGAGTTTTCAAATTTTTCTACATTGTTTAATCTTGATTTCTTTACACATAGTATAATAAAAATTAGTTCTTCATCAATGTCAGCCTAAATAAGTGGTGTCCAAGAATACATTGATTTTCATGTCTCTCCCTCTCCCAAGCTGTGTTATTTACAACAGCTTCTTGTTCCTCTCTTATCCATTCAGTCTTTTACATGACATTCCTGTAGGGTGTCCTCTGAATACAGATGAAAGAGTCAGCATAGTATCATAGTTCATGCTTGCATTAACAGTTTTCTTAATCAAATCTAGACTTACAAATCTTGATAATATAAATTACCCCCCATTTATATTTAAGGATAAATGAACACTAAAATTTTGCAATTCTATGATTTTTTTAAGCTAGCATCCACTGTGGTTGAGTGATTTTGTGTTTATTTATTGATTGATGCTTCGTTTTAACCCAGAGAGCCCAATCAGTGATGCCCACATATGTATGGGTGTGGAAGTCACACACTGGAACATGAGAAACCCACCATTGACCACATCACCCCCCAAAAGTGACCCTTCCTCATCCACCAGTCATTAACTGCCAACGGCTCCTCAGCTAGAGACATAGTCTCAATGTCACATACTGGAATTTTTACCTGGCTTGTACAAGTCTTACTTGCTTAATTCTTTAGGATTCCAAGTGTCCAGGTGCTAGAAGACCAAGTGCAAGCTCTCTAAAAAGTTCATGTTCCCAGACGGTTGGGAGTTACTGGATATTTAACCAATGTACGAGTCTCCTTCAAGAGACTAGGGAGCTCTGTGGCCCACTAACCATGATGATGATCAATATTAAGTTTTGGTGCTTCCCCTGAATATTTCAAAGACAAGAATTATTTCTCTATCCTTCTACCACTCCCCATATCTTTGCCTTACAAGATTAGAAAATTTTACAGTCAAAGTGACACAGAGTTTAAGGTTAATGAAGTCTGTCTTGAAATTCTTTTAAAAATTAGTTTACCTATTCCACATAGAAGTTACTAGTGCTGGTCAGATGTCAAACATTTTTGTGGCCATAAAGGCAGCTTAATTTTTATTTTTTTCTCCTCACAGGAGAGTGATTTCTTTTGTTTGTTTCTAAGGCCATTTATCATGATTGTCTCAGAAATATAATCAGAAATACAAAACACATAAAGATGCTGTGGAGAATGAATATTTACTTTCATTTTTACCTAATACAAAAACCACACAAATACAAAAGCCCAGGCATAGAGAGTAAACACAAACAGAGGCAGAAAAAATGAGAGCTCACCCTGTCAATGGAGGCAATCAGAAATTCCTAAGATGGCCATTCTCAGATTAGATTAAAATGCATATTCTAGTTTACAGGTTCCGCAGTGGGGTGGTGGCTCTGCCACTCAAAAAGGATTGATACAAAGTTGAGTGGTAAGCTGCACCACTCCCAGTGTTATTTAATCACGGTCAGGGCTACTAGGGAAGCCAAGGCATTAAAAGCTAAATTGTCCTCTGTGCTTAAATCAGGAGGGAAAGGCTGAGCCCTGCAAAGTTCGTTGTTTTGGAATGTAATGGGAAGTGTCCTGAAAGATCAGGTGTTTTAATCAGATCTGTTTTCAGGTTCCACCTGATCCTGCAGAGTGGCACCTGATCCTGATTCATTTCGTTTGGCACTGAATGATGAAGACTGGGACAAGGATTATTTCCCAGCACTCATACCCTTACAGCTTGCTCTTCTCTTGACTATACATCTGTCTTCCAAAATTAGAGAACTTCGCAGTCTAAAGTGACGCACGTTTCAAGGCTAATATTGTGTTATTAAAGTCTTTTGAGTTTCTAAAATGAAAATGGTCCTAAATTTCTTCTGTTTGCCAAGTATATATGGAGTGCATCTATATGCCAATTAACTTTTATGAATCATCAGAGGGAGGGGTCTTATCTATTTAGTTTTTCAACAGATTTATAGAAAATGATTTCGGCTAACAGAAGAAGCTTTTGTAATGAGCAAGCAAGTCCCTGAAGAATGGTAAGGTACACAGAATAGATTTCATCTGGGTTCTTTCTAATTTTAATTTAGCTCATCATGAGTAATGAAGGCTAACAACAAGAAAAGACCCCTATTTAGAGATGCCTTTTCCTTTTGATTGTGTCTTTGAGGAGAGCTCTGAAGGACATCAAATGAATCCATTTTCTCACAGTCTTGGAATGTAATCAAAGTGGAAAATGACACAATTATCTTTTCCTGTATCAGTGACTATGAGTATAGTTTATGAAGACATTAAATTAAATTTATCCTGTGGGGAGTTTGAACCTTAGTCTATCAATTGTCCTGTTCTGATAGGAGAGGAAATGAATACTTAATGTTTCAGAATAGTTGAAGGGAAGTATTCTGAACCTTACCGCACTGACATAGTGAGTCAAGGTTTATGAATACTTGAAGAACTAAGATTCTATCATTTTATATTCTTTTCACCTAAAAATATATTTTATTATGAAATAGTCAATTGTTTAAATCATTTTTAAACCTATTTGTTGTGTGGTCATGAACTCATGCACATGCACATGTGGGTATTAAGAGGTATGTGGAGGTCAGAGAGCAGCTTGAGTCAATCTATTCTCTTAGTGCACTATGTGGGTCCAGGGATAAAACTCAATTCAGAGTGTTGAGGCAAGAGCCTTAACCACTGAGACACTTTTCTGGCTTTGACAATAAATTCTTAAGTTGGATTTTTAATTTTTTTTTAAATCAGCGGTTAATTTGATATTCAGAGACTACAGTGGCTTCTGACAAGAATAATACGGGTGTGAGTTAATGCATTTGAAAATGCCAGAGGAAGTTCTGTTTGTCACAATATGGATTATTATTGCAAGAAATCAGAAGTGGTTCACTCATGGTTGCTAGATGATACTGGGAAAGTCCAGCCCCCTTTAGGCATCTTAATTCCATTAAAAGAAGAATGTTAGAATGAACTAAAATGGAGGCTTGCAGACAATTTTGTCAGTATTTGAAAGAAAATCTTTTCAGCTCTCTGCAGAATGAGAATGAGAGAAACAAAAGAAAAATAAGGCAGGCCACTTGATTAAGCAAGTTGGCATGGAGGTTAGCCTTGTGGCTACAAAGCTCAGGGGTGGGGTGGAACATTAGGGAAAAAGCAAGGAAGTCCGAAGTATTCAGAAAAGCATGCTTAGAACAGAGATAGATGTAAATAATAATAATAAAAGAGCAGTTATGCTTCTGAATTGTAATGGAGAACAGTTAATCCAGCACTGACCTCCCCCAGTGGGTCACACAAGGCTCACATCTGTCCAAGAGCTCTGGATTCATGAATGAAAAAATAAAAGACAGAGAGAGAGGGAGAGAGGAAGGGAGAAGGAGGGAAGGAGGGAGGGAGGGAGGGAGGGAAAGGGAGGGAGAGAGGAAGGGAAGGAGGGAGAGAGAGAAGGAGGGAGGAAGGGAGAGAGAGAAGGAGGGAGGAAGGGAGAGAGAGAAGGAGGGAGGGAGAGAGATAGAAGGAAGGAGGGAGGGAGAGGGAGAAGGAGAGACAGAGGGAGGGAGAGAGAGAAAGGGAGGGAGAGAGAGAGAAAGAGAGAGAGAGAGAGAGAGAGAGAGAGAGAGAGAGAGAGAGAGGAGGGAGGGGCTAGGGAGAGAGAGGGAGGAAGAGAGAGAGACACATTAATTTTTAATAAGCCTTACCGGCTCAGTGGCTGAGCACTTCCTGAACCTCCTTGTAGCTAGCACACACTCTCCTCCTGTAGTAATCCTTAGCTAACGCCTTTTAAATCTGAATTTTATCTTTTTTTTGCCCCAGACCAGTCAGGGGAGTGGCCCCTGTGGCCACTTGATTCTTCCATGTTGGTGGAACCTTGAATTTGATCTTTCTGCTTACCCCATCATGGTGATTCTTTCTGTCTGTCTTCTTCCCCCTCAAAATCTAAAAGTCCTGTCTCCCTGCCCGCCATTGTTTGTATGGCAATTTTTCATTACCAATCAAAGCCAGCTGAGGGCAGGGACCCTCAGCGTCTGGAAGTGCAGCTTTTGGGAGCAGAATTAATTCAAAGCATTAGAATCAATTCCCAACACTGAATAATTCAGAATAGTGGACAAACATAGCAAGCTCCATAGCTATTATACAGTAAGCTACTTCACTGAGTGGGGAAAAGTTCTGGAAAGGAAAAGTTCATTGTCTGACTAAGGGCATTGTTATTCTTCCCATGTCTTCAGCACGGATTTAGTTGAGACCACTTTTCTATGTGTTGTCCCATCCTTCCTGAGGTATGATTCCTTGGCAAGGTCATGAACCTGGCTAACTGGATTAATTCACTCTTTAGGTGAGAGCAACGACAAGTTTCCACCTAGAGGTAAATGCCATTCTTTTCCTTAATAGCACTGTGGCAGTTAGTATGAGGGTCAGGGATGCTGAATGCCTGTATGAAGAGGACAGTGGAGGATATACTCTAATCTTCTAGGCTCTTAGGTCCTTGCCTTCTTGATGTTTAAGTTCTTGTGTCCTCATGACTTCGTGCCCCTATCCTATGTAATACAGAAAAAGTGGCAAATGCATTTGATCCATGCCGTTGGGAATTATTGAAAAGTAAGAAAAAAAAAAACAGAAAAAAAAAAAGAGAATGGGGAGGAAGAGGGTGATGTAATTTTATTTTATTTTTTTTTAAAAAATCCAACCCACCAATCCAAGCAGGTGGGACTATAGGATATGCATAGTGGATCTGATAATATTATCTACTTAGAAACTTGCCAAGTGAATACTGGATTTTATGTCAGGTGCCATCTGGACCTACTAGTGGTAGTCCACTATTATCTTAGCAAACTCTAATACTAGGTCTCAACTGACTTGCCTTAAAATAGTGAAATGGGACAAAGTTCAATGTTAGTATACCAAAACATTAACCATTTCACAATATACACGTAATTCAAACCTTCATGTATACCCTCAATAGCTACACATTTAAATTATCCATTAAAAATGAAAACTGAAAAACATCAAAATTGAAATTTAGATGAAACATTTGTACAAAGAATGAGGGTTGGTTAGAGAGACCATGTGTGTTTGTGCGCGTGTATGTGTGTGTGTGTGTGGGGGGGGAAGGCAAGGGTGCACTTGCTCTCTAATGTGTGTATGTGCCTGTGTACATGTGAGCACCACGAGTGTATGTGTGTGTGTGTGTGTGTGTTTGTGTGTGTGTGTGTTCATGCAAAGATTCACGCAAGCCATGGTGTACTTATGGAGGGTAGAGGTCAACCTTGAGTGTCAATATTCTTCCACCTTTGTTTAAGACAGTGTCTTTTTATTAATTTGTTGTTTAAAACACTGTTTCTGTTGGCCAAAGGGTTTCTGCTAATTTCCATGAATCTTCTCATTTCAAACTGGAGTGCCAGGACGATCCCAGGACATGACGCCTTTGCAGTCTGGAAAGGCTCAGATATCAACACACCTTGCATTTGGTATGGAGCGATTGAGTCCAGAGAATGGAATGGGTTGATGCTAAGAAGCCAATTGTGAGCAGTGTCCTGAAACCCAGGTCCTTGGGGTCCCACTGAACATACACTCATTTGCTTTCAGACTTTTCTTTCCATCCCTGAATAAAACCCCACTGAGAACTCCCAGTTACATCTCCTGCCAATGTTTGCTAGTGACTTAGTAGGGATTAACTCCTCAGAACAAAAATGAGTCCTGTTTGTTTTGAAAGGAAGGCTAAGCCTAACAGGCAACTGGCTGTTGAATGAAGATCTTGTGGGATGAGGACAAAAAAAAAAAAATGGAGAGCTTGTCTGTGAAGCTCCTTTGGGGAGCTGGGGATTCGGAACTTCAGGTGGTCCTAAGAAGCAGCTGAAATTGTCTGCTCTGCAGGGCTTCTCTTGCACAAGGGAGCAGTGTATGCCACCAGAAGTGCAGAGCACCAGCTGACCTTTGCAGGAGAAATGCCAGCCTTTGCAAAGGCCATGGAGAACATCGAACATCACATTGATTGCAAGGCCCATCATAATCAGGGAAGGCTGAGGCCATGGTGACCAGCCCTCCACAGGAGGGCTGGGTCTGATGAATCTTGAGTTTGATTTCCCTAATGTGGTGTGCCAAGCTTTGCAGCCTGCCAGCTTGCTCTTCTCTGCTCTTCTATGTCTTAGTTTCTCAGCCATAAAATAGGGATAAATACCATCTAAGACCTTGCAGCCTTGGTGGTGAAGGCTAGTTGTGTACAGTATGAAGATAAACAAAGCGTATATAGTTTCTCCAGCTGTTAAACTAAGAATAGGTAAAGGGAAGATTGAAAGTGAGGGAAGCCGAATTTAAAAGCAGATCCCAAGCATCTGAGTTACATGGAAGGTGTTGTTTACTCGAATTCTAAAACCATCTTATAGCGGGAAATCGTATTTTCGTTTTTATGGCCAGAAGCCTTTGTCTAACAGAGTGCTCAGTGATAAAACTGGGACTTATCTTCAGCAGAAAATTAGACTCCACGTTTTTACTCATTTACTCCAGTATGTAGCTGAGGGAAAGAGTCGGAGATGATAAATGGAATTCTAATTGAAAGTCTTGTGGCACCACCCCCCTCTAAAAATATTAGATTTAAGGCTGGAGAGATGGCTCAGTGGTTAAGAGCACTGACTGTTTTTTCAGTAGTCCTGAGTTCAATTCCCAACAATGACATGGTGGCTCACAACCATCTCTAGTGGGGTCCGCTGCTCTCTTCTAGTGTGTCTGAAGACAGTTACAGTGTACTCATATAAAAAATATCTTTAAAAAATATATTAAATTTGAATACTCAGGTAAATGAGCAGAGAAAGGAAAAAATATCATCCCATTTGACACGATCCTTGCCCCCAAAGACAAACATGGTATGTATTCTCTTTTATATGGATATCAGATTTTAAGCCTTTGATAGGCATGACACTATCTCCAAACCTACAGATGTTAGGTATAGAGTAAGAGACTGAGGAAAAGGGAAGAAACTTCTAAAATGAGGGAAATACAGTTATGGAAAGAGAAGAAGGGAGAGACTGGGATGGGAGGATTAAAGATAAGTGGATAAGGAAGAAGGGTCTGAGACAAAGATCATCTGGAGGGATGACCAAAACTAAAGGCCCTCTGAGGGGTAGTACAGAAACCTAGTCTTGATATGCTTATATACATGAAGGAAATCTAAGTGGAATTCACCAAATAAAGGGCAGACAAAGTCCCAGTTATACCTCTGTCACCACACAGTGAGACTTCCAGTGGCAAAAATGGGATACATCCATTTGAGTTGTTAGCCAGCGAGACCACACAGGGAGCCCCAAGCTACTCAAGCTGTTACTAAAGAGCTGCTTGCACTCTACAAACTGACAGTAAGGTCCTATTGCTGAAGGCAACACCTCCACAACTCTCTGAACAAGGAGACATTCTACAGAACCCAGAGCTCTTCTCCTTAATAATCTCAAGGTTAAGAAAAATAAGGAATGTGTGGAGCTTTGACAGCTCCTTGTAGCTTGAGATGATATGACAAGGATCTGACAAACGACTCACCAAAGAGCTGTGCCTAAAGACCCAGTCCAACTCACAGAATCTACTTGGTGGAAGAAGCAAACTGATTTCCACAAATTGTCTTCTGATCTCCACACATGTACCTGGCTTTCCTCTATGATGCGTCCCCCACCACACACAAATCAATAAATGTAGTTAAACTTTCAGAAAGAAAGCAGGGAAAATGGGAGAGATCATAACCTCACTTTGTAATAAGAGTATTGGAGACTCAGTAGCAGAAGCTGTATAGTTTATTGTAAGAGTGTCTTAGTCAGGGTTTTACTGCTGTGAACAGATGTCATGACCAGGGCAACATTATAAGGACAATATTTAATTGGGGCTGGCTTATGATTTCAGAGGTACAGTTCATTGTCATCAAGGCAAGCATGGCAGCATCCAGGCAGGCATGGTGCAGAAAAGCTGAGAGTTCTACATCTTCATCTGAAGACTGCTAGTGGAAGACAGCCAGCTAGAGTGAAAGTCTTAAGCTCACACCCACAGTGACACACCTACTCCTACAAGGCCACACCTCCTAACAGTGCCACTCCCTTGGGCCAAGCATATACAAACCATCACAAAGACGATAGAAAGTTAGGCAGCAGCTTAGAGGAAAAGCAAAAATGGTAGGTGTACTTGAAGTGCTTCTCCTTCACTTTGATACCTAATTGGATGAGTTCTTCAGAGATGTTCAAACCTTCCTGTATTCTGCACCCTCCTATCTGCATTCCCTACCTTATTGGTTTAGGACACAAAGTCTTCTTCAATGCTTGTGCTGGGGCTGGAGATTCCCTTCTCTCCTGGAGTCACATAGCAGACTGCATGTCTTCTCAACAGTAGGATGACCAACAGTGCCTAGAAAAGCAGGTACCAGCTGTCAACTGATGAGCTATAAATGTACCTGACACTAAAAAGGATCATGATGATATGTCTCTCAACTAGTAGGTTGAACATGGAATTTTTGCTTAGGCAACACAAATTATGTGAAAGCTAAAGAAAGTGAGATAAAATATAGGCTTTTCTAACAAAAACTAATATTCATTAATCTAATAAATGAACCACTATGGCATTCAGAGAACAAGAAGGAGTGAGATCTATGGGGCCCTATTTGCTATATCATCGTATGGCATGCTTATCAATGCAGCAGATGCATAGTCCTTGCATTCCAAAGCTTTACACAATGGAGGAAATGGAGGTGAGACAAAATGGAATCTCCCCAGGAATATGGGGAGATGCCCAGTGACATAACAATTGACAAGTTGAGGTGACAGTAAGATTCATGGGGTAAGTGACATTCATTTATGATGGGTGTGTTAGAGGTTACTTCTTGAAACTTGTACTACTTCTCTCTTGCAACTACTCCAGTGTCTGAGAAGGAACCTGTTCAGTATATGTAGTCCTTGTGACACAGCCACATGTATGAAGCCACATCTACTCTGTGTGGAGGCTTCCTGTCCTGGAGCATGAGATAATTTAGCAAGTATTCAAGTTTTGTTTCTGAGCCTATCTCCTGTTCTGAAAACCCAACTTTCACATGTGATGACTACTGTTGTGTGTACTTCCAAGTTTCAATTTTCTAATTGAGAAAAAAGAGGATATAAGTATCCCTGGTCCTCTGTACCTTTCATTCAGGTAACTGAGAGGATGAATGGGTGAAGCATATGTCCTTGGTGATCGATACAGAGATCTACTGAGATGTGATAAGTGCTGCTTAATGTAGGTGAAGAAACTGACTTGAACAAAACCTCTAAAAGCTCAATTCTTTTACACTGTGGTGTAATTGGATAATATTATTTTTCTTTGTTTCTGTCAGTCTCTCTGTCTCTCTCTATCTCTGTCTCCATATATTTATATCTATACATCTATATATATGTGTGCATACATATACATATATATTATATATATATACATACACATACACACACACATATATATATACATATACAACATATACATTACATATACACATACACATACACATTATACATATAATTTATATACATATAATTCATATACATATACATCTGTCCCTGTCTATTCATATCTGTCTACCTTTTCCATCATCTATGTCTCCTCTAGTAGACCTTTTATAGAAAAAAGGCAAACTAATAAAAGGTGGTCATTTTGTTTCTGGATATGACCAAGAATATCTAGGAGTGTAGATATTGTGTCTTTTCATGATACTCCCTGGCTCGTTGGGTGTGCATACGTGTGTGCCATTGCATGTAACTGGGAATATGATGATGTTAGAGGTTGTATGTGATCACTCCTGAACATGGGATCCCCCACCCTCCAACTATTAACCTTTTCAAAGTTTCCAGCTTTGGAATTAAGTGTCCCCCTGAGAAGTTATTATGAAATAGCAAAGTCTTTGACCTATTCCTGCTAAATCTCTTCCCTTTTCCCGAAGTCTGTGGACTGCTCTGACACTTTGCCAGTTTCTACAAAGGTTATAAGGACAACAGAGCACAGAGCTGTAATGGAAAGTCAGGCTTCCTCTTCTTTGGAGCTCATAGAGCACATCCTTTTTTAATTAATCCCCCCATGGGCTGCTTAGCCTTTGGAGTGACTCTGGCAGCATCAAGCCTTTTCAGAATGCTTTTGGAACAGCCTCTTATGAGGGAATGCTAATCTGTCTTTTGAAAATTTCCTTTGATATGTATATTTTTAGAAAAAAATCTGAATAAGAGGACGAGGGAAGTGAATAAAATTGAATTAATCTTGAATGTATATTTCTTGTGATAAAATGGAGGATTGTTTAACCAAGGAAAACAATGATCAAGACACATTTTCTAGTTCCATACCCAACATAGAATTGAGATGCTGAAGAGGCAATTTCTCAGTTCATCTACTGGGAAACAGAGGCAGGTTGAAGCAATAATTTTTTTTTTTTGGAATATTTATCTGGCGCAACCTGGGTCATATTCCACTATTTTTCATCCTTCATCATTACTGCTGTTTTCAATTGCAGGGAATTTTATGTGCCGCCAGTTGGCCTTGCTTACAGTTGACTGCAGAGCTTTCTATGTCTTGCCAACAGTCAACTTGTGTTCCCATTTTCTCTCTCTCTTTCGGAAAGAAGGCCTTACTATGTGGCTGAGACCCTGAAGTCACTCTTCTTCTATCTCAGCCTCCTGCATGCTGATTATAGGCATATGCCAACATGTCTGTCCCAATATTTTATAGTCATAAGTCCCAACGCCTACAAATATGCTTTTACTTTGAAATAGGGCTTTAGCAAATGATCAACTTAAGATGCATGAGCTTCTATCCAGTGTGTCAAATATCCTTAACACGTAAGGTCAATTTGGTTATAGAGACACACAGAAGGAACTGACACGGGAAAAAGCAATCTGCAAGCTGAGGCTAACAAGAGCCTGGGGGGGGGGGAGGCTGGAATAGATGCTCATTTATATCCCTCAGGGAGGAACAATTTTGCTGTCACTTGGATTCATGTTTCTAGGTTTCAGAACTATCAGGCCATGCTAACAGGCAGACTCTTGCTAATGTCACTCAATTTGCTGTAGCTTGTTATAGTAGTCCTAGAAAACAAATATGCCACCTTAACATAAGAGGCAGACATCATGTATTTTTCTGGTTCTTCCACTGGAATGTAAGCTATACATGAACAGGGACCTATTTGGTCTCCATCACTGTACCTGCAACAGTGCCTGGGATCAAGTGGGCTCAGTACCATTCATAGCTCAGAAATGAATGGTTATTGATGGGCTCAGGGTAGCAACCAATTTATATTGTACTGATTGAGACAAGGTCTTTCTAGGTAATTTAGGCTGCCATCTTAGATGTATCCCAGAAAATGACCAACAATCAACAAATGATATATCTCACATGATGAGTGCAGTGTTCTCTGACCTGTGCATTATATCTGTTAACTAGAATGATTCTGTGACTCTTACATAATCAAAGTAGGCTTATAACTGTTTGAATCAGCCAGGATGTAAAGTGAATGTGAAATACCCTTATTTAGTTAGTGTACATTGTGTCTAGTAAGCATGCAACTTATGACTGGAAAATACTTAGTGAGGTTTTATTTTAGTTCTTTTTCATTCTCATGAAAAAAATGCAAAAACAGTAGTGGCTAAAGGAAGCATACCACCTGTAGCCTGGGGGCCAGGAGTCTGGGGGTCAAAAGTTGGGGGGTCAGGAATCTAGGGGTCAGTAGTCTTGAGGTCAGGAGTCTGAAGTTGCCTAGGCTAAAATCAAGTGGTTGGAAACATTGGGTTCTCTTGGGAGGCTGAGTGGAGGTTATTGCCCCGCTTTGAGAGGCTCTCTGTACTTTATGTTTTCTGGTCTGTTTTCTTCTTCCAAAACACCAGAGGCAAGTCCAGCCCTCTTCAGGCCATGGGTCAGATTATAACATTTATTTTTTCTGCTTTCATTTCCAGCTCAGGAAGACTGTGACCACACAGAATCCACCTGGATAATACTCTGATTTTACTGGTTGATAATTAGCAAATTAGACTCCATTTATGAACCTTCTTTCCCCTTGTTAAATAATACAATTTATTCACAAGTTCCAGAAACTAGGGCATGAATTTTTTTTTTTTGAATATGGGATTATTCTGTCGTCTGTGGGGTAAGAGAAAACAACTGTTATTGTCACTGTCTCTGCCTTTTGTGATGTGGACTTTGTATGTTGGTACTTTTTCTGTGGTTCTTTGTTGTTGGGTGTTCCCATTGTATCTCAATATCCAATAATCTCACATTCAAAATCATAACTCTGGGTTATAAATTCAGAATGTAATTTCAAACTACTGCTAATAATGGGTTTTCAGATCATCTATCTATCTATCTATCTATCTATCTATCTATCTATCTTGTAAGGTATCAATAAACACCAAGAAAAAAGGGGTTTCTGGTCATGTCACATTTGGAATGCAAATTATGTAAAAAGGATACTGTCATTTATGCCTGGAGACTCCCACCAAGCTTTGTCAATGATGACATAGGATCAACACTCTCTCAGTAGTTCTGGCCACAGAAAGCTTCTAACTACAGAGCGTTTTACAAGACTAGTGTGGGGCACACAGAGAGACAGTCTCTAACAGAAAGTAGGGCATTACACCAAGTCAGGAGCCTTTCTGGAATGCTGCATCCACAGAGAATTGGCTTCTAGAATTCTCGACATTTTCCTATACTGACACTTTCCTTTCAAAAGGGAGTTATGGTTGGGACAGAAATGATATTGTTGCATAGAAATTGTCATAATAAGAAGATATAGGAAAGTGACTTAGCATCACTTTAGTTCAGGTTCTAGGCTAAGCTTGCCATATCCCCTTTCTCTCTCCCCAGTTTACCCTATGGGGAATGTTCCCTAATGTCTTCCTAAGTGTGTACTTTGACATCCCATCCCTTTGTGTGTACTTTGACATTCCATCCCTTTCCCCATCCTCAGGGTGACTGCAGCAGGAATGAAGATCTTTACATTTATGTAGAAGTTTAAGTAAAGCCACTAGTGTGTGCGTTAATCAGACACAATTGACATGTCTACAATGAGGATATTTGCGTGCGTACATACACAGAAGAAAGACCACATGAAGACCCAGAGACAAAGTAGCATCTGCAAGCCCAGAAGAGATGAGGCACAGGAGCAGCTGCGTTGCTCGTATCATCATCTCAGAAAATACACTTCTCCTTTTAGAGTCTCTCGGTCTCTGGTCTTCTTTCACACCTGTCTTAAGAAACTATGACAAGTTCCTTATCTTTTCAAAGCTACTTTCCTTTATATTTTTCTTATATCTAGCTCTTTGCCAAGTTAGATTCTAACAGGTTTTATGTTTTGAAACTTCATAGAAGATTAAATATATTTTAATGATATCAGTGCCCCTGCCTTCTCCAACTCCTAGGTTCCGACCCCCAGCACCCCTTTTGCTACCTTCGTATTTTCTGTTCTCTTTTAACCAGTATTGACTAAGCTCCATTAGTTAACTGGAAAATGGTGGAGAAAGTCCATGATGTTCAAAGCCCCTCTTTATGCTTCTTGGAGCTAGAGAACAAGTAGGTACCTTGGAATAGTGTTAAGTGTCTGAAGTATATCAGGATACATTCCCCTCACCCCACCTCACCTCACACATTTTTTTAAACCTAATGAGTTCATTTACATTATAAAATACAATTTCCACGGTATCACAACTCCACTCTGAACTAAAGATGAAACAACAGTGAGAACAGAAGCAAAATGGAGACTTTCACTTGCAGATTAATGAGGAAAAGTCTCGGCTGCAGAGTTATCAGGTGAGACATCTGCTAGTCTTCCTGAGACACGCTGCGGGATGTGAGGTATCTTTTAGGAAGTGCTTGGTTGGAACAAGGTAGGTATGGTATTCACTAACTAAGCAGAATGACTGGCAAAGATCAAGAAAACTCTCCCTGTGGTTTCTTTGAAACATTGACTTGGCAGGAAGTTCAGTAGAAACGAAAGCTTACCCAGGTAACCATGAGTGATTTTCATATCAGGTGCTGTTACTTGATCTTAGCCAAACTGGATGCTACCTTGCTGAGGTCATAAAACTAGATAAGTTGACTGTCAGTGTAATGCATTGGGGCATGACTGCATCACATGAGGGTAGCATTACCCCTATGGAATCTATACCTTGGCTGTACTCATAAGTGCCTTCACTGAATCATGGCAGTCTCGCTTGTTTCTTTTAGAATCATTTATAGATCATGTGTGTGCTTCACACAGGATGACATCAGTGATAAAGCAAACCCAGACAAAACAGAAATGCTATGGCCACAAGTATTTGAGATAAAACTCTGGCAGTTCATTTTAAGTAGTAGTGAAAAGTTTACTATGCTTTTGTAGTCCAACTCAAGCTTCTGTTTTAAATGTGAATGTATTTCAAAAATGTATTTATTCATTATTATTAGTTTATAGATATATATGTGTGTGTGTGTGTGTGTGTGTGTGTGTGTGTGTATGCTTGTGTACGTATATATGAGTCACTGTGGTATTTGTGTGTCTATGTGGCTGTGTTTATGTGCATGTGTATGCATATATGTATGCACATGTGTTAACGTGTCTGTATATTTGTGAACGAGTGTGGTGCACATGTGAAAATGTGTTTATGCGTCTGTACATTTGTGAATGAGTTGGTGTACATGTGTGTGTATCTGTGTGTGTATCAGTGTATAGCAGTGTTATAATGTACATTTGGAGGTCAAAGGACAACTTTTAGATTTGATTCTCTCCTTTTATTGTAGATTCTCCATATTAATCTTTGGAGAAGCACAGGTAATTATGCCCGTGGGGCTGAGTGATTTACCCCCTCTGAGCCATCTCCCTGCCGAAAACTACCTCCTTCATAGAAACAAAAATCAGCCATTTTAGAAAGCACTACGAGAATATCTTAATATAATTTAACATTGAAAACTGATTTTTGATATGGTTGGAATTAAATGATTTCTTTGGAATCTTCTGGAAGGTTTTGTGTTTCTGAGTAGGGCAGTATGTGATGATTGCTCATGAAATATTTAAGGATCTGACTTTCTTGAATTCTTACCTTTACTGCGCCTAAACTGTTCAGCTAAGTCTTCACGTGGATTCAAAAAAATAGGTCAATTGTTGCACAGGCCCTGTGGTGAGAAGCCTGGAACCCAGGAGGTAGTGTGCGCAGCCCCCTGGGGACAGAATTTTGTAGTAGCTACCCAGTGCAGCTGTAAGACTTGAGAACTACTGGATGGTTTATAAAATGAAACACCACAGAAAACGAATGGACCCCAAAGTAATACTTATGTCTGCTGGGTGGCTGGGATAAATTACACTACACAGATTGGCTTCTGAAGAGCCCATCTTCTCTGGTGATAGAATATGAAGCACCTGAGAAGACTATACCTTTCATTTCAGCTGTCTCATCTCTGTTTTAGATCCTGCAATATAAATATGCAGAGCCTGGTTTTAGGATCCAAGGGGAAACTTAAAACATCACAATTGCAGATGAGTTTGCTGTTTTTATCATAGGCACACAAGTTTTAAGTTGTATTTCTCCTTAAGCCCTCAGGGCAGTCTCTACATTTCTGTCGCAGAATCATGTTGATACATCAGCAGACAGCAGTACAAAATGTTTCAATTATTTACTATTTAAAGTAATTTTCTTACTTCATTTACTCATTAATTTGTCATCTCAGCTGTGTCTTTTGAGCATCCTCTCTGTGGCCTCTGCTTCCTGTGTGATGAAAATTGGTGTGAAACAGTGTGTCTTTGTTCCCTCTGTGTGCAGTGTTGTATAGTCTACAATCACAAGGGGATGGTACTTAGGTATTCAAGGATACCATCGCCCGCCCTGTCTTCAAACCTTCTGTTCTCTTTACATTTGCTCAACTCTACGATAAATTTGCCCTTTTCTTTAAAAAAAAAAATCCTGTAAATTATCAGATAATTAGTATCTTACACCTTTTCTTCAGGCTAAATATTTTCTGTGACAGTCACTCTACTCTGGTACCATAGCATAAAGCAACCACAGATGCTACATCAGTGAATGACCAGGCTCTGTGTCAATAAAACATTTTCCCCAAATCATGAAAATGACTTGACGTAGCTCTGAGCCACAGTGTGTGGAGTATATTATAGTTAGTCTCAATTCTGCAACTTTTGACGCTATTTATGAGTGTGCATGTGTGTGCGTGCACACACTTACAGGCACACACATATGTAATTTTCCTCTTTGATATTTGTGTTTGGAAATTAACATGACTCTCAGTTTGAAAATTTTGAAACCAGGTCTGATGCCTCTCCCCCAGGCAGTCTTCAAACTTCCTTGAGTTCTTAGGTCAGTAAATACCTGCTTCTATTCTGTTCTAAACCTCCTTCTTGTCTCTATTTTCTCGCACACTAACCCTAACAGCCAATCCTTCATGTATTCACTGGCAGCATCTTTAAGATATACTCTGAAATCCACTGTTTCCCACAGCCTGTTCCAACTGCTCTATTCCAGAAAAGTCTTACCTGGACTGTTGAGTAGCCCATTAGGGACCATCTGTCTTCTACCTAGACCCCAACCCTCAGCTAGGAATACCCTGTGAGTTCTCCCAAGCATGTGTAATCCCCAGAATCTTGTTCATGGTTTAGTGACCAGGTGGCATATTTTCCTTGCCTCTGGAGAACATTATCTACCCCTCCCTTCTGCCTGTCACTCTGTCTTTACCACACCTTCACAGATGCACTTTATTTAAAAAATTTATTGGTTATTTTATTTATTTACATTTCAAATGCTATCCCTTTTCCTGGTCTCCCCTCTCCCCCCAGAAACCTCTTATCCCACCCCCTCCCCCTGCTTCTATGAGGGTGGTCACTCATCTACCTACTCTCTCCCACCTCACCACCCTAGCATTCCCCTAGCATTCCTAGCGCCAAGACTTCACAGGACCAAGGGCATCTCCTCCCATATCCTCTGCTAAGTATTCACCTGGAGCCTTGGGTCTCTCCCTGTGTACTCCTTGGCTGGTGGTTTAGTCCCTGGGGACTTTGAAGGGTTTAGTTGGTTGATATTGTTGTTCTTCCTATGGGGTTGCAAACTCCTTCAGCTCCTTCAGTCCTTCCCTTAGCTCTTCTACCGGGGTCCCAGTGCTCAGTCTGTTGTCTTCAAGCATCTTACAGATGCTCTTAACTCAGGACCACACACTTGGTTTTTCCCCTGCGGGTGAGACTTAGCTCTTGGGATGATCACATGTGTTTCTCTCATTGCATCCGAGAGTTCTTCCCTAACTTTCCACACTAGGAAAAATAGCATCTTCCTCACACTTTTTCTCATCTTATTCTACTATAGCTCATTTAGGAAGTATGATGTTTGTTGCTTGATACTGGAATGCGTGTGTGCCTGCATACTCTGCTAGAGTGCAAACTTTGGGGGTTGGAGACCTTCCCACTTGTTGACAGGGTATAGCAGGTAGCACATAGACTGTCCAAATAATTGAGTGAATGGACAAGGAAAAACAAAACAAAACAAAACAAAACAAAACAAAACAAAAACCAACAGAACAAAAGACCACTTTAGAACTGGTAAATCTCAGAATCTGTGGTACATAATTCAGGGAAATGAGCAGCCAAAGAGAATTGGGTAGAGCCCTGAAAAAGAAAGAGAGAGGGTGTGTGTGGGGGTGGTAGGGAGGGGAGAAAACATGACAGGAGACAATGGAAATGCCTTATTTTTGTTTTTCTCATTTTCAGTTGTTAGAATGATCTTTTCAGAGAAACTGAAATCTTAATTAAGTCCTCAGGAGCAGCGGCTGTGTCGGTGCTGAGACATGAAGGCGGTTGGAAAACTGATATTTCGCTCTGCTTTCCTCATCAGAATTAATATTTGGGGTCCGGAGTTTGATTAATTTTTAGCGAAGTAAACAGTTTCACTGAGACGCACTTTTGTGAAGTCCAGGGGAAATTGAGTTGCAATTTCCCCTGGCAGACAGGAGCGATGAGATTAGTGACATTTATACTGGTCAGCCCTTCCTGTTGGAAACACACTAGGCGGCCATAGCCTGAAGGTGCCCTCAAAGCTCCTCAGTGCTATGGAGCTAGTGAGAGTGGGTTCTTTTCTTTTAATGACTTATTCTCTCCCGGGAAGAAGCGATTGTTTTTTATTGTTCTGACAACTTCTTCACGCTGGAAAAGAAACCCAGAAATGAAACAAAACAAGACAGGTGGAAACGAGACAAGCAAAATGCTTAATAGGAAGACTCAGCCGTCATTCCCTCCTCTGCTGGTTAAGAACTGTAATTTAATCACAATTTTCTTTTGTAAAGTTCACGCCCGAAGAAGATTTTTCCTCAAACTTAAATTTCCCGATGCTTTTAGGCTGTGCACATTTCCATTTCAGCCTTGTGAAAACAGGGAGCGGGGTGAGAAGTTATCCCTGGTATATCCCTGGTGGTGTTCCCATTTCCTTGCTGACGGTATCTAGTATCCGGTCGTCATGTGTATGAAAACTCAAAAGGAATTAACTAAAGACTCATCTCATATTGACAAAGTGCTGCATAATGACTTCAGAAGTAGGCCTGTAATCAGAATAATGCATTCTCCACAACAGACATGGTTACTTTCTGTAATTTCAGGCACTGTTTGTGGCAGGCACGCACAGTCAGACTTAATGAGTCCAAGATATTTATGTTGAAGACGAGGTATGACCATAAAGGGGGACGCTAAAATTTACTTCTGATTTGCTTAAAGGTTGTGCAAATGCTTCATATTTAGTATTTGGAAACTCATATTACTCTTCTGAATAAGTGATGCCAGCTCTCATGCCTGCGAGAGAGACCACAAAGTAACCTCTCATGGCAGAAAGTTATTTGTCTGCCACTGGAAAATGGGTTTATGCCCCATACACTGAAACATCAGATGAACTATGTTTTGAAATTGTTTTTTTTCTGTCCAATTTGATATTTATTAATTTAAAAACAAAATGTAAAGATTTTATATGCCACCTCTGAATTCATTGCCATGTACTAAGCGGTGTCCCTTCAAAATTGCATGTAGAAGCTCTCACTCTGGAAATTACTGGTTCCCTAAATAAGTGGAGCAGACAATTATGGTTATAAATGAAGTCATAATGGTAGGCTTTTGCTTACTTGCACTGGGCCTCATCGGAAGAATCCACACCAGTGCTCACAGCACACCCTCCTCTCTTTTCCTCTTGCCCTTCCCTCCTTCCCTCCCTCCCTCTCTCTCCCCCTCTCTCCTTTATCTCTCATGTGAGGACACATAAGAATGACACTAACCTGCAAGTCAAGAGTAGAAGTCTCATCAATTTTCTTGAATTCTCTTGGCAATTTGATCTAGGGATTTTAGCTGATTTGAGATTTGAGTTTCAATCCAAATTGTGAGAAAATAAATCTCTGATATTACACCACCCATTCTCTGCTGTTTTCTCATGGCTACCTTGACCAAATAATATAGTCATTTGGTCACAGGTCAATTGTAAAATACAGACAAACATGAATGTTCAGAAAGCAACTGGATCACTTGACGACTTAGCAAAACAATGTCAGTTCATTCTCATCTAGGGCGCATGACTTCCCCATTCATAAATTTTTACCAGGCCAACATAACCAGGTATGGGTACCCACCCAAATCTCACTTCCAATCAAGAGAATGCCTGGTTAGTCCTATAAACACCAATGCCACTATACCAATAAACAATTTTTGCCTGGTAGGTTGTAATTGTAGCATGCAGGGTTCAGCATCTGGTATGTCCAATGATACCTTTTCTCCTTCAGTAGCCTGCATAGCATCCTTCAGCAGCATGAAAGCTAACCACTAGGGCAAATTTCTTGGCAAGTTCATGATTAATGTTATGTCCTACAGCCTGCAGCATTGTCTTCAGATTTGTTGTGTCCTCAACCATGTAAAGAGAAGTTTCTTATTACAGAGTCTAAACTATTATGAGTGCTGTGTAAATGGGTCATCTATATCGTCTTCCCTACACCAAGGCTCAGAAGAGAAAGCAGAAAGAATGTAAGAGAGAGTATATAAGGATTAGTTGTGTGAAATGCTCATCCTTTGGCATGACATGGCTTTTGCAAACATGACTTCAACACAGTTGTGGTTACCTATACAAGATAAAATGGGTAAAAGTGGAGGAGGTACTGTTAATATTCAGCCCATAGCTGAGAAATGGTTGGAAGTCAGTGGTTGCTCAGTGAGAAAGAACCACTTTCTTTGGGGTTGGGTGGTCATTATTAGGTTGTCCATCTCCCAGTGGCTGAACCTACACACATGTATACATAGATACCACTAATTGGACTCAGTGGATTATAAAATAAAAGTAAATATTAACTTGGAAGGGAAATGTGGTATGGAGCAGGCAAAGTTAGAAGGAGAAAGTAGGGACTGAGATGACCAAGATATATGTTTGATATTTTGAAAGAATAAAAGAAAAGTATAATGAGAAAAATATGAGTGTTTTATGCCATTCAGGGTCTAATCCTGTAGACTTAGTACACAATGGGTTACTGCTACTGTAGACTTTGTTCACATTGGGTTACTAATACTGTAGATTGAATACACATTGGATTAAATTGGGTATGATTCATATGAAATGTTTATTTCAGATTTCTGTATTTTCCACATTTTGTCGTATCTGCATAAGAACTCATTAGAAGAATACCCCAAATCTGAAGCCCCCAATCTGAAATTATTGACAATATCAGAGTTTACATCTTTAAATGTGGAATATTGGTTTGTGATTTTGATATTTTCAGAAATAATATGTGTATGTTTTGAACCTAAAACAGTCAAACTCTTTCTTTATGTTGTCTTTCAAACTAAAGTATTTTGAAGTGAACTCCATGGAGTATTTTCTACTTCTCAAGATGTTGAAATGCATTTGATTTGTGACACATGGGCCACAGATAGCATGATCTGTCTGTCTGCTTTTTCTGGGACTGAAGACATTCTGTTTTGTGAAACTTTCAGTGGTAATACCAGGATTCTCGGTGTGATAGTCTATGCTTATAGTTCCAGCACTTAGGAGATTGAGAAAGAAGGATTATGAATTTGAGGTGGGCCTGCATTACATGCCGAGAATAATTTGTCTCTGTCAATCAATCAACCAATCAATTAATGTAAAAATCTCTCCAGAAGAACTGGAATATATGGTAACTTTTAGTATAGCTTTGTGATCTAGCTACCATGACCACTAGAAAATCAAGTACTAGCCCTTTCCTTGGAGAAATGGAATTTGCAATAAGGATTTTCAGATAGCATCTTGTTAAAGTTAAGCAATTACACTGGTAATTTTAGTAAATATACTTTTAATACAATGAATCGTAAATTAGACATAAGAAATTGCTGGCTAGGGAAATGAAAAGACTTTAAGAAAAAATAAAATGGTTGTTACTGTTATGGCTTAAGGGTTAAGAGTTGGGATTGGAATTATTACAATTAGCTGATTAAGAGGCTTAAAGGAAATGTAACATTTTCTTGAGATATTGACTCCCCAGTACATATTCAGGCTGGCTGTTATGGGCTCTCAGGACAATGAGGTTAGTTATACAAGTGTCTTTAAGACTTTAAAATGGAACAAATTGCCATTACTATAACTAAGTACTTTTCTGAAGTGGTCGAGTGACTGACAGTAGCAAAGACTCAGCTGTGAGGTCCCTGCCATTCTACAACTGAAGTCTTACTGTACCTCCTTGATTTTGATTTTAGAAGAATCTTTCCACTATGTTCATTATTGAACCTGATGTAAGACCCATGATCTTGTATTGCATGCCTTTAATTGTGTTAGAGATCATGTCTTCTGTATCTAACTATAGATTACTCATTTGGGAGAACTCAACTAACTGAGCCCCAGCAAATCTGAGCTTGGTTTACAGCATCCCATTGCAGCATCATAGAATGGGACAGAACAGGACAGGAGAGAACAGGAAAGGAAAGAACAGAATGGAATAAAGTAAATTTGTTAGATTATAGTTGAGACAGTAGTTTCATAGTAAATAATTCTGAGTGAGAGTTATAAAAGAGGAATAGGGAAAAGCCTTAAAATGTTCTAGGTAGTAATAGTTATGACCAGTATTATATATCAATTATCTATTATGAAATCTGTGATTATTATTCCAAGACTTAGGTGTTGAGGGCCAAGCGACAGATTAGTGCTCAGACACAAATGAAACACCTATATAATATTCCTTTCCAAGGCTGGGAAACTATCATGAGAGAGGGGGTAAAAAGAGTCTAAGAATGAAACTTTGAGTGTCTACCTGAGACACAGCCTGCAGAGGCCTGGAGGAGCCTTGTGGAACTCCAAAAGCATCCTTCTTCTCCATGGAAACATTCAGGGGCCCCAAGACTAACCAGCTTGGACCCCAGATCCATCAAGTCTATCCAAGTTGGGTCCACATGGGACAAAACCTGCAGACATGAGTTACAGATGGCACCCTGAGCTCCATTGCCCAGTTCTGAGCTCTTTAGTCTCAAGGAGCTTTGTGGGAATCCAAGAGCATTCTGTTTCTCCCTGGAAACCTTTGAGTATCCCAAAACTAACCAGCTTGGAATCCCGTTACACAAATCTTTTTCTTGTTGGGTCCTCCTGGGACACAGCTTTAAAAGACACTTTGAATGCAGTCCTCTGAGCTCCATTGTCTATCTCTAGTTTGCTCTTCAGGGTTGAGAACCCTTGCAGGTCCCCAAGAGACCCCTATTTCCCTATGGAGGCCTAAGGAGATTCCAAGAATTACCAGCAACATATAACATATAACATTTAATATATAACATGATATATTATGTATATATACACACATTTATATATATACATGTATATATATACATATATATATATATCACAGCTCACAATTTTTAAACTTATCTTTATCTATTTTATTAAATGCTATTTTGACATAATTTTTTTGAGACATATTCTCACTATGTAGGCTGGTCTCAAAATTCAGAGAGATCTGCCTTGTTCTGCCCCTCAAAGGCTGCAATTAAGATGCATGCTATTATGCTTAACTTCTGATATAAATTTTGTTTGATTACATATCTCTTTTTATGGATACTACACCATATTCATGCTTTAGATTTAAGCTGCTACACATTTGCTTGTTTCTTTCTTCTTTATAAATATCTATGTGGTTAACATATTTATTAATGAGTTTGTATGCTTAATCTTTTCTTTAAATCGAATTTCTAGAAGTTAACATAGTAGTATTTTTATGGGTTTTGATGTATATTCATAAATTACCAATAATTTTGATTGTAATATTGGAGAATAATATTGATTCAACATTTCTCCATGTACCACATAATTATTTGCTTTCTCACACTATCAGAAAAATAAGTACACGCATGATACATTGAATGTGAGACTGGTAAGTTGAGCTATAAGAACCATGTATTCCTCTACCTATACCTTTTCTTCTGTACACCAGCTTTTCACATTTTGCCAGTTTCCTACAGGCATATTCATTTCTTTCTATGTCAGAGTATATTTATCTTAGGAGTAATGACATACTGTGTGTTAATTTATGGCAGTCCAATTTCCTCCTAGCGTGTGCTTTTCAGATTTTGCTTTGGAAGGCATTGTTGAATACATTTGGAGCTTTCACATGAGAAAAATCTATCAGTCTTTTATTTTAGGCACCACTCTTCCTATTTATGTATTTGGAAATAGTCTCTCCACTCTTAGAAAGATATTTATCTGAAACAACACATAAAACATTGTTTTGCAGTGTTGCTATTTTTAGTGATATTATCCTGAAACTGTGTGCCTATAAACAAGGTGGAGAAAGAGAAAGGGGTGGAGGGATGGGAAGAGGGAGAAGGAGAGGGAGAGGGAGAGGGAGAGGGAGAGGGAGAGGGAGAGGGAGAGGGAGAGGGAGAGGGAGAGGGAGAGGGAGAGGGAGAGGGAGAGGGAGAGAGAAAAAAGCAGGAGAGGATACATGTGAGTGATAGCTGCTAGTGATTTGCCTGGCACATACTTACGACATGACTTCTCTGTCTGTCTGTCTGTCTGTCTGTCTGTCTGTCTGTCTGTCTGTCTGTCTGTCTTTATCTGTCTCTCCCTTCCTTACTTATTTCTCTTCCTTCCTTGCTTCTTTTTTCTTTGTTTTTCTCCAGTAACTAAATGTAGCAAGACTGATGAGCAGAACATTCAGTGAAGTCAAAATGATTGTCCTTTGTAAGAACAGTAAGCCTGTATTAGATTGTTCTGACAAGAATGCCTTCCTTACTCATTGTGGAATATGCATTATCAAAAGCAATGCACTTTTCTCTTAGGTTGGTAAGGCTCTGTGCAGAATCTTACCCATCCTTGGCTTGTCAGCCTGTTAAATTAATAACTCTGTCTGGGGGGTCCATTTTCAGTTTCAAGCTATATACTTTGGCTGCCAAAATGTTGGTATTGTTAAAGATAATAAAATATTATCTTTTAATAAATAAAAGTATTACCAGGACAAAAAGGGCTAGCATGATTATGCTATATATGTCATTCTTTAAGCTTGACCAAAATAGAAATACTGACCTGAAGCCATGGTTAATTTTCTCAGCAGTATCTGCTGCATCAGCATTCAGCAGAGCAGCATTTTTTAAATTCATAAGGCCACTATGCAAAATTAAAACATTCAGAGAGTTGTTAGAATTATTCCAAATACACTGCAAGTGTCTTTAAACTTTTTCCTAATTACAATGACTACTGCTGTAAATTTTAGAACTAACACGAATCTGATGGTATTTGGCATAACACTAGAGATGGCTCCTTACTCTTAAACTCTGAGCCTCCTTCCAATAATTTGAATAGGATAAAAAGCATCAATTTATTGGTCCGAATGCCTATCTAAATCCTCTTGTATATTCAACACATTAGTAGTATATATATATATATATTTTTTTTTTGCTAAATGATTAACAAAAGTAGCTGTCTTAACATCTTGTGTCAAAGCAATTGCAGAAGCAGTGGTGCTAGCAATTAATGGGATTAAAGCTGTTATACCAGCAATAATCAAACCCAGTACCCTCTTGCTTTTGCTTAAAGCCTGACTCACTTCTTCCAGTACTTGTTCCAGTACTTCCAGTACTTTTCAGTCTTGTTTATGAAATAAAAAAGAGGAAGAGGCAGAGAGATTTTGGGGCTACTTGGCAAGAATCTGATATGGGCCAAGGACAAGGAAATGGGCTACTTGGCAGGAATATGACACTGGCCAAGGACAATAAAGTGTGCTTCAGACAGGAATCTGACATTAGACTAGAAAAAAGAAGTAATTTCAGATAGGAATCTAAACATTAGGCTAAAACAAAGAAGTAATTTCAGGAAGGAATCTAAGTCTTAGGCTAGAACAAGGAAGTAGGTTTCAGACATGAAAATGACTTTGGGCTAGAACAGGGAAGTTGGCTCAGATATTTTGGTCATCCTGACAAGCCCTTAAAAACAGTGACCATAGGAGTGTTCATGGAACTTTGTTTATTGCCTTGCTTGCTCTTTGACTATTTGTGTTTATTTTCTTGCTTGTTCCTTGACTATTTGCATCTATTGTATTGCTAGTTCCTCAACTTAGAACTGACCTTAATACTTGTGTGTAATTAAAATGGCATAAAAGCAAAAAGGAGGAAGGGGAAAGGAATCAGGGGTTTCTAGGGAGGGGAAATGGGGAGAGGAGATGACATCTGAAATGTAAATAAATAAAATATCCAACAAAAAAAGAACTGTGAGAAGGCATGGCATCAATATGAATACTGTAGCTGTCAGAAGCTGGCCTCTTGGGTACCTTTGATTGTCATGATGAGGGGTTGCTATGCGGGATTCTCATAGCTTCTGTAAGTGCTTTCTACATGGATGGGTCTTGGAGTGGAGCAAGGAGATTGTTGGTGTGGGAGACACTCAGTGGTTATACTGGCGTGTTTGTTAGAGACAGAAAGTTGTTTTTCAGTGCTTTCTATGTTTTCAAAGGTTCATCCTCTTGCATCTTCTTGAGCTGACAAACAAAGCACAGACTCACATGACTCACTTATGATAACTAGGATTTATTGAGACTCTAGCTAAAGTATGAAAATTATTCCATCAAGCAGAAGGAACTAGGTTTTCTGAGTACTCTAGAATCTCAATTCTGAGGCAGGAAGGTTCTATCTGTGCCCCTAGGTCTCAAGTCAAGTCTTGAAAGCTTCAAGATAAATTAGCCTTGGCTTTGGTACTGGATGGTCAGAGATTTTTGTGCTGTGGAGGTTGTTTTTAGGATTGTACACATACTGAGTAGAGAAAACCAGAACTGGGGACCAGAACAACATACAGAGAGTAGATATGTCATGCTTAATTATCATTATATAGCTGAGGACTTTGGAAAGTGTTTATCTGAAAGCTGCCCACTGTGAGATCAAGTGATGTTGTTTGACTCGTAAATGATATTTTCTTTATTTACATGTTATTATGTTTAAAAATAAAGAACAGCTGAAGACTAGTCAGCATCAAGTGAAGGGGAATAGAAGGGAATAGAGTGACTACCATCCTTCATACAGTAAATTGATACCAAGTACAAGAAATGTTTTTCGTGTAATTGAGTCAGTGCACAGGTCTTTCTGAAATTAAAGAGTGTGGGTGGGTTGGTCTTGTTCATAAGCAGACTCCTTGGGGAGGGATAAATTCACTTTAGGAAAAGAAATTGTCCTTCATGGATGTGACTGGTGGTGATTCTTTTGTGAGTTAAAGGGTATTTTACCTGAGAATTCATTCCCACACCCAGTGGTGGGACGTTTGACATCTGATCTAGTTCTTGCTTTGTTAAGAACCAAGACAGGGGCAGTGGTAAGAACTGAGACAGCAAGTAGATGACTAGAGATTTGCCTGGCACCAGTGGATAGGTATAGGCATTTCTTTAAAAGGAGTGGAAACTGAAAAGAGAAAGATGACATATTTAACTATGTAATTTATTGCACACAATGACCTGAGACAGGTGGAGAGGCTATGAGTGGCAGAGACCATAAGTCCTCAAAGAACACACACACACACACACACACACACACACACACACACACACACCCCTGAACACTTTTGTTAATAATTTATGTTCTTTCTTATTATGCCTTCATTCTTTTATGCATCCCAAAGTCTCCATTGTACTCTCTGACCTTTCCTCATGGTGCTGATGACTAGAATGTTGGAACATTCTATAATGTCACTACTTACAGGCATTTAATTCGAAATGTGGGCTGCATGTTATAGTATCACTATCATATGATAAGAGCCCCCAATTATTTGAGTAACATAGAACATAGGAGTTAATGTTGCACTGCCCTTCATTTTATGATCTTATAAATGCAAATAATTCCTAATTGTGCCTCTGGATAACTTCTGACTCTTTTGTACAATTGCCATTTTTAACTTCAAAAGCTTTAATGTCCCCAGCTCTCACTGCAGAGTAGTGCAAGTTCTTTTTAGACGTATTCATCTTGAGGGCACTGGATAACAGTGGTTCCCTGCAACTGAGATGCAAGTTTCAGTGTCATATTTTGGTAGCATTCTTAGTGATTTAAAGAGCCTTGCTGGCTTGAATTTCCTTGAACTAAAGCCTTACCATTCAAAGTGTATGATAGCAAGTAGCTAGGTTAAGGTAGCCACTCAAATTCTTGCCATGTCCCAAACTCTGTATAACTCAGTATACTTCTACAGAGTTAGGATGGCATGCACAAGCCTTACTTTAGCTGTATGGTGTTTTATCTACAGGTTTATTGTAGTAAAATCATCGTATTAAAATTTAAATATAATGATAAGGCAAAGTATGTGATTTAGATCAGTGATGTGGACTTCATTTAGGTATCATATAGAGCCCAATCAGGAGCTGGACTATTATGCTGCAAACTTTATCTTGCTGTCAGAGCCTACACAAAACAAAACAAAGTGAAACAAAACCAAAACAAAATGACCCCCCTCAATCATCATTAAGTTCACATGTGTGGTTGAAGTTTTAAAAGACTAAAGATGCAACTGAATACATTTCAATTAGCAACATCTCACTTTCATCACTGTGGGTGGAGCATCATAAAGAATAAACCAGGGAAAGCCATGGGAGCTCATTTTCAGCTTGTTCTGAAGCTTTGGGAAACTACACAGCAGAGGAATAATCTGGCTTCTCAGTAAGAGAGAGTTAATAGAAATATATTATTGGATTTAAGTTTGCGATGTGTGATTTAAAAAGCTGGTCTAGAATCTACTTCCAACCTCCAAACTCATTGGAAATGTCCAGATTCAGGAATGCCCAAAGCCAGTCTTTACTTTCACGACTCCTTTTGAGGAGAAGGGATTTGGACTCATGCTCTATAATGGAATAGTCTCAGGGAGTGTAGTGTTGGAATGACAAAAACAGTTCAGGGTGTCACAGATCGTAACTAAGAGGTAGCCACATCACACTGGTGACTACTGCCTGTGCACTGGACCATCCGCTGCCTGATCCTACTTGCCCTTGGGGGTTGGAGGTGAGGTGGCGTGCAATCAAATGCACAGACGTCTGGGAGCAGGTGAGACATGCTGCAGCAAGCTTCTCTAAACGCTACTGCAAGCTCTTTTAATACCCTCCTCTCGCACCACATTGGTCCCAAGAAAGCATCTCTTCTAAACAGCAGTTCCTTATTGGCTGGCATCGACTGTGTCAGCAATCTCACGTCTCTCAATTAGGTCCACCTGCAGGAGATGCCTTTGAAGCTGTGTGGCCCCCAGCATTTATGCAGTGGCAGTCACGTTGTTCCGCTGACTATTATTAATCATGATAACATACTCTTTCTATGGTTTGGCCAAATCAAATACACAATTAAATCATCCAAGAGAGCTAGTCTTGACTTCCCGCGTTTCTGCAGAGAATGGGTGTGGTCCTGACATGCAACTTTCTCTGTTATACAGCCTGACTGTGGTCTCTTTTCTCCCAGTAGTAGAGCAGATACACAGGCCGGGGAAAATGGGGATGACAGTGTTCAGGGTAAGAAGCCACTGGATAACAAAGGAGCGCTTCTTCCTAGTCTGGCGTAGTCTCACCCTCTCTGTGACCTTTTAGTTCCAGTAAAACACAATGCTGTTCTGCTCTTGTGTAATCCACGTTTGGTTTGTGTACTATTCCTGAATCAGCTCTCAGACTAAGTGACCGCAAGTCAAGCATATTTTTTTTTATAATGCCCCTCAGCAAAAAATGCAATTTTTGTTAAAAAAAAATACTAAAATTTAATGCCAATATCCTAAGACAGAACAATATGGCTGGAAAGTTACTAGTGATTGTTCTTTGCTATTACTATCGCCTTTGGTAAGTTCTTATTAGATATTTAGAAGCTGTTCTCCTGCTGAAGTACAACTGTTGTCTGAATTTGTCAGTTATGTTCTGATGGCTCAGTATTCAACATATTTCATTTTCTTTGCTGTCTGGCCTCTAGGTGGGGACAATGTCCTAAAACTCTGAGTAGCACTGTTAGCTAGTTAGTATGCCTGGGCGGGGCTCTAGGACCTGGTGGGGAGGTAGAGCCATGGGGAAAATATTCTATTCTTTCCTCTTCTGGAGCTCACCAGAGGACTGCTCCAAATGTCTGCCTCCTTCTGGTTTCTCTTCCTCATTTTAGTCACCTCCTCGCTAGAATAATGTAGGGTGGCAGACACACTTTCATTTCAAATGTCCCTTGATCTTTCAGCTGTGTTTCGTTTTAGAATTTCTGCCGTGGATCAATTTTCTCTACTTTAAACTTTTTTTTTTGAGATTTATTTTTACTAAAATCTACGGAACATCTGACAATATTCAGTATTCCATTCTTTTTCTTTTCCCCTTCCCTCTAAACTAAAACTCTCTTGTTCTAGCCCGAGTGCCTCCAAATCACAGGATCACAGACTGGTAGAGAATTTTAACCCACTCTTATGTATGTACAGTTCTTTTAGTTTTGGAAATAAGTTTCTCTGCAAATGGATTTCAGATGCAGCTGAAAAGTGGGAAGTAGGGTTGATGCTGTCAGTCCTAGACAATGTGGTAGAAATCACTAAGTGAGAAAAGAGTGTGTGTCTGCAAAATGATGTAATAACGCTCATGAAGAGAGCAGGGGAAGGAAGAGGCTGGGTCAGAATTCTCCAGATAAACAGCCTTGTGTGTGTGTGTGTGTGTGTGTGTGTGTGTGTGTGTGTGTGTGTTTACACAAGTTATGTACACACACTATTTTTTTCTATTGGATATTTTATTTATTTACATTTCAGATGTTATCCTCTTCCCCTGTTTCCCCTCCGTAATCTCCCTATCCCATCCCTCTTCCTTCTTTTTTACTTTTATACCATTTTAATTACATGCAAATATTAAGCTCAGCAAATAAGTGCACACACTATTTTAGGGAATAGTAAACACTGTAGCATTTTGGTGGCTACTAAGTTTGAGATCTGTGGAGCACATTGAAGACTCAGGCAGGAATCAGTGCTGCAACTTGAGGAAAGCAGAGAGGCCAGAGGATTGAGTGCTTGTGAATTCAGACAGCTGTGGCTACTTAGGATACCCTGCCTCGAAAAAATCAAATCAAAACAAAACAACAAAAACAAGAAAGAAAAAAAATAGCTTTTAGTTGATTGGAATATCCTCACATGAATCATCTGTAATTCTCATTTATTGTCAACTGTCGCTATTAATCACATGTTACATGTGAGGAAGGTGCTTTTTTGTTATGTAGTTATATGTGTAGGCCTTTGATAAGGTGGCAAATGAACAAACATCCAAGGGATGTAATAGGGGAACTTACTGATACACTGAGTGCAGACAGAATCAAGGCCTATGCAATGACCCCTAGACTAGAACACCTGAAAGCTCAATAATCTAGGATCTTAGCTGTCAGACTTTGACACATTCCACACCACATCCCTAGTTATGTGTTTTCCACAATTTCTTAAAATCACATCATTCAATTCTATATAGGATCTTAGCAAAACTGCCCTCTGAAAGGATAAAGCAATGACATTCAGTCATTCCTAAGGTCAAAATCATCCCAGTGGCACAAGCACTGTCTCCTTTCTTTGAATCTCTCAGAGACAGTTTATTATGCCCTGGAATCCTGGCTTAGCAGTAACTATATTTAATTTGCTTGTCTATATTTTTTAATGGAAAAAATGAAACCCAACCTATGTACCATTTTGTATCATTTTAAAGTTGGTGAATTTCGAGAGGAATCATCCATGAATTCACAAACACCCACCAGTAGTACTATAGCCCCCCCCACATACACATGATTCTTCTGTCTTTAGAAGATGTTTTTTTCTATAGTCTTATGTAACTTTTTGTGTATTTGAAAAAATAAAACAAAACAAGTCTTTGTTTCGCCTATTTGTGTCTCGCTTACAAGCTTCAGATTTCTGTGTGTGTCCCCACAGATAATGCTGGGGTTTGGCTGTTAATAAAACTGTTTGTTTTCTCCTTTTCTCTGAAGTTCTTGAAAGTGTGTTTAGCTTGCTTGCCTATGAAGTGTAACAGCTCTACTGTCTGATGGACAGGTTACACTTAGAAATTAAGAAAGACTGGCAAACGACAGCCAAGGCTCCTAAACTTGAACATGATTCTAATGCAAGTGACATTTAGCTTGCAGCCTCCTGTGGACTTGCAAAAGGCTGGAGCAAAAATTGTTGTTTGATTTTAGATATGATCGTGAATTTACAGACGTACAACAATATTTCAGGGTCTAAAGAACAATTAAAGCAGAGTTGGTTTTCCCCTCTAAGAATTTACCCTTAGTATTACTGCTGGGGTTTGAAAAGGGAGTTCTTCTGATATTACTGAATTAGAACGATGCCTTCCTAGCTGTCCTTTTCCTGAACTTCTCTCAGACATGTGTATCAGAGCAGCTGTATCATGGATCATATGCAGTTTTTTATGTTGGCCATCTGATACTTTCACATTCAGAAGACACTAAGAACAGAATGCAGCTCACTTCCCTCTGTGCTGCATGACTGATATTTGCTGTGAGTAGCCCCCTCCTCTCTGAAAATTTATGTCTGATTAGTTTTAATATCTTTTTAAAGGACTTTTAAAGATTTTTTTTTATTTTTAGTATATGTGTATATATGTATATGTGAATATATATGCATATGTATGTATTCATGTATGTGTGTGTGTGTACATGATTAGAGGGCCCTGTGTGCACTAGAAATGGCACTCAGGTCCTCTGCAAACATGTGCTCTTGACTGTGAGGCATCCACTCCTCTTATGCTCCTGCCTCAGTCTCCCTCTTCCCCTCCTCAGTTGTTTTTCCCCCAGCATTCCTCATTCTACATTCATGACACATGTTCCATTACTCTGCCTATTCCCGTCCTTAAACTTGATGTTTCTTTTCTCACGTTCCTTTATAGTTTCCTGGTCTCAATCTCTCATATATGAAACTTCAAAGAGAGGATCTTCATATGTGGGAGAGCATGTGTTACCTCTCTTTCTGAGCCTGAACTATCTTACTTGGTATAATATCCATTTTCCTGAAAATTACATGACTTCAATTTTCACGTTGACTGAACAAAGTTCCACCATATGTGCGGCATTTTCGTTATCTGTTCATTGTTGATGAACTTCTAGTTTATTCACCACAACCAGTTGGTCCTCTGAGACTTCGGGTAAGACTGGATCCCCTGAAGTCCTCCCTTCTCTTGAGTTCCCAGTTGCTTTGTGATTATTCCAAACAGAAAACATTGCTTGATGACGCCTATCTGAAGGGTCATGCACACAGTCACGGATTTCAAATTCCTCAACATCTAAAATAACCTGATGAGTGAAATAAACGCATTTTATGGTATTTCCCTAAATCTCACCAGAGCACCTGAAGGATTCTCTGTGCCAATGTCCTGTTAAATACCAGCATCGCAACTTTGTTTATTTATTTATTTTTCTTTATCAGGCCCTCTTAAGTGAAAGCCGGTAACTGGAGTGAGACCCAGAAGCCTAAATCATGTCGTCTAATTTAATATTTCCAGGGCAAGTGCTACCTCTTCATTTATCCAGGGCTCACAAATCCATATTTCTTTTCGCTCCTTTCTCTTAACTGTGACAAGAACGGCTCTTTTCGAACTCAGGCAGTAGTGAGCCAAGCCTCCTAAAGGAAATTATGGTGAGACTGGGAGGAGAAGGTTGACAGTTATCAGCACTCAATGTGACAAGAGCATCCATCATGTCTGCATTTAGGCTCAGGGTCTAGGGAGAAAGGAAAAGCAATAAAGCAAACAGAAGTATGGAGGTTTGCCGGGTGAGTCAGTGAATACCGTGTCTGTTAACCTCTTGCTGAGACTGAGGGCTCTAGGTCTTGCCCTCCTATACCTGGGGCTGTCATGAGATACTTTCCTGCACCGGAGGGACCTGCTAAACTCTGCTCTTATTGGCTCCTTTTTTTGTATTGTTTTCCTTTTGTTATGGTTGCTTATTAAGAGCTCTTTATAAACTACCTTACAAGGTAGGGAATTATTTTCAAGATTATAATAACTAAATATTATTTTATTGTGTTTTTAAAAACACAATGTAATTGTGCACTTTGGCAGTATTAATTAAGTTCATATTGGGGTTTAGCAGATCTCTAGAATTTGCATTTTACAAGGTGGAGATTCAATACTCATTGAAGAAGTTCCCACTCGCTTTTAGTAACCAGCATTCTCTTCATGACTTCGGGTTCTTAATTGAAAACAAATAGTGCTTACCTTTTAGTAGCTAGATCTTTTTTACTCAAAGGTTATCTGTGCAGTAGTAAGTTGGAGGATTTCTTTCCCTTTTAAGATTCAGTAACAGTGCATTATAAGTATGCACTATGGTTTCTTTTTCCATTTAACCTCCATTGGGCCTGTAGGCTACTTTCATATCTTATCTATTGTAAACAAAGCTGCAGCAAACATTTTTTTTGTACCATTGTATTTCAAATGTTTACAGTATGTATGATGTAATACAAAGGAGTTTCTAGCCTATGGTATAACATTTAGAAACATGAAAAATAATATGATAATTTGTATAGATGGGTAGATAAGATAGAAGCTTTAATTGAAAAGTATTATTTGCCTTTTGACTAATGAAAAAGGAGAGAGAGAAATGAAGTGTTCCCTGGTCTGTGTATTTGGTGATATATCTGATGTTTGCATTGATTCATTATGGTGAAGATGACAGGCTGATTCAATGAGGTTAGGAGTGGACACTGAGGTTTTGACAAAGTTTCCTATCTGGGAACATAATTTCACCCCTAAGTGATCACGTTGCTTCCCATCAGAAACTATTATTTGTTTTTTCTTTCATTCATTCATTCATTCATTCATTCACTCATTCATTCATTCATTCACTCATTCATTCATGTGTGGTGTATCAATGTGCATGAGTACATATGTGCATGCATGTGGAGGGCAGTGGTCAATACAAGGCTCTACAATACTATCTTCTAGTTTTTTCTTTGAGCCAAAATCTTCCATTGAACCAAGAAATCATTAGTGAAACAGGACACAGGAACTTCCTCTCATCGATCAGGTTACAGGTGTGCAGCCTTTTACTTGAGTGCTTGAGATCTGGGTCTCCATCCTTGTAAGGCAGACGCTTTATCCACTGAGCTGCCTCCCCTCCCCAGCCTTCCATCAGAACATATTAATAGCATTTGAGAAATGCAAATCTGCTCACGGAATAAAACTCACTCTGTTTATATAGAAAGGAAGTTCCTTATTACTTGGATTTTTTTAACGTTTCTTCTCTCTTTTCTTCATTTTTTTTGGTGGGGCGGGGGCTGGGGGGGAGGCTGAAAGAGGCACATTTAGCCATTTGACCTGAATTTTTATCTTCAACCTGACAGTTATTTTTTCCACAGTTTTATTTTTTTAGCAGTTTTTGTTTTTACCTCTTATCCTCCTGGTGCTCCAGTTATACACACACGCACACGCACACGCACATGCATACATACACATACACACACACTAAAATTAAACAGGATAATATGTGTTACAACATTCATATTCAGAAAACTGACAAACATATTTCCATTCTGAATCTTATCTCTTAATCCTCTTTTATCCTCACCTAGAATTCCAGTGAATCCTGGTTCCCTGACGGTGAGTTTGCTCATATCATCCCCTTCTTATGTGAAACTTCCATCTGTTTTCTATCCATTCAAACATTACACATTCCCAAAGGCCCAGAGCAGGTGCTAATTACTACACAGAAATTTCTGGATAAGTCGTCAAGGTGGCAGGCACCTTGGCAGAGAATGATTATGTTAACTCCCATGTAAGTAAACATATTTAGCATCAAAGTTCTAATCTCACCATTTCTGTGTCACCCAAGAAAGTTAATAAAACAAAGCTTAAAGTTTGTTCAGTTAATTAAATGGCTCTGCTTGAGGAAAGGTTTCACATCTAACCTGGGACTAAACAATCACTTGAATGAGCCAAATGTATTTAGCTATAGAACAGCAGTTTTCAACAATTAGGTTGCAGACTCTTTGGGGGTGGTAGGGTGGATCAAAGACATTTTCACAGGGGTCACAGATATTCTATATGTCTGATACTCACATTTTTGATTCATACCAGTGGCAAAAATTACAGTTATGAAGTAGCAACAGAATGACTTTATGGTTGGGGGTCACCACAACATGAAGAACAATATTAAAGGGTCACGGCATTAGGAACGTTGAGAATCACTGCTCTAGACCTTATAGGGTCTTGTGCTCTTGCTGTGTGTTCTTGTGTGCAGACCTAATCTAGCCAAGTGTCCTTGACACTAACTGGACATTATCTACATCTGTCACACGGAAAGTAATGAAGATTCCTCACTGACATATACTGCTAGAAAACAAGATCAAGATCTGATTATATTTGCTGTGTTATCATCTCTCAGTAAGGAGGGAACCACAATAGTTATTTGGCTAGCTTCTACTGAGAAGAATAATATTAGCTCTGATTTCTTTTCATGGGGGTGAGGAGGTGGTTACTAGACCTTGGTCATTTTGTTGTGTGTCAGAATGTATTTCTTTGGTGACATTGACCTTTTTTGTAAGTTATTTCTCAGGCAACTGAGTTTCCTCTTTTGAGAATTTTGTTTAGACTACATCTTGTTGGTTTATTTTTGATATATAGTTTTTTAAATTTTTTTAAATATATTTTTGATATTAACCATCTATTGGATATAGTTGGAAAGACTCTTTTCCCATTCATTAGACCATCATTTTCTCTGAAAAAAAATTCTATTTTTCATCATATGGAAGTTTTTCAGTTTCATGTGGTGCAGTATATTATTTATTTTTAGTGTCTTGACAATTTGGTGCTCCATTCAGAAAGTCTTTTACTGTGCCAAAATTTCAAGATTACTCTCCACTTTGCTTTTTATTAGATTTAGTGCATTTGGCCTTATGTTTGATGTATTTGATCCATTTGAAGTTGAATTTTTGTGTAGGTGATAAGTATGAATCTATTTGGATTCTTCTACATGAAGTCATCCAGTTTGACCAGAATCACTTGTTGCAGATAGTGTCTTTTCCTTTTTTCAATGTGTATTTCTGTCTCCTTTATAAAAGAATCAGGTGTATATAGATGTGTGGACTTATTCATGAAGCTTCAGTTTTATCCCAGTGATCAACATTTCTGTTTCATGCCAATACTTGACAGAACAGTTCATCTCAGAAAGAGAGCACATCTATTTGCTGGCTAGTCCCTGAGGACAGAGTCAGGAATGCTCTTGCAGTATCCATTGGTTGTTAAGTGTTACTTTTCCAGATACCTTGCTAAGCAGGCATTTAACTCCACTAGATCCAGTATCTCCAGATGTGTAGAGAAAAGAGTTATAGGACTGAGAAGTAAACCCAGTGGATTACCAAAAAACAAGGTTATTCTTGCCTCCCATCTTATACTCAGGTATTTTCCTTATTGGAACCATGAACCAGGTAAAAGGACCCTATTCAATGTGTCTACTGTACACATCCAATGCAGTAGGGTGTCTTTGAGTAATTATTTCATTGTCATTTGTAACAGGCTGCTCCCAAATGTTTCCTTACACATCTGTTTCTACATCACTTTAGTTACTTTTCTATTGCTGTGATAAAACACCATTGTAAAAAAAAAATAGACTATCTGACTTAGGTTTCAGAGGGTTAGAGAACCCATTATAGAGCAAAGGAATAACTGATCACTTATGTCTGTATCCACTACCAAAAGACAGAGAGGGGCGGGGGACGGAGCACCCTGGAAATAGGAATATTTTGAAACCTCAAAGTTCAGTCAGTGATTCCTTCTCCAATAAGGCCAAGACTAATACATTTCAAGCACTTCCACTAACTGAAAATCAAGTTTTCAAATATATAAACCCATGGGGCACATTTTCTTTTAAACCACCATATGCATGCTACAGTTTCAGGTGTCTTTGATTCCGGTTATCTTATTGTCTGTGCTTGGACTTGCCTTCTCTTTCTAAGAATCAAGGGGTTGAGGTCATAGGATGTTAATTTATGAGATAATCAAAAGGGAACCTGAAATAATGACTGAATTGATGTCATTAAATTAAATTCATTAAATTAAGACTGAGCTTTTGATTTGCAAGAGATGAGATATCAAGAGAGCTTTTGTAATAGCAAGAGGAAGCTGTCTGGAGCAGAACATAGGTCCATCAGCTTGTATTCCACAATTTGACTTCCAGTTGTTTGTTTTGCTGCTTCCAGACAGCCCTTCTCTCAGTAACCCTTTTCGAAGATGAAGGTGGTCCTCGACACCATACATGAGATTTTTTTTTTTAATTGACAATTATTGTCTCTGAATGTTTTTTTTTTTAAGGTAGTATAGTGTCCTTATCTTTAAGATAGTATAGTTTTTAGTTGTTTTGTTAATTTCTTTTTTTTTCTTTTTCTTTTTTTCTTTTTCTTTTTTCTTTTTTGGTTTTCAAGACAGGGTTTCTCTGTGTAGCCCTGGCTGTCCTGGAACTCACTCTGTAGACCAGGCTGGTCTCGAACTCAGAAATCCGCTTGCCTCTGCCTCCCAAGTTCTGGGATTAAAGGCGTGCGCCACCACCGCCTGGGCGTCTCCGAATGTTTTAAGTAGGTCCTTTCTATGTATTTTTTTTTTAATTTATGATGCCTAATAAAAAAGAGATTAGCCGGGCAGTGGTGGTGCATGCCTTTAATCCCAGCACTTGAGAGGCAGAGGCAGGCAGATTTCTGAGTTTGAGGCCAGCCTGTTCTACAGAGTGAGTTCCAGGACAGCCAGGGCTACACAGAGAAACCCTGTCTTGAAAAACAAAACAAAAAAGAGATTAATTTTTTTGAGACTCATTTTCATGTGGTCATTTGCTTTTTTGTTACTGTTTTCAAGATGTTTAGAAAACATTTGATTATACTATGTCTAATATATATATATATATATATATATATATATATATATATA
>JANHMN010000014.1:62704183-62719183 GCA_030674055.1 Rhabdomys pumilio
GAGAGAGAGAGAGAGAGAGAGAGAGAGAGAGAGAGAGTGTATAATGTTTTGCAGATTAGTATTCAAAAAATTATACAACTACTTTCTTTGTGTGTCTACTAGATCTTATATCATTTGGAATAGGACACAATTATGGCTTATAAATGTGTCCATTGTCATATTTTAGATTGGACATTTAGAAATCTGAGAGTATGCTGCAGTTTTTGTGTATAAAATGGTATGGAATGAAAGCATACAGTAGCTTAGGAAAGAGGTAATGTCTCCCTGAGTTTACAAAAAATGTGGAGAGTAATGCTATTTAGCCATCATTTGGCCTCCAATATCAAGCACTTGTCTTTTTCTAAAAGCTAAATAGTCATGATATACCAATATTTTGTTCAAGACAGGAACATTTGGAGTTATTTTATTTGCCACTATTATGTATTGAAATATTGCCTTAATTCTTTACTATTTGGTTAAAATTTTATTCCTCAATGGTAATTTGGCAGTGTCTTCTATACTTTCACAGCAGATTCCTCAGCCCTATTGATAATGAGGAACAGGTGACTCCCATTATTTCATTAACTGCATCACCAACCCATTGGCTAAACATACTGGTACTAGTTGGAAAATGCCTATATAAATCAACTTGGCACTCTGTACTCCGAGGTGCCTTTTCCAATACTGTGAACCAGCTTCCTCCTGGGGGCTCCACGTCATATCAATTTACATTATAAATTCCTGTTTCCAGTCCATAGAGTTTTAAGGTTCTATTGTGAAAACCCAGATTTCTTTACTTGTGGGTAAGTAGGAAAGATTAAGAGATAGTGGCTCAAGATTGGAAAAATGACCAATCAATGACTGACCAAACTAAATACCTAGCCCATGTGAGAGATCCAATCCCTGACACTAATTATGATACTCTGCTATGCTTGCAGACAGGAGCCTAGCATAATAGTCTTCTGAGAGACTTCATCCAGGAGTTGATGGAAACAAATGCCCACAGTCAAACATCACGTGAAGCTCCAGGAATCCTGTCAAAGAGTGGAGAACAGGATTGAGCATGCCTGAGAGGTCAAGGACACCACAAGAAGACCTACAGAGTCAACTAACCTGTGCCCACATCAGCTCACCGAAACTGAACCACTAACCAAAGAGCATGTAGAGGCTCTACCTAGGCCTCCTACACATTTGTAGCAAAAGTACAGCTTGGTCTTTATGTGGGTTCCCTAAAAATTGGAGCAGAGGCTGTTTCTGATTTTGTTGCCTGTCATTGGATCCCCTTCCCCTAACTGGACTGCCAGGTGGGGTTTCAGTGGGAGAGAATGTGCTTGGGACTAGATGTCCCAGGGTAAGCTGCTACCCAGTTGGGGTGGGGGTGTGGTGAGGCTTTCCTTTCTCTGAGAAAAAGGGGAGGGATTAATGGAAGGAGGGGTTTGTCAGGGTGAGACAGGAAGGAGAGGAGGAGGATGGGCAGATATGAGAATGCAAAGTGAATAAATTAATGAATAAAATAAAATGAAAAAAGGAGTAGAAAGAAAGGAGGAGAGAGGGGGAGGGAGGGACAGAAGGAGAAAAGAAAGGAGAGAGAAATTGAGAGAGGGAGAGAAAGGGAGAGAGAGGCCCATGGTAAGGATGCAATGAGAACTGATTGATTAATATATAAAAAGTTTTTTATGTGCTTATAGCCATTGATTGATTATAGGCTGAGGTTACAAGAGCACCTCTTTATATGTACTTTGCTGCCACTGGCATACTGCCTTTCATTTTTTTCTTATGATCTTACTAACTCCTCTCCCTCATCCCTATCCAATTAATTTTGTCATTACATTGGAGATCCGCTTGCATGAAATTTATTTTTTTAATGACTTAGTAGATTAATTTGGAAGATGGGAGTATATTAAGTTTCCTGTTGAGTAGATAGAAAATGAGGTCAGCAACGGGAGTCTAGAGAACTTGATTTTGTACCCTGTGAACTAAGATTGGCTTTATCATCCATGACCATGGTCCCAGTCTTACTCACTTATCTGAACGTGGGTGAACTCCATCACTTTCCTGGTTCTGGAGCATTGACTGTGCCAAACTGTCAAAAGTGTCTTGAATGTCTGAATTCCTTTTCCATTGCAACAGCCTTTCTTTCCTTAGGCAGTCAGTTACTTAAATTATAGAGTTAGCAGTGACTTTTCAATTTTCAGAAGCTAATTGAATGTAGTTTCATGAGATATAGAACCTGGATACTCTGGAGGAATCTCTACTTCTGCTGACACTTTGCAATCAACACCAGGCACAGACCTAGACCATTTTCCACAGAGGCAACAAAGCAGAGAGAATTTGGTGAAGGGTTACACTTTCCCTTAAAATATCTGCATTTGGTCAATGCTAAAGCATGTCTGGATGTTCACTATGTGTGTCAAGGTTGATTTCAAGGAGCTAAGGATGATTTCAAGGTCTTTAGATAAGGAAGTTCAATGTAGCTGAGAGAAAGACGAAAGGACCCAGCAGTTGAAGGAGTCTTCTACTGACTTGGTGCCAAGTCTCTCAGGAAAGGGAATCTATTTGTTAATATATTTCAAAATAAACTGTACCCTGGTTTATGTTGCTGTGTAGAACAGTGGCTTTCAACCCTGTATTGTTCTGTATAACTCCAGTTTCAAGCATCTGGCTGCACTTTTTTTTTTGCACTGAGTGCAAATCCTGAGGTAGTATGGCTATTTTGTTTGTGCAGAGACAACCATTACTGGTTCAGTACAATCCCTGATGGCGATTGATAAGTAACTTCTTCATGTAAGTATATAAAGAAAGAGTTTCTTATGAACTGGTTCAAGTGGTTCAATTATAACAAACTACATCAGCAACAGTAGTCCTATGAGCTTACAAATCTTGATTGACTCATTTGCTGTATATCGGCACCTACCAGCCTATCACTTACTTAGCTACTGTTTCTCTCTCTCTCTCTCTCTCTCTCTCTCTCTCTCTCTCTCTCTCTCTCTCTCTCTCTGTGTGTGTGTGTGTGTGTGTGTGTGAACATGAATGATTGTCAAGCCAAAACCTAAAAATCAAAACCATTGTCCATTGTTCATTTAGGAAGGTCTGGTCCTTTCCCTGCCTCCTTGTTGCTTTGAACCTACCCTTCCTTTGACCTACTTTGCCATTACATGGTCATTTCCATGGCCTCTAAAAGGCCTCTGAATAGATACCTTTTCATATTGTCTAATCACTTTTCAGTTACTCAGTTTACATCCATGTTAGCTCTCTGCCTGCTTTCTGTAAGACTTCTCTGAACTCTGCAGCCTTTCAAGTCAATTTTTAGCCATTCTGTGACCTGCATACTACCACATAAAGTATAATGTATGATTGGAGAATTAATTCAGAATTAATTAAAAGAACTTAAAATTTCTGTTTAGTAAAGTAGATTGACATTGTTAATTGCAGCTAATAATATCAATGAAACTTACAAACACACTGTTACATACCAACTTTTACATTGTGGGAAGACATATATGTGTTTGTCTGTCACAACATAGCAATATCCATCTCAACATTAACCCCAGAGAGTCTACCTACTTCTATTGGCCCAACTACTCTCCATTTTCATCTTTTCTAATCTGTGAATTAGGTTATAATAGATTTAGTTAAGAGGGAAACATGTGACTCTCCCTAAATATGAACTCCATGGCCCCTCCTATACACCATCTCTATTTTCTTTGGTCTCCAGCAAAAATCTCAAAGGAGGAAATACTTGATTCCACATTCAATCCACAAAGTATGGATGTAATAGCAAGATTCACAAAAAAAGGAAGAATGTATGGGCTGTGACTGCTGAGGTAGAGTAGAAAAAACATGTAGTGATCTTTCCAGGAACTTTCATCTGAATAGAAAGCACAGACCACAATATTAGCATATATGATTAGAATTTCTTGTCAATAAAGGCTGGTTTGTGTTTATTAGTTTAGTTAGAACCAGAAGTAGATCATTGTGGCCTCGTATTTGTTTGTTAGTGTGAGAATCACTTGATCTACAGAACAGAAAAATGGATCTGCAAGCATTTTAGAGAAATAATTTCAGTGTAGGTCTAGGGAATGTGTTGGGGAATAGGAGGCAACATTGTCCATTCACAATGTTGTGGTTTCTTCCCTGACAAGAAATGAAAGATAAGTAATGCTGAATCATTCAAACGACACGGAATGGGGTCACGCTCAGCTTCTCCAGGTGGATTCTGTCTTTCTTCCTCTTTGATCCCTGTTACAGCAAATGTTAATGAAATTTAAAGGAGACGTGGTAAACAAACACATAGACAAAAAGCAAACAAATAATCCACAATATGCACGGGATGAACTATCATTTAGATTTTCCACACCTCCAAAATAGCAACTTAAGATTTTAGATGTAGAATGCTTTCGTTATATTTTCATTGTTATAGAAGAAAGGAAAAGATAAATGCATAGTTTAGCTGAGGTGTCTGTACGCCACAATGAGGTCACAGAGCAGCATGCTTATGTTCATATAAATTCACATGTGGTAAGTTTAGTCCCTTCAGTTCATCATCTTGAAGTAATAATGCATTCAAAAATAAATATTATTAAATGCTTAATGTGTGGCAAGTACCTTGTATATGCTATTTACTGAATTAGTACAATATTATGTGGTAAGTACATTTTTAATCTTCTTTTGTTTCTTTATTTATATTTTTTTGAGCCACATCTTATTTAGTCCAGACTGTTCTTGTACTCCCTAGTAAATGAATATGATCTTGAACCTTCTGGTCTCTATTCTGAGTACTGGTATTACATATGTACATATGTATAGTGCCACAACTGCCTTATAGATGACAGAGATAAAATCCAGGGTTCTGGGCATGATAAGCAAACATTCTATCTGCCGAACTATATCCCTAGTCCTTTTTGTCCTTTTTTATATAAAGACATTAAGACTCAGATAAGTGATGTCATTGTTTAAGGTCACATGACAGGTGTATAGAAAATTAAGGACCACATTATTTTATATATAAACCAGACACCAGAAATGCCCACTTTAAATCTTATGTTGCTCCTTTCCCTATCTAAGAAGTGGAATGTACTCACCAGGAGTTGATGTTTCATAAAGGAAAGGAGAGACATCAGTGAAGATTGAAGAGATGTACAAGGAAGAAAGAGGTTTGGGATTAGCTTTGATTAACTCTGTTAATGTTCATACCATTTAGAGAAGAGATGTCTGGGAGTGAATTGAACAGGTGGATGCTTTGAATATGTTTATGCACCTGAATTTAGTATTAATTTAACATTTTGATTTTACATGTCACATAGCTTGGATTTTGAGACTATATTTAACATTTTATTCTCCACTAAAAGCAATAAAGTTTGATAGTTTTCAGAGAAGGCTACACCAGCAGTATAGAGCCCAATTTCTACAGTGATGGCATTTTTTGAAAAGTGATGCTTTTGACCTATGCTCATCCAAACTCAAATTATCCCATAACGGTTTCATGTTCTTGCTAAGGTGTCCATATTTCTTTCTAAAGCACTAGATAGTTATGATCTTTCTTGATTGGTGCCTTGCCTTTTATCATCCAGAAAAAGTGGTAGACAAGATGGATTGGAGCAAAGTTCATTCTCTAAGTAGCTGGGGAGTCCTGAGATAAGAGCCTTCTGTGTTAAAGACTGATTCAAATTTTGTAAGTTTATCCACTTTGGAGAAACAAATTCTTAATATTTTCATGAAATACCTTCAAACACATACCAAAACGTCTTCCAATTGTAAGATAAACACCCATGTATATAAACATATTAACAGAAACAAGATGAACACCTATGTTTATAAATCCTTTGTGGAACATTTATAAAATAAAAATACTAAACTCTACCTTTTCTTTGATCATTTTAAAAATGTTTTTAATGTTCTTACAATCTCCTCCAACTCCATTTTTAAACAAGCATGCCCAAACACATGCATACACATTCACAAACATATGCACATGTACTCCCACACACATACACATACCTCCCCACACACACTTTCTATTTTCTGATGAGTTAGTCTTTGAGCTCTACACACACCATGTTTTGTAATATTTTACCTTTCTAATCTCTATCAGATCATAGCTTTCATGCAGATAATCTGAAGATACTCTGTACATAATCCTTGCAGTTTCATTCTCTAAATTTTTAGTCATTCCATACTCATCTATATACATATTTTATATGTATGAATATGTCTGCATATTTCTGTATGTGGAGATATACCTGTATGAAAATACATGTGGACACCAGAGAACACCCATTTTTCTCATGTATGACCCGTCCTTTGTCTTTCTGCATGTTTTGAGCATGGCATGAGCTCTCACTAATCTGTAAGTTATTTGTTAGCTTAGGCTCACAGGCTAGTGAACCCCAGATTTTTCCTAGCTCTCCCTTTTCTAACCACTTCTATATTAGTTCTGGAGTGTCAGACTCAAGCCTTTGTGCTTGCATGGGCAAGAACTTTATTGACTGAACCATCTCCCCTGTTCTCCACACAATGCTTAGCCCTCTCAATGGGCACATGCTGTGCTGAGGCTTTTCATAGTTAATGTTTCTTGAAATGTATTAAGTGTAATTTGTCTTACTGCTCCCTTCTTCTGTGAAATTAGATATTGAAAATTCAATAGCAAAACTCATGAAGTTCTCCTTCTTAATAACTGAGTAGTATTCCACTGTGTAAATCAACCACATTTTTTGTATCCATTTTGTATCCATCTTTTGTATCCTCTGTTGTGAGGCATCTGGGTCTTTTCCAGCTTCTGGCTATCACAAATAAGGCTACTATGAACATAGTGGACCATGTGCATCTGTGGCATGGTGGGGCATCTTTTGGGTATATGCCTAAGAGTGGTGTAGCTAGGTCTTCAGGTAGATCTATTTTCAGTTTTCTGAGGAACCTCCAGATTGATTTCCAGAGTAATTGTACCAGTTTTCAATCCCACCAGCAATGAATTGTTTGTCTTTCTCCACATCCTTGCCAATATATGATGTTGCCCAAGTTTTTGATCCTAGCCATTCTGATTGGTGTAAGGTGAAATCTAAGTGTCCTTTTGATTTGCATTTCCCTGATGACTAAGGACTTTGAACATTTCTTTAAGTGCTTCTCAGCCATTTGAGATTCCTCTGCTGTGAATTCTCTGTTCAGTTCTATACCCCATTTTTTGTTGTTGTTGTTGTGTTGTTTGGTTTCTTGGTGGTTAGCTTCTTGAGTTCCTTATATAGTTTGGATATTAGCCGTCTATTGGATGTGGGGTTTGTGAAGATATTTTCCCCAATCTGCAGGTTGCTGATTTGTTCTATTGGTTATGTTCTTTACCTTACAGACGTTTTCCAGTTTCATGAGGTCCCACTTATCAATTCTTGATCGTGGAGCATGAGCCATTGTAGTTCTGTTTAGGAAAATTTGCCCTGTGTCAATGAGTTCGAGGCTTTTTCCCACTTTCTCTTCTATTAGATTCAGTGTATCTGGTATGTTGACGTCCTTGGTCCACTTGGACTTGAGCTTTGTGGAAGGTGACAAACATGGGTCTATTTTCATTTTTCGACATACAAACAGCCAGTTAGACCAGCACCATTTATTGAAGATGCTTTCTTTTTTCCATTGTATATTTTTGGCATCCTTGTCAAAGCTCAAGTGTCGGTAAGAGTATGGTTTTGCAGGCAAATAGATAGAACTAGAAAATATCATCCTGAATGTGGTAACTCAGACCCCAAAGGACTTGCATGGTATGTACTCACTAATAAGTGGATATTAGACAAAAAGGTACAGAATACCCAGGGTACAATCCACAGAACTCAAGAAGACTAACAAGTCCAAGAGCCTAAGTGAAGATGCTTTAATCCCACTTGGGAGGAAGAAGAATGCAATCACAGGAGGGGGAATGGAGGAAGGGATCTGGGTGGGAAAAGTGACAGGAAGGGAAGAGGGGAACATGATCAGGCATGGGGTGGAGGGGGGCAGAACAGGATTGAAGCTCTGAGGGCTAGCAGAAAGAATAAAAACAGGCAATCTCAGGAGGTAGGAGGAAGAGGGACACTCTAGAATGTACCAGAGACCTGGGAGGCGAGAGAATTTCAAGTCTTAAGGAGAGGGACTTTAGATAAAATGCCCTACAGTGGACAGAGGGAACTTATACAGTCCACCTCCAATAGAAAAACAGTGCATCAAGTGGAGAGATGGGGTTGCCATCCCACAGTCAAAAACTCTGACCCAGAATTGTTCTTGTCTGGAAGAACTGCAGGGACAAAAATGGAGAAGAACCTGAGGAAAAGGAGGTTCAATGACAGACCCAAATTGGGATCTAGCTCAGGAGCAGGCCCCAATGCATGACACTATTACTGGTCTTATGGTGTGCTTACAAATAGGGGCCTATCATGACTGCCCTCCAAAAGACCCAACAAGCAGCTGAAAGAGTCAGATGCAGATTCTTATACTCAACCAATGGACAGAAGCTGGTGTCCCCTGTGGTTGAATTAGGGAAAAGCTGGAAAGAGCTGAGGAACAGCTCAGGAGTCTCAACTAACCTGGAAACCTGGGATCTGTCAGACACTGAGCCACCAAGCAGGCAGCATACACCAGCTGATATGAGGCCTCCAATACATATATAGCAGAGGACTGCTGGGTCTGAACTCAGTCAGAGAAGATACACCTAACCCTTGAGTGACTTGGAGCCCCAGGGAGTGGGGAGGTCTGGTGGAATGGGGGGAGGAGGTATGGGATGTAGAACAGTCTATTGGTGGACTGGGAGGAGGGGGATAAAGTCTGAACTGTAGAAAAAGATCAAAGAATAAATTAAGAAAAAAAAAAGAAAATTCAAGAGCAACTTTAGCATGTCCTCTTCCTTTTACAAGACTTGTATCACAGTTTTGATATTAGTCTTAAGTGATTCGAAATAACAATAATCAAATTCTACATTCCCTTAGACATAATCATGTATCATTCCCTGTGAAGACTGAAACTGGTAATTGCTAGGAATAACTATAGCATGTCATGTGAACTTCAGAGTGCAAGCAACAGAAGGAAAGCCTTGCTTCTGATAGAACAGTGCTGCACAACACAACCGAGCACGGGGATAGACGAGGCAAACGCTTGCTTGCTAAGAAGAACAGATACATTAAAACACCTAAATATCAAGATTGAGACTCATCGATTTTAAATCAGCTGGTGCATATTCAGAAAGCTAGCCTTCAGCAATACTAGCTTTCTACAGAATATATAGCCCCATTCTTTTTACAGTAATTAATATGTAGAGTAACATTTATGATCTTTAAAATATTTGTGAAAGCCCAGAAATAATTTTCAAGTGGTTGAATTAAAAGGTCACAAAATGGATAGCCTTATGTCAACTTGACCCAAGCTAAAGTCATCTAAGAGGAGGCCACCTTAATTAAGTATGTACCTCTATAAGATCAGGCCTGTAGGACATGTTCTTTTTCTTTCTTTCATTTTTTATTCTTCTCTCACACATTACATTCTGATTTCAGTTTCCTCTCCCTCCATTCCTCCCAGTAGCCTCCCACATAGTCCTTCTTTCTGAGATCTACTCTTCCTTCTTTTCCATTCAGAAAAGGGCAGACCCCCAGGGATATCAACCAAATATAGCTTAACAGGTTATACTAAAACTAGGCATAAAACCCAATGTCAAGTCTGCACTAGGCAACTTAGTAGTAGGAAAAGGGTCCCAAGAGTAGGGAAAAAATGATTAATTGGAGAGAATCCAGCCCATTATGGGTGGTGCCATCCTTGGGCTGGTGGTCCTGGGTTCTATAAGAAAGTAGGTTAAGCAAGTCCAGAGGAACAAGCCTGGAAGAAGTAGCCCTCTATGGCCTCTGCATAGGTCTTGCTTCCAGGTTCCTGTTCTGAGTTCCTGTCCTGACTTCTTTCAATGATGGAATATGATTGTAATTTGGAAGTGCAAGCCAAAATTCACCCTTTTCTCCCTAACTTGAATTTTAGTCATATTGTTTCATCACATCAATAAAAATCCTAAGATGATAAGTACAAGCCAAATGAAAGTGAATTGTCTTGTCTTCTGTCTTGCAAGCCTGATGGAAGAAGATAATAACTTTGCATCTTTTGTGATGTCATCTTGGGTAACATCTTCTAGATAGAGTCCCCTTTGAGCTTTTGTTTTATAATGTCCTCTATTTCCTCCCTTGAGTATTTCTTCCAGTTAGCATTTAGTTCCCCAAGTTATATCTACATGTATATCAAAATGACCACTTCTTGTTTTAGAAGAAAGTATTTTTATTAGCTCTTTGAGAAGTGTGTGCAATCATTTCAGTCATAAACACACCCCTTCCACAGTTCCACCCAGCTCCATTCACACTTCTCTACCTATCCAACTTTTAAAATGCCCTTTTTGTTGTTGTTGTTTAACTCCATCAAGTCTAATTTGGTGTCCATGTATTCTTGAATGAATGTCCTTCCACTAGAGTGCAAGTGACCTACCAAGAGCCACACTCTTAAGGAAAACCGACTCTCCTCCCAGAATCTACCTACTGCCAACAACACAGTATTTTTCAGACACAAAAGGGAAGCTGCACATTCGGACTCATACTGGTTGCGACAGCATGTACAAATCCTATGCAAGTTCAGGTCTGACAAAATCCCTGCTCATTTCTCATTAAACTAATCACCATTTCTAGATCTGTTAATCACACTCCATTATGTGCAGATTCTTCGTGTGAATTCTTTAGGTGGTTATTTTGGTACTGTCATTTAGGCCCTGAATGTTTAAACATGCTTGTGGAAGGCGTAACCTCCAGGGTGCTGCTGCAATGGGATGGGATGGTGGAAACTTCAGGAAGTCTATTGTAGTGAGAGGTCCTTAGGCAGGTGGGACCTATTCTCAAAAGGGATTGTGTATAGGTGGTCTTGGTGTCTATAATGACATCTGTGGTCCTTGCTCTTGCTGGAAGTCATTGAGGGGGGCTAGGCTTTCTTCAAGAGGCTAAGCACTGGCAGTTAGATCATGCGCCAATGAGTATACGAGCAACACAAATTGGACTTGGCCTTGGTGCATGTTTTTATTTTTTCTACATTTCTTTTTTTTTTTCTCTCTCCTTTTTTTTTCCTTTGAAGGAGAATATAAGAGTGTGGCAATGTACCTAGGAGGACTGGAAAATGATGTTGATAGTGTTGTATGATATGAAATTCCCAAATAATAAAATATTATGTTGGGGAAAAGGAATTGTGACACCAATTTCTGCCAACTTCCTTTATTGCTCTCCAATCTCATGTGAGTAGCTTTACTCTGCAACACAGTAGTAAAGACACCTCAAGGGCATCTCAGAAATCTGAAAGGTTATAGCCATCACAGGCTCAGAGGTGTACAATTGCAAACCTGATTTTAGACAAATGCAAAGAAGAACAATTTTAGAAAAGAACTGTGAGGTACTCAGAATTCTTGTGGGCTTTGCTTCCCTATGTTCAGCTATCTTGGGACTTAAAGGTCAGCATGATTAGGCACTTAAATGTCACCATTATCAGGGTTGATGCAGACTCAAGTACAGTTCAAGCTGGCAACTGTCTTGCAACTGTCCATGTGATGCTTGTATACCAGGCATTTAGAACTGAAGAGCTGTCTGAGTGGCCAATCAAAGCATGGTAGTGTTGTAGTTTGGAAGCATTATGCGATGGGTTGATATATAGAATCATGAGAGTGAAGCTGAAACAACAGAGACTTCCACAGGTAACTAATGCCAGCAATGTGTGATGCCTGACATTGGAGGATACAGCTAGTGAGTAGAGTTGTCTATCGAGTCAGAGTGACTAAGCTCTTGGGAGTCTACTGCACCTGATGCTGAACACAGGTTTTTAGAACTTAATGTTTTTTCCTTTCTTTCTGGGAATTGGTTTTATTTGGGGCTAAATCTGCTGCCTTCTCTTTTTTTTATTGGACATTTTCTTTATTATACAGTCAAATATTATATAGTCAAATTATATAGTTATAGTATCATGTAGTTATAACTATTCACAGTCTGGTCTACAGCTCCCAACCCTTATGAAAGGTTTTGATACATATTTTATGTCCCTATGTTCATTCAGACACTCTTCTGGATTATCTGCAGAGGAGAAAATACACAGACTTTTGAATGCTGTCTTCCACTGAATTCAAAACTGGCAAATTCATAAATAGTTTACTACTCATTTTTCATATATCTTTATTATTTTAAAAAGCAATGGAATCATTTCCTATTGAATAGGAGTAGATATTTTAAACCTTTGACATTTTTACATTAAGAGACGTAATTCAATCTTTGTTTCATTTATGTAATTAATTTGTAAATACAGCATGAACATCAACAATTCCTGCATCAACTGCAACATTTCAGAAATTCTACTGACTGCTATAGATGTCAAATAAATAGAAAATAATTATTGTTGAAATCAACAAATGTCTGGTTGAGTAAGTCCTAAATACTAATACAGCAACATAGATACGTTATAAATGTAGTTACATATTCAAATACATGCTTATAAATATCTCTCTATATGCAAAATATAACATAAGTCTTATTTAATTACTCTACTAAAATATTTTTCTTGAGTAATAATTTTGGTGATTTTTGAGTATATTAGTAATTTTTCATATCTTTTCTATTTTTTAACAATTAAATACCATCTTTAAATGTTTGAAGGCACACAGTAAGTTTTAAAATAGTATTAAAGCTCAAATGGTAATATATGTAATAATTATTTAAATAGTGTTTCTTATAATGACATTTGGTATGCATCTCTATATATACCTAAGTATTAAAAGAGTCTGGCATAGTGAAATATTAAGATGAAGGGGAAAATGCTAAGATATTTACATTAAATAAAAAAAATGATAGAAGTGAATAGATTCATCTTGAGCATTGACAGTTATGCTTTCTACCAAGAAACTGTCAAGCTATGGTGCAATACCAGTTTGTTTCAAGAAAGTACTGCAAATTGAAACAATGTCCTTTTAGAATGGACTTTTTGAGTGACAAAACCTTTTGTGGGATTGACAAGAACTTTTTAAAACATTTTTTATTATTTAAAACAAATTTTAATTTTATAAAAACTGCCTAAACTTCTATTATGATGACATGCTCTCAAGCTCAAAGACAAGATGCATTTATATTGTTATGTTAACATTAGTATTGAAAGCAAAAGCAGTTCTAATGGGATCCTTCTTATAGACAAGGAAATAACTCCTTCCTCTTTTCATTCTGTTTCATGCTCTAAACTACCATTATTCAGTTGCTTTATCATCTCCCAGGAATTCTGCACTGTCTGTTAGACTATTTAGACATTATGAGAGAAATAAATACAGAAAACACTACGAAAGCCCTTTGAGGCTTTATTCCCTACACTCCTCGCTAATCTGATTGCTGAAAAGACACATCCTTCCTTTACGTATCCTATGCCCCTTGGGGCATAAGGTTTCTGTACTCTGCTCAATGAAGACAGATGCATTTTCTTTTTATGTGTACATTACACTTGGCTATAGCCAGAAAGTACTATGGTCTGAAATTGTGTGGCATGGGAAGAGACAGGGCCTGTAGCCCTGTACCCTCACAATAAGGGAACTTTCTGGGTTTCACAGGAGAAGGAGCCTCTGAGTACCACAGGTTTTGTGACCATGAGACCAGAACAATTTTTTTAGTGCTAACTCTGAGCATTCCAGGACTTGTGCTTAAAAATAAAAAAGTAAATTGGGAGGCTATATGTTTGGGGTTAGACACTTTAAGAGACAAAATCCTTGACACAGTCATTTATAGCAGACATGATTTATATGTGTCTTCTACATATATGTGTATTGTATATTATATGTTACTGAGGGCATGAGAGATTGTTAAAGATTAAACAGAGACTGCATGAGTACTGACTGGCAAAGTCAGAATCAGTTCATTTGGCCCTTGGTTTCTTCCTCACTTAGTGTTTCTATTGCCCTGGGGTTTCACATACTTAGAACATTCTGGCTTCTGTAAATATTGCCAGATGATCAATCTTCTACTTGATTAATCAACTTCTGAGCTAATAAAATATATTCCCATCCTTTGACTAGGCACTGCCAAGGATGCAGAAATGGATTACGTTGTTTTTACCTTAGAAGAGATCATCATGTAAGAGATGTTAAAAGTGAGAGTATAAATAATGAAAACGTCAGACAACATGCTATAAGCTGGTTTATAGAGAAGTAAGAATGATTTGCTTCAGGACAACGTGGAAGTGTTTATAAAAGAAGAGACATTGATCATGAACTAAAAAGTATAGACAGTTTTTAATAAAAATGAAGATTTTAGAATTCTGGGGAGATAGAAAATTACGAGTCAATATACAAACTTCTAGGTACAGTCTGGGGATGGTGATGGATTTTAGTTTGGCTGGAGTACAAGCAAAAAAAATGGACATTGTCATTACATATTAGTGACATTTTAAGAAAATGGTAGTTTGTTTTGTAAACAGAAGAGCCATGTAGAGGGGATTCACACTGGAAGAGTTTGTGGCATATAACATTGAAAGCATCAGAGTAGCAAGATCAAGCAATATATCACCAGTTTTGTCATTGTTTTTGAATGAGCAGCTGTTGGTTCTTCCAATGCCTCTTTCAAATACTGCCATGCTGAGCACAGCACCAAGAAGTCAGTGGAGAATAGAGAAGATTCTCTGATGGCTGAAAGTTGCTCTTGTGGAATACTGAATAGGCAGTATGGTGTATGGCTTAGTGGTGCATACAAATTGAAGAGAAGGGAGTGAAAGGTGCCTGGAAGAGAGCAAGCAGCCAAAATGTTGGTAGATGGAAATGATAAGCAACATAAAGATCTGAGAACTAATTTTCTAAAGAAAGTTTATTGAGATACAGAAGTAGGAGCAACTTGATCCCATGATGATTTAAATGTCTTTATAATGGTTGCTCCAATATAAAAGTACTAACTAACTAACTAACTAACTAACTAACTAACTAACAAAAACAACAAGCAGAAAATGTGTCTAGATGGGATTGAAAAGAATAGTCAACTTTATATCACT
>JANHMN010000014.1:62720214-62733261 GCA_030674055.1 Rhabdomys pumilio
ACACACACACACACACACACACACACACACACACACACACACACACATCTGCATGCACACACACACATACACACACACATCTGCACACACACACACACACACACACACACACACACACACACAAAGCAAAATAAACGGAAAAATATCTGTAGGCTTTTACATTTTAAACCTTACTTTTTTACTTTTAATAAGGGTTCTTAAATGGTTTAACCTTCCTTCTGGTCTACCAGAGGTAGTAGAAAGGAAAGGTTAATAGGGCAAAAAAGGATGTAGACCTGTTTAGAAATAGTTCTTTGGAGTGATATCCATTGTAAGGATATCAGCAGTTCAGTTCACACAGATCAGCAGCTGTAGCTTGATTCAATTGCAAACACCATTCATGAATCAACAGCAGGTCGATCCAGAAGAAACCTTGAGGCTCTGCCAACTGGCCTGCAGAAGTAGCAAGAAGCCTCTGGAACACCATCAGAACTTCTTTGGTGGTGTTTCTGTTTATGAAGTCACGACAAATAATGACCCGCAAAGAGTGGCAAGACTAACCAATACCACAAAGAGAAGACCAGCTTCAACAAAGCCCAATGATGATCAGAAAAAGAAAAATGACAAGGTGAACCAATACCATACAGTGTCATCCACTGTCTGTTATATTTATACTCTTCCCAAATATATTATGTTTATACTCTTCCCAAATATCAGGTGCTCTCTCAAGCATCTGCTCTAGCAAAACATGACATACCTCTTTTCCTGGCTGGTCCTAGAAAAACACCATGCACCTGTTCTCACCAAAATATCCTGCCACATGTCTGCTTTAGCAAAAACATCCTCTTATAAGACACTTTCCAGAAAAACATCACATGACACATCTAAGTCCCAGAGAAACCAGAAATTTTCAGATATCAAGTGAAAAAAAATCACTGTGTATCAAAGCACCACAGAAACAAGCAGAAATCACATACCACATTATAGAAAGAAATTTATTGATCATAACAAAATAAAGGAAAAGGCATAAAAATGAATGAAACAGAGTTCTAGTTTCTTCAAAGAATAACTGTAATAGATATACTTTTAGTTAGAGTAAAAGGAGAGTAGAATAATAATGAAAATGGGCAGTATAATTAATAGAAATACAAAACATTATTAGATATTATAAACAATTCATTAATATAACACAAATATGAAAAAATTTATTCAAATGAATTTGCTAATCTGAAAAAAATAGGAAAATTCTGGGACACATGCACCATTCCAAGAATGACTAATGAAAAAATTGAAGACCTAGGTGAACCAATCACAAGTAATAAAATTTAATCAGTAATAAGAAGTCTCATATCAAAAGCAGAAAAATTAAACATAGAATTCACCAGCACCACTCATACGTTCTGCTAATCATCCATAGTGTAAATACATCTACTTAAGCTATTTCAAGAATTAGAATAGGAGAGAATATTTTTCAGTATACTCTTGAAGGCCAGCATTACTCAGATACCCTAGCAAGACATGATAAGGAACAGAGGAGTGGAGGAGACCACTGTAGATGAATATTTCTGAAAATATGCATGCAAAAGTTATCAGCAAATTACTACTGAACTGAATTCAGCTTCTGAATTCAGAAAATATCCACCAAAATTAAACAATACTCAAGCTGTCAATATAGATGAGGTTTAAAATGTATCAATCAATAAATTGCTATGTCATATTAACAAAATAAAATACAAAACCATATAATCATTTCAATTGATACTGAAAGAACATTAGGCAACATTCACTTCATGATTAAAAACTCTGAACAAATTAGGCACAAGGGAATACATAATCAAGATATAAAACCCATTTACAGTAAGCCAACAACTAACAAATACTGAATAGATAGAAGCTAAAATTTTTGTAAGACCCAGGACAGGCAAGGAGCTCATCTTCACTGCTTTTCATCAACAAATATCTAGAAGCTAAACCAAAGCAATCAAAATAAGAAGTCCATTTAAACCTTTAACCACAGCTGTCATTCACTGGAGACAATTTGATTGTATACAGTGAAAAAATCCCAAAGACTCTGACAAATGATTAGAACTACGAAGTAAATTTGACAAAGTTGCAGAATTAAAAAAAAATAGAAACTACTTAAAATTTTAGTATCCTTTCTATATGTCCACAGTAAAGTAAATGAATAGACATTAATAAAACAATTCTATTTATAATTGATGCAAAATATTCCCAGTAAGCTTATGTGCTATGCAAGGATACTAATGTATGAACTGTTTTAGATAGTCTTTTTTATCTCTTTAGAACAATAGATTAATCAACAAGATTACTAACATATTAGTTTTTAAACTATATGTAAGTGTCAGTAGGGTGTGTAGTGAAACAAAAGGTATAGTCTCTGTGCTAGGCTCTCAGATTTCATCTGCCTTAATCATTAATGAATGATTAGTGGGTTTGGTTCTACAAGGGAATACACACTTCACCAGTGTTTATACTGAGCCTAAGGCATGTTAGGCAACATGCCTGCCCTCAGTCAGGTGGTAAAATCGAAGAGATAGCAAAACACGCCAGTGCAGGTAACTCCAGGCTCCATTTTCCATTAGGAATGAAACCAAAGGTAAAACTGGAGAAATGAAATAGTATTTCTTCCTTAATACTGAAACTAATAAATCCACAAAACTGTTGCTGACAGCTCAAGAATTCCATCCAGTGTTACACGTCTCTGTTTAAGGTATTGAATTTTCAAAATGATGGAAAAGTGAACCTATTCTTGTGGTATTCTAAAATCAGTAACCAGTATTTCAAATTTTTAGGCAATTAAACCACTAAGTAGTAACTCACAATTGAACAGTAAAAATGTTTATGTGCTTCAGAATAAAGAAGTGGTGAATAACGGGAGGGAGGTTTGGGTGGGGAGATGGATGTGCATAAGTGTAGCAAAGAGAAGAGGATGCGGCAAGGGATAAGTAACTGGAGGTCTGGGGACAAAGCAAGACTGCCTGGGCCAACAGCCTGTGCTGAAGAAGCCTGCAGAAAACACTGGACAAAGCCAGTAACTAGTTTCAGATTCCAAAGTGACCTCTGGACATAAGACCCATCTATGGTGTCTTAATCACACCAAATAAGGCTATAACCCCAGTACCTCATCATTATGTCATAACTGCCCTCTACTCCCCTTTAAGAACCCTCTACCCCAGCCCATCCTTGTGACTTAACTGGTCCCCTATTGAAGTCAGTGAACCTACCTGAGAACTGTCCCAATAATCCTGCCTTTGGTTCAATTCAATTTATTATGTTGGTGGAGAAGCCATTCCCTAACCATAAAGATATCTGAAGGGGCCGTGTGAAAACCTACTATTTTATAAGCTTCATATAATAGCTCACAACAAACAGACATTCTTATTAAAAGAAATAATTTTCTACAGGTAGATCAAAGTTCATTGGACACTTACCAAATGCCAGTATCTATAAATACATGCATTATATAACTTGACCTTGTAAGACTATATAAGAATTGTTCATAGGAATAAATAATGACCATTTAGAAGGTCTCACCAGATAGAACAACTTTATTTAGGTGGTAACTTCCTATTTGGTGATCAGGAGACAGGATTAAGACACAAAATGACCAGCATTCAGGAGACTGCAGGTTACATAAATCAAGGTTCAGTTTTTGTAGCTAAGGACAAAAAAAAAGGAAGTTTCACTGGGAATAGAATAGAAAGTTATCTGTTTTCCTTAAACAAGCTCTTGCTGTTATTTGTTATTTTTATTTATTTATTTATTTATTTATTTATTTATTTGGTTTTTTTTTTTTTTGAGACAGGGTTTTTCTATATAGCCTTGGCTGTCCTGGAACTAACTCGGTAGACCAGGCTGGCCTCGAACTCAGAAATCCGCCTGTCTTTGCCTCCCAAGTGCTGGGATTAAAGGCGTGCGCCACCACCGCCAGGTATCATTTGTTATTTTTGAGATCGAATTTTAATTCCGTTTTCCCCATCTCTTTTTTCCTTCTAAATTCTTCCATATACCCATCTCTGTTCTCCTTCAAGCTCATGGCCTCTTCTTTATTAATTGTTATTGCATGTGTGTGTGTGTGTGTGTGTGCGCGCGCGCGCGCGTGTGCGTGCTCATGTATGTATGTATGTATGTATGTATGTATGTATGTATGTATGTATGTATGTATGTTTATATTCTCAGTATAGCCTGTTGTTTCCATAAATGTTATCAGTATAATGTTTTAAAAGATGACCGTTTTGTCTGCTCAGTTGTCTCAGTTAGCTCTTGTGTAAGACTGAGGATCCATAGCTCCCTCTACCACGCAGTTTGGCGTGTTTGTGGATGTCCTCTGTGTTTAGCTTAGTACTTGAATGAGAGATAAGCTGAATTTTGAAACTGCAGGGTCTGTAGTCTGAGGTAGAGAAAACTTGCTTTCTTCTCCAATCTCCAAATACCTGGATTAACTTGGAACTGAGTTGAGGGCCTGGCTGTTGTGTGTGTGAGTCCTTTAAAACATGCAAATCATTCTCTTAACAAAAAAGCTCAATTGTCAGTGTAAACAGGACTGACCTAAAATGAACTCCATCTCTGTCTTGGACATTTTATGGATTAGACAGGTGTGTGTTACCCTGATTCTCAAAGTGCAGGGACCACTTGTAGGGTGTGGGGAAAAACTGATATTTAAGGTCCCAGTTTATTGTGTTCAGAGAGCTCCTCCGAGCTCTCCGAACATTTTGCTAGGTGCAAAATAGAAGACTCCCTTTTCCAGCAGGGCTTCCTTTTCTCTGCCTGACCTTTTCTGGGGAGCCCGACTACCACATCTTCTACCTGAGGAAGGTCACAGAACTCTTGGCAAACCTACAAGTTCAACTTTCTCTTTGCCAATATAAACATCTTTGCCCAGCAAGTATCTGGGTTTCCAGGAACATCTCTGGATGCAAATGAGGCATACCAAACCTTAAGTGTTGACCAGTGCAAGTTCAACCTAAGAAGAACCTCATCCCATTATAGACCTTGATTCACTTCGAATAAAGGGTATGAGACAAGCTGTTTCACTGAAGATTTTCAGAGAGGGTCTTCTTCTAAAAGGCCTTTTACTCCACGATTTTAGACTTCGCTTTTACTTTCCAGACTGGTATGCAGCTGCACCTGGACAACCTGAGGGAAAAAAACAGAGAGCTGGCACCCAACAAAAGCTCATCCGTGAAACCACAACAGGCAATTGTTTAGTTCTGAAAACCTCTGGCTACAGACCTAGGTCATGTGAAGTTCCACTTTTTACTTCAATTAAAAATGGACTTTAAATAAATAAAAGTATAGCATAGAATAAACATGAATTTTTTATTTAAATTATGCAGGGTGAGTCAAATAAGACAGGTGGTGCCTCTGAAAAGAGCTTTATAGTAGACCAGTTCAAAACAGAGTCAGACTTGAATGGAAAACCTTGACTGATCCAGCCTTCAGAAGACATCATGTCAGAAAGCACAACATAGGCATCCAGGTGCTACCCACAGTTCCTTTTTATAATAATTCACTTTGCATATTCTCAGAAGTCATGCCATCTACATGGAAAAAACAGAAACTTAAACAAATGACCTTGTTTATATATTCAATATCTCTGGGCTTCTTTGCCTGTTCCTATGAAAAAGAAGCATAGCACTATGTCCTTACGTTATAGCAAGTGGTACACATGATGCCTTCATGGGGCCCAGGTTCCTCTTTATTGTATTTTATTTGATAGAAAAGTGAAGGTGAGAAAAGAAAATAACATCTTTAATCATTAATTCTGTTACCTATGTAATTACTCGTACACATTTGTTAATTAATTAATCATTAAGTAAAGCCAACACATTTATAGTATAAAAGTGAGATCTAATTATATTTTGAAATTTTCTGTTCTTCGTGCCACTATTAATTCATGTTCCTCGGTATTAACTCTGCACACTATTTTTAGCCACTGTATTAAGTTTGCTTTTACTTCGAGATAATTTAATGTGTTGACTGAATATACATGTTCATTATCTGACAGAACAGCATTTTGATGTTCATTTGATTCATATACATTTAAACATTATAATCTCAACTTTTACTTCTTTCTAAATGTCACAAGGCCAGGATCAGTATGCCAAGTAGAAAGCCATTTAAACACAGCATATAGGAGATCACGTTTCCTTGGCAACCAGAAACTATTCTCCCTTCATAGCATTCTCTAAATTCAGTTGATGTGTCTGCACATTTTTCTTCTGTTATTTTTTAAGTGGAAATGCAGCTTCAGAATAATGGTTAGCAAGAATGGATAATAGCACGAATCAGAAGACCATTAACACAGGCAATTTGCTGTTATTGCAATTTCCATCCCATGTTCTTAAATAAAGACTAAATACTTAATGGTTAATTTGCACTTATCTTCGATTATCTTTAGTAACTTGTCAATTTTGAAAAAAGCCTCTATGTATGCCTGTAATGTCTTTAATTAACTAGTTGAAATTGTTTTTTTCTGACCAATAAAACTATCATCACATTTTGAAAGTAAATAATTTACTGTGTATGTATAGATGTGTGCAGAATGTGAAATACTCACCAAATACAGCATGTGAAATACTCACCAAAAGTTTTGGTAACATTTAAAAATATCCCATGTTGGCATAAAGATAAAGGCAAGATGGTTTAGCAATGCTGCTTGTCTAATATGAAAATAGTTGAAATGTCTCTATTTGTGGTAAACATCAAGACGACTTATAGCCAAGGTTAAAAATATTAGTGCTTTACTTAATATAATATTCAGTAAATGTATAATATATTGAGACTTGGTGACTTGATCATTGACTATGGGTAAAAAAACCAACCTCTAAGCCCTACTTGTGGTACTTCTGGGGACATATTTAATGAGACATTTAGGAAATGGCAAAGATCTATAAATATTTCATAGCAGTGTCATCTGATCCTTAGCCTATTCGGATCTCTTGTCCTCTTTTCTTTTATCTAGGTTTAAAAAATGAAGGTCCAGAGGGTTGGGGAATATGGGGCACCTTACATTGTATAAACACATTCATTGACTTAGAACCGTTATTGCATGGTAGCAAGTTCTCTTGACATAGTTAGAGTGTTACTGTTTACCAATCTAAAGTCTACATCTTAGTCAAGAACAGTTTTAAAATCTATGGGAATAATATATTACCTCAAACAAGGAAGCGTGTGTCTTATATAGCAAGGGACTTTGAAAACGGGAAACATCTAGCATTTAAACCTTTGCATTAGCCACATTTTATTTTTAAGAACACAGTTTGGAGACAAAGTTGAGTACATTCTCGACAGTCTGCTGTGGAGATGAGATCTTCATAATACTTGGTATTTCCAAACTATAATCTGTTACCTTGCAGACAGCTGGTTTTCTGAGCTTGCTAGTTGGTACTATGCTACATTGACAGGACACAAGAATAGGCACATTACAAAAAAAAAATTGCATGCCTCAGGGATAGGTCAATCATGGGATAGACATTTTTGGGCATCAGTTAACAAAGCTTGTTTTCACCTTGAATGTTTGATATAAAATGTGCTACAAATAAGCCCAGTCATGTTGAGAGACAAAGGCAGAATATGGGGCATTAAGAGGCAGAGTAACTGCAAGAGTCGGATGTAATTGTATCTTAGTGCAAAGCTCTCTTCTTTTTTTAGCTCTCTGAATTCCATTTGTGCTACATGAGTGCTGTTTCAAGGACTATGTGATTGAGCTGACTATGAAAATAAACTAAGTCGGAATGGGTCCTCCTAAAAAGTGACTGTCCTCAGGTGGTGACTGCACACAACGCACAGTTGCATATGATGGCAATTTAACTGTCCTTACTGAAAAATAGATCCTTTTTTATTATCTGAGCCAGAAATAAAGTACCTTGAGCTTTCTCTTCTTAGATGTATGAGGACAAATTTTTAAATGTGGATAGAGTCCCTGATATACCTATATCTTCTTACATAAAACTTCCTCTACATAGATTGTGTTAATGTGATCTTAAATCTCATCCAATTAGAATGATCCAATTTGATATCAAATTCTTAGAAGATCAGGATTTGTGATGATAGGTAATTTTCTCTGTCACTTTGTTACTCAGTGTCTCTGTCTCTTTGTCTAGTCTCTCTGTTTCTCTATGTCTCCCTCTGTGTCTCTCTTTTTGTCTCTGTCTCTCTCTCTTTCCGTGTGTGTGTGTGTGTGTGTGTGTGTGTGTGTTGTGCTGCATTGTGTTGTGTTGTGTGTGTAGAGTCCAGAGGTCAATATCAGGTGTATGTCTTTATTACTTTATACCATATATTTTGAGATAGATTCTGAATGCAGTATGCAAAGAGAAGTTGCTAGGCTAGCTGGTTAGTGAGCCAGGGATCTCTCTGCCTCAGTCTACCAATGCTTAGTGTTACAGGGACCCTGAGACTTTTGTTGTGGTTTGGTTTGTTTTATGTCTTTTTTATTCAAGTCCTCATGCTTAAGTTATAGCTGTTTGGGGGATGAATCACCAAGCTAGCTGTATGGAAATCCTTGCTGGGATGTTTGGAATACTGTTTTTAGACTTTGCAGCTAGAACAAAATTTTGTTATGAAAAATCCATGCAGACTCAATTTTAAAATTGAATTTTATATGTAATTTAAAAATTCCTTTGATTTTTCTGGAATATATGACAGCTCTTGGAGCCTTTAAGTCACTTTCATCTTTGATTCTTTGGTTTGTGCTTTGATGGCTCCTTTGAGACTCCATGAGCCATGACTACGTCTCACTACACTGTGACATGTGTTACACACTGCAGTTGACATTCTCCTTATCAGTCCTCTGTCTGTGAGTTCCTGTATACTTTTCAAACCATGAAATGTCACATATGCTGGTTCTTGCTGTGTTTTATAAAGACTTGGTAATCCAGTCTTTCTTATTTACTTAATATTTGTGCACATTTAGCCTTCGAAGGATGGCTGGAAGGCTTTAAAATAAGGCTCTTTAGTAAATTATATTCTATATATCTTTAGAAACTTCCAGAGGACAAGGGCCAGAGACTACTCTGTGAATTCCAAGCACATAACTCAGTTTTGGGAATTTAACAAGTGCTCCGTGTTGAGTTCATTCACCTTCTGAGTAAGGAGTTGAATCTTTTAACCCTCTCCCATTCAAAATCACTTGGAAGATCCAAACTTTAATACTGCTGAATTTGACTTTATTTGGAGACAGGGTGCCTACTCTTGTGTCTTATCAGTCTAGGATCAGGAACTATGAGGAAGATCATGAAGCCAACTGTCTATGAAGTAACAATACTTGAAAAGTCACAAGAATCAGGAAGATATCAGTTTTTTCCAAAACAATAAAAAATGATGCTCTTATAAGAGAAGATAAGGACACAATCATGGGAGAGAGACAAAGAGAGGGGGAGGGGGAAGTAGGGAGGGAGGGAGAGAGAGAGAGAGAGAGAGAGAGAGAGAGAGAGAAAGAGAAAGAGAGACAGAGACAGAGAGAGACAGAGAGAGACAGAGAGAGACAGAGAGAGACATAGAGAGACAGAGAGAGCCCATCTGTAGACAAAGAGCAGAGGTCTCTGAAGAAAGCCTGTCTTGCCTATGGAACACTTTGATCTTAGAATTCTCATATCAGACCTCTAAGAGAAATTCTAATGTGAAAGGCTCTAAGTTCATAGCACTTTGAATGGCAGATATGAGAATCCTAGAGTGAATATTTATACAAGTCCAGACTTCTGATAAACCATCTGTGTTTCTCTCTACAGCCTCCCAGAAATCCACAAATTCTAGCATCATCTTCTGTTGCTACAGGTTTTCTGGAAGACACACAAGAGTATGGCAGACATTTCCTCATAACCATGGAGGCATCTGAGCCTGGCTGCTTCTCATCTCTCTGCTATCAGCACATCACCAACTGTCATAATCCCTAGTCAGGCTGGAGGTGCTGTGTTTTAAGAAGAGAACTGTTTTGCTCTAAGGCTTTACTATAGTATGCTGTTTTACCACAGAGAATATTCAATCGGAAGAAATGTATGTTTATTTGAACCTGTGTAGTTCCATTGTCAACTGGGTGTAGGGGGGATTTGCTGCCTTTTGTTTGCTTTGACCATTTTTTTTATGCAGTTTGTTTTAACCGTTAATGGTCATCAGGATGCATCTTTGGACTTATGTTAGATTTTTTTCTAGTGTGATTATCTCATTGATATGGTTATTTTTTTAATACAACATGATTTTTAATAGCAGAATAAACACAATGTTGGAAGTGCAGGCTGTATATCTCCTTTTGGGGACTTTGCCAGCCTCTCCTTTCTCAGTGACACTGCTGTTTTAAAAAGCTGGCTGTATTACATTTCTTTAACAACTGTCTTTCTGCTTTCAAGTGTACAGTATACGACAAGAGGTTCATTCTACCAATGTGTTCTCCAACTAGTAGCTTCCAGCATGAAACATTAAGAGCAAAATGAGTTTGGCAATCTTACACAACATCTGTTCAGGGATTTTCCTCCATATACCACAAGGGGGAGGGAGGAAGAAAGAGAAATAAATGCATGCTATATAGCACACTTTAAGGGAAAAAACAAAGAGACTGTTTGTGAAAAAGGAATAAATGGATCCCCATGACAAAAAGTACATGAAATTATATTCTGCCCTAAAGACAAATTCACGTTTTATTAAGTTCAGCCTCTCTGGTGGTTGTACAGGTAACAACAGAAATATGGGGTGATTCACGATTCTTCCCTTGTGTTTCCTGGTCCTCAATAAGCATTACCTACCATCAGGCTTTCTCAGAACACATCTGAACACTCATATATTTTCCTTATTCTACACTTTGTTTCAGTAACCTAAATATGCATAAATGTATGTCAGCTGCGACATTCATTGAGGACACTACACCTGTTCAGAGAAGGTTTCTGCTCATTGCAAACAGTTGGTGAACACCGAGGCCACTGTCACAGAAGGCAGTTGTTTTAAAATTAATAGTGGAGTAGTCTCCTTCAAATACTTTTAAATTTTTCATGCTCCTTACATACACAAAGTATATAAAAAGTCAAGGGAGGAGTGTGCTTTGAGAAAACTATGAGCCTGTGGGGAGGCTGGTTTTGAATTGGTTGCTTCTAGAGGACCAGACCACTCCCTCCAAATGCTTTGTAATATCAGGGTAGCCATGCTAACTTTATTTTGAATTTTTTTCAAACAAATTAACTGACCTTGACTTAGGCTGTATGATGCCATCAGTTTCTGTTATGGTTTTTTTTTTTTTTTGACACTTCTCCCTTTCTACTGACATCATGAAAATGGTGGAAAAACAAATTCAGAGAGATATGGTGGTGACGTCATGAAAATGAACATCTTGGGAGATAGGAGTAATTAGGCATGGTAGAAAGGGAATAAGGGGCTGCATATTGGGTGGATCCTCTCAATCCCACTTGCACACCTACACATTTCTGGTCTGTGTCCTACACTGATTCATAGTTTGTCAAGTACTTGCCAACTGCAACACTGTTGAAGCTGGTTTGCTTCCTATTGTTTCTGCTCTTCCATTCAGCTCTTCATTTATCAGAATTCTACCCCTCAAAACTTTATATGCCTTCCTTAAATTAAGACATCTAATAGCTTTGCGTGTCTAAAAGACATGCATGAAGTTGTACATAGATTACAGATCACAGCTCACTATTTGCTCATTGAATTTAGCCTAAAGAAACCGCTTCACATCACTTAACTCCAGCATCCTCAACTGGAAAATGGGTAAAATCTCATTCGTAGTTTGTTAAAACTAAAATAATAAAATTAGGCATGTAAAACACAGTGGAAGGGCTTAGCTTCATCAAGTGTATCTCCAGGAAACCTTTTATTGTTGTTTATAATCCTCAGCTTCTTAGATTTCTTGTACCATTTTATTTGTTAAAGACCAATGCTCTGGTTTGGATCAGGATCATTACCTCCCAGAGGCTCGCATGCTTAAAGCCTTGGTACCCAGCTTTGCTTTGCTGGGAACTGGTGGAAACTTTAAAGGTGATGATCCACAGGAAGTCCTTGGGTCTTACATAGTACTTCTGTACTAAATCATGAAAACTGGACCTCTTCCTGTTTGTGGTAATACCTTCCATGAATGAAGCTGTGTCAACGTATCAGAAAACTCCAAAAATAAGAGTCTTATAATCTCTGTTTCTCCATAAGATAGGTTGTTGTTGGAGTGTGCTTTTGTGCCCCTCCCAGGTGTAATAACATGGGTGGGTTTTCCTTTACTTTACCAATCATCTTACCCATTGCTATTCAGAATAATGTTTCCACACACTAATTACTGTATACAGACTGAAGCCATGAAACATTTGCTCATATGACCTTGCTTAACCTTCAAGAATAGTTGTCTGAGGCTCTGAGTAAAGTTGGCCTCATTCTCAGGCTGCACTCTTAGGTTCATTGCATCAATAAGAGCAGTAATACATTTCTCTCATGTTTCTCTGCCAAGAAATGAGGATTTGCTTATTCAAATGTCCCCAGCATGCTGTGCTTGTTTGTCTCGACCAATCAGTGCATTCTAGCATGGATGAAACCCTCTAAATGATGAGACAAAGTAAATTTTCTATAAATTGCTTGTTCATAGGTTTGCTATAATAATGGAAAGCTAACTAAGCAAACAGCATAAAGATTTAAAAGAGATACCCCACCTTCTCTGTGTTAATATGTTCTCTCTCCCTTCACTCCTACTGAAATCACTTGTTTATTCAACTCTGCACCTCTAATTTTCATGGAGATAGTAAGATAGTTGAGAATGACAAGAAACTGAGGTAACGAGGACAATAGAAGTTTTTAGAGTAGAATGTATTCCTCTTTCTTCTCAAACCAAATATCTTTCTCTTATGCAAAACAATTTATCCTCCCTTCTATTTTGTGGGAGAATTTCCTCTGGAGCTTCAGAATGAAAACATCTTCCCTTGGCATTGGCATTGTTGTCACTGTAGTTTTCCCCTCCTCCTCCTCCTCCTCTTCCTCCTCCTCCTCCTCCTCCTCCTCCTCCTCCTCCTCCTCCTCCTTGTCTTCTTCTTCTTCTTCTTCTTCTTCTTCTTCTTCTTCTTCTTCTTC
>JANHMN010000014.1:62733271-62792852 GCA_030674055.1 Rhabdomys pumilio
AATATTAACCACTTGAGTCCATGGAAATTTAAAACAGAGCACATGCTGTGTCTCTTACAGGTACAAATTATTTTAGCAAGCAGTAGGAAAATAATTGCAACTCTAATTGATTATTTGATACAAAATGTTCCCAAGTTAGAAGTAAGCCAATTATAACCACACTTTTGATATTCCTGGTTAACACAGAAGTGAAATTATGCCTCATTGGAAATTAAGGAAGAATTAAAATAAATAGCAACTGTCTTCATGTTGTTGGTTCTGTTTGTTTGTTTTTCTAGAGAGGTTTGGATTGTTTCAGTAGCCATTGTTACCCAATGTATTGATCTTTCACTTACCCTAGTTAATACTCTGTCTTGTATCTTTTTATTCCATACATTTTCTCCCACTGGGCAAGGAGTCAAGGACATCAGAAAGTCAAATTCAGCACAGTGACTTGAGTGGCCAAGATTAATTGGGAAACATGATTTTTGTTAGAGTTATTGCCTTCATCATGATTTCTTTAGCATTCTATGTCACTCGTCATCTAAACTACTTCAGTCATTAATGAACCTCATATTTCACAAAATTATCTGATAGTGTGATAATCACAGTTAACTGACAACTCATTCACCAGTGGATGAATAGTCTATGAGAAGTTTTGTAATAAAAAAAAAAAAACACAAGGAAGCTATTTCCTATTATGTTTTGAAATTTATCATCAGTGTGTCTTTAGGACAGTCTTTGGATATGTGTGAACATATTCTTCTTTATTTATTGGCGTTCTGAAGACATATCATCAAAATTCAACTTCAAAGATTTAGTGTGGTATAGACAGATATTTCAGCAGCTAAGGGAGTGTCGCAGAGGATCTGAGCTTGGTTTCCAGAATCCATGTTGGAGAGTTTACCGCTACTCCCAATTCTAGTTCCCACATCTTTTCTGGCCCTCCCATATTCTTGCATTCATATACAACACTGCACGCAGACAGAGAGAGACACAGACATAGACACAGACTCACATATACATTATATTTTAAAAGTATAGGCTAGGCAGTGGTGGCACATGCCTTTAATCCCAGCACGTAGAAGGTAGAGGCAAGCAGAATTTTGAGTTCAAGGCCAGCCTGGTCTACAGAGTGAGTTCCAGGACAACCAGGACTATACAGAGAAACCCTGTCTCGAAAAAGAAAACAACAAAACAAAATAAAAAAAGTATAACTCCTCCCAACTTAGTTAATTGTCTCTAGTTAGCTCTTCAGTACAAATGTTTGTTTAAATATATTACAAAATGCCAAGACAAGGTAAGTCCAGACAGAATCACAGTGGCCAGAATGGCAGCTTCTGGGACATAAAGACAAATGTACAGCTCTGATGTCAAAGGCCTGAGCTGCTGCTGTTGGTCATGATGTCTATGCAGGGCATTTGAGCTTGGTGTGCTACAGTGGGAATGACACCCTCAACACCTGAGAGGAGGAAGCTAGTTGAAAAAAAATTAAACATATCTCAATTTGCCTTTAAACTTAGTCACAAAGGTGACTTTTCAGAGACTCAGTGTGAAATAGACTTTGGGGTCTAAAGTGTCCAAATTAAACAGTACAAAAATGTACCTCCTTTTTTGAGATGCATTTTAAAGCAGGTAATTATTTTTAATAGCCTATAAAAACAGAAAATCCTTAGGCTGATTATGTGAAAGAAGCTATTTAAATAATTATCTCATTACTGATCAACTGATGTATGTCCTTCTTTCTCTTCGTTCTTAGAGTTGCAGCTTTAGAGTAGTCTTGATGAGGGAATGCAGTGTTCAATGGGGGCCAGTGAAGAGGGTGTGACAGGGTCCACTGTATGCTCTTCTTATTCCAAGGATGCTGGAAAGAGTGAAGTATTCCAGGTAAGAGCCCCAGGTAGTTTAATGAAAAAAAAAGTTCTGTTCAACAAAATCACCAACATACGTCACATGCTCCTCTAGGTCTGGGCCAGGGTTTGATTTCTGAATTTCTGAAAAAAATGGAAGAAAAAAGTGAGTAGAGGAGCAGGGAATGGAAGATCAAAATGCAGAATAAGACCCGATCATCCTAACCTCCTAGCATTTATATTCTTATCTTATTTCATCTTTCACACCACTTTTTCTCCAAAATAGAGTTACTCTAGGGCAGACTGAGTGCTCATGGTTAGTTTGAAAACTTAAAAGAGATTCCCTGTTCTCTGTACTCTTTCTGTTTGTTTTATTTTTGTCTTTTTTTTGCCTCCTTGTTTTAATAATTTATTTTTAACTGTTTATTTTTGAAACAGAGAGAGACACACAGAGAGAGACAGAGACAGAGAGACAGAGAGAGACAGAGAGAGATGAGAACTGGAAGTTGTATTGACAAAGGAGCAGTTAGACAGGGAGATCGTAGAAGAAACTGGAAGAGGATAACAAGTACAATCAAAATACACTGTATGCAGAAATGTTTAAAAAGACAATAAGACAACAATAATTTCCTCCTTCAAAGACGATCAGCATGTACTGACATGTTCCTAGTAAAAGGACTATAGCAGAAGTATGTCCAAAATTAGATAACCTAGTAAATGTGACTTAAACTTGGAACATTCTTTGTTCTTTTTCTTTCTGTGTGTGGCGAGTTGTTACTTGATTCCTGACTATCAAAGCAATGAGATACATGATCATTGTTTGGGTGATACTCAGTAGAAAAAGAGTTATGTTGAGAGAAGATTACCCTCTCTAATTTCACAATTCTTTCTACTTTCTATCCCTACTTTGATTATAGGTCTCTGTTGTACCTGGATTTCAAGATTCTTTAGACTTTCCTTTTCTTCCCTTGGTTGTTATGGATGCACACATTGCAGCCTAGAGCAAAAGTCAAGAGGAGAGCAATGTCCTGTATAGCAAGCTGGAGTTGTTCAACACATCACATTGAACAAAGGTTTCATCCCCAAACAAAAAAAGCAAACTTCAGACCAATTTCACTTATGAATATCAATGCAAAACTAATCAATAAGATTCTTGCAAATGGAATCAAAGAACACTTCAAAAACCACCATTCACCATGATCAAGTAGGCTTCATTCCAGGAATGCAAGGTTGATTCAATATCTGAAAATCAATTAACATAATCCACTATATTATCAAACTCAAAGAAAAAAGTCATATGATTATCTTATTAGATGCTGAAAAGCATTTGATAAAATACAACACCCCTTCATGTTAAAAGTATTGGAGAGATCAGGAATTCAAGGCCCAAACATAATAAAAACAATAATACAGCAAACTAGCAGCCAATATCAAGTTAAATGGAGAAAGCACACTTCTTAAATTCACAAGGAAACACTAAGACCCTAAATAATTACAGTGACTGTGAGAAAAGTCACATAACCAAGAATATAAGGATTGCAGAAACTCTACTTACTCGATGTCTTATAAAAGGCAGGGGTGGGACAAAAAAATTGGGTGGGTAGCAAGTGGAATAGATCTCGGAAGAATTGGAGCAGGGGGATAAGTGTGATTAAAGTGCACTGTTTGACATTATCAAACAGTAAAAAAGAGTGAGATAGAAAAAATACATAATGACAGTTTGTTTCATCATTAGTAATGTTAAGTTTTATTGCTTGGTTTATCTAGTGTCATAAATTTTTCCATTATATACAAATGATAGTACTAATAAATAATCTTAATCTGATAATAAAAGCATCAATTGATAAAATGCATAAGATTATTTATAGAATTTTGATGCTTATGCATTGATAGATGAGCCCATCTTTTTGTTCTCTCTCCCTGTCCCTGTCCCTGTCCCTGTCCCTGTCCCTGTCCCTGTCCCCCTCCCCCTCCCCCCTCCCTCTCCCTCTCCCTGTCTCTCTCCCTATCCCTCTTCCTGCCCCTCTCCCTGTCCCTGTCCCTGTCCCTGCTCCTGTCCCTCTCCCTCTCCCTGTCCCTCTCCCTGTCCCTGTCCCTCTCCCTGTCCCTTTCCCTGTCCCTCTCCTTCTCCCTGTCCCTCTCCCTGTCCCTTTCCCTGTCCCTCTCTCTCTCCCTGTCCCCCTCCCTCTCCCTGTCTCTGTCCTTGTCCCGCTCTCTCTCTCTCTCTCTCTCTCTCTCTCTCTCTCCCTCTCTCTCTCTCCTACTCCGTCCCCCCCCCCCCTCTCCCACCCTGACCCCATGGCGGGCATGCACACACTCTCTCTTTAACGTGTATGTGTGCCTACTTGTCTGTATGAGCACCAAATGCATGCAGATGAACACACCCCCTAGAGGATGGAGTCACAGATGGCTGTGAGCTGCCAATGTGGGTCATGAAAACTAACCCTGGTCCTCTGCAAGGAAAGGAGCACTTACAACCTTTAATGAGCCTCTCCACTATCTATACTATTTTAATTAGGTGATCTCTTAATGTGTTTTCAGAGCATGTTTCTCATAGTGAAACTTAGACTGTGATTTTATTTTCAAAATTTTAAAGACCAATAACTGTGGCATTCAATCACCATTTCTGTTCCTTCAGCTGCTGCTATGTTAAGTTTTATTGCTTGATTTACTTGATTCTTAGGCACACATTTATTAATTTTTCATACAGCCAAAGAAGTCCTTGAGCTTAAAGCTTATCACCATCCTGTGACTGATGTCACATGGTGGCTACTAAAAGTCGTAGTCTTTGTGTTTGGTGACTTATGTGTTTATAGAAAGTTCTCTCCTGTAGTCCCTACATCTCTGTGGCCACCTTCAACATCACACCCTGGACCAAACAGGTAATTTATCTTTGAACGTGTCAGAACATCTCATGCTTTGATTACAACCACCTCTCCTTCCACCTTTCTTGTTCAACTCACCCATTCTGGGATTGGTTCATCACCTTCAACCACTCTGATTTATTTGAGTTCTTGGCTTTCTTTCAATTCATTCATTTTCCATAGCTGACTGATGTGATGTCCTAGGCTGGTATTTTGAAGACATTGTTGGCCATGCTGATAATATTCTTCTTCCATCAGTTTTTAATTTAGTCTGTTTAGAGAAGTTATTATCGTAAAACAAACCAGTCACATTTTCACATCCCAGCAGTCCTTTTCTTCTGAAGAGATTCTGAGAGATGGAGTGGTTTTATGGTGAGTACTCAAACATGGACTTTGCCTATAGCCTGTAACAATGAACACATGGCTACATGGCTCTTGCAGATACTTTCTTCTGCAAACCTTCATACTCTCTTTTCTCATACTTAGTATCTTACTTTCTGAAAATTATACATCATTAAGAAATCAAAAGATGAAAAGTAGTTGCCTTCTTCATCACTCATGTCAATCTTCACAAATATCCTATACTCTCACATTGTTCTGTCAAGGTAAATGAGTAATCTTGGGTCCTGTTTTCCATTCCAAAGAATGGTCACAGTCCCCTTCCCAGCATTTGCAAGGACATTAGATCACTGACTCATTTTGTCTCATGTATATTGAAGTTTCTCGTTTTTAAAAACCCTTCCCCCAAACTGCTACATCATTTTCATTTAAGACAAATTCAGCTCTTCTTGATCCCATCTTCCTGTTTTGTTTTCCCTCATGGAAGACTGGATTTTCCAAAAATAGGTCTAACAATACCTCCTACCCACACTCATTTCTGACAATCTGATCTTGAATTTTGCTTTTCCACCATTCTCATAACCTCCTTATGATTTTTCATGGAGGGAAATGTTAGGAACCTAAGTCCAGATGTTGCTGTGCTTCTTTACTACTGAGCTATTGCTGTCTTCAGGACCTGTCAGTTAGCCGAATGTATGCACATGCAAACTCGTGTTGACATGCCACTTGTTTTGATTTTGATTTTTACATAATGTAACATGGTTGAAAGAAGCAATTATGATTCTTTTCTTAAGTACTGTGGATACAACTCAGAGTATTTTTGAACAGCCTCTGAAATTGAGTCGTTCTGAAATTAAGGGCAAACCTCTTAACCTCTAGAATCCTATTATTTATTTATTTATTTATTTATTTATTTATTTATTTATTTATTTGGTGAAGCTCTGGTGGAGAAATTTCATCTGCAGGAAGAAATTCATAGTAACTCTTGTCACAACCTCTTACTGTGTCTGTAACTTGGCTTTATGCAGATAAGCACTTATCGCAGAATGACCTGGGGCTCATTCTGTATGCTCACTTATTCTCTCTTGTTCTGAACACAAGATGATAATGCTGTAGTTAATGTATTTACTAAGACATCTCTATATAAAAAACATTTTATTTTTATTATAATATAATTATTTACAGCTGGCATTTTTACCAGAATGACCGCACACACACCATTTATAAATACACATCTTCTTCCCGCCCATTCTTGTTTCAGGAAGAAGACATCTTTGGTACTTTATTTGTAAAAATCTAGTTCACTGTGGTAGAAAGATTCCCAATTATTGAAAAATAAATAGGGAGTTAGTATGTTTCTGACATCTTTTTGGAAACTATGTTTCATCACGGTGTCTCAGAAATATGACAGATTTTCCTCAGTGTGTTGGACCATGCAAAGAGAAAGCAAGAAAGGATTTTCACATATTTTAAGGGAAATAGCTGCTGAGAAACTCCATGGTTCACTGCTTTAGGTAATTTGCACAGATGAATGCAACCTGTTTATAATAAACCTGTTTTTCTCTTCTGCCCTTGAAGCTAAGATCATTGTTTTCCTGGAGTGGAGTTTGTTTAGTTACAAGATTCTCTGCATGTAGAGTTTTTAAATCTCATCAAACATTCATCTAAAGCAATATACCCAATTCTGTGTTGGATTTGTTAAGAACTGAGTGGAAAACACTTAAGTCAGGCCTCCATAGAATCTCTACATTACGAGTGGAATTTCTATTGGCATCTAGATACCGCATCCTATCTGGAGTTTAATCTCAGCCATCAATTACTAAAAGATTTAAAGTTTAAATATTTTAATATCAGGGCTTTCTTAGATCACATTCCCCTGCCCCAAGCTATCACATTCTCTTTGATTTGGTCTTAGAATACGGTGGCATTGGGTTCATAAGATGTGGTATGTCAGGTTAAGGGAAGCTGCCTTTATTTTGCTTTATTTTCTTTTTGGAAACCATAAGTTCTCAGCACATTAAATGCAACATCTTCACAGAAGTGTCTGGGCTGTTTATAGGTGAATATTTTTCATTTCATTGTCTGATGAGAAAACTGTTTATAGAGCAACTTATTATATAAATGCCCTTTGGCATCTTTTAATAGAAATCAATAACAAAGCAAAAGAGAAGGTAGATGCAATTTAACTACATGGCATACAAAAGATACCTAAGAATGTCTGATGTACTGTATTTGTCTTGCATACATGCTTGATGTGCATGGCTAATATTCATTGGCATCGTTTACAAAACGGAGTCTTTAATAAGAATATCTGAAAAGTAACATTTTTTTTTAATTCATAAGACATCTTCAAATTTCTCATTATTTTCAAATGTGTTGCCATTACTAACTTATGGAGGTATACTTTGGTAACGTTAAGTAGTCATATCCATAAACTGAGAGACCAGAGAAAGACTCTAATACTGAAAAGAATGCCATTCTCACAGTCTAGTCATGTGATTTACCAGTCCAGACTGCTTCAGTAAGGTGGTAGCCAAGACAAAAATGGCAGCTGTAATCTTTAAACATCAACAGTGACCCCAAAAGACAGCCTTGCTTTTCTTTCCTTTCCTTTCCTTTTTCTTTTCTTTTCTTTTCTTTTCTTTTCTTTTCCTTTCTTTTTTTAAAAACAAAACAAATGTCCAAATGAAAAGAAAAGTCCTAAAGAAATACACTTAAGAAAGACATTGGTCAGAGCTGAAGCAAAAGACAGAACTGACAGGGACCTTTGTTTTCATGATGTGCTATCTTGTGCTATGGTAGTGAACAAATAAAGACTGTTTTCTTAAAAATGCATTTGTTTATTTATTTTTTTTCTCTTAGTGATTCCTCTCTGACTAGATAGAGTCTGTAGCACATTTTCCACACACATGCAATCTACAAGGAATCCAAATTCAAAGCAGTTAGAAAGAAGTGCTTTGAATTTAAGGACAAGGTCTTTGTATCTGGAAGCAATAGCATGCTTTCATAAATAACTCCAAAGTCACTGCCTTTGCACACTTCCATGGTTTGCAAAAGACAAACACTTGATTTGTGTTTTGATGTTAAGGACAAGTTCTGTTCACTTACTGCAGGAAAAATTGACTGATAGCCTTTTTTTTTTCCTGTCATATTTTTCTTTTGCATCTAATGTCCATTCCCTGGCTTACTTCAATTGCTTCAATCTTTATATCACGAATATCCTACCTACAGGAGATCAAGTTGTTTTTATTTCCATTTTAGTACATTCTGCTTTTCTTCCTATAACTTATATTTAGCATTAGAGTGGACTCTTTTTCCCCCATCCTTTCACTCTTCCTTTTGAAGCAGTTGTCTATTTGTGATCAAGTAGGTGTTAAGGATCCAAGGCTGTGCTGGCTCATACCTGCAATCCTGACAGTCAAGATGTGAAGATGAAAGTTTGATTCCAGCTTGGGGTAAAAGAAAACCTACAGATCATCTTGAAACACTGAGAGAGAGAGAGAGAGAGAGAGAGAGACTCTTCATCAAGCAAGAAAGGAGCAAAGAAAACAGAGGTAAAGAGAAAAAAGAAAGCAGGGCTGGTCTTCTTTTCTTTTTAATTCCATAAATTTATTGAGAGATAATGCATGCACCTTATGACTTAGTCTTTAAATTAGGTGTGTTAGTTCATTCGCTTTCTTACATGCCAGAAATGCAAGTAAATACACATACAATTTTATATGTAACACGTTCTGAAAGAGACCTGAGTGGTTTATTGGTTACTATTCTCCCTCATGCTTCAACCATGGGCAAACCCTCATCCTCCTTGTGTTTCTTCTTTGCATTTGCCTGTATCTAGGTGTTTTATACAACTGGAATTACCTATGATGTGTTCTTTTGTCTTTGACTTCTTCCGTGTACCAATTGTTCAACTTCAGTTCACTTTAAAAGAGGTATGAGGACTGAATTTATTTTTAATGTTGACTAACGTTTCCCTGTATAGATGTAATGTGTTTTGCTGAGACCTGATTTGGGTTATTTTTATCTTTTGACTATTGTGATGAATACTCCTGTAGACATTCATGCATAATTGTTACTGTATTGATTTGCTAGTGATGGATAATAACATATCATTTGGTGGCGTGACCATGAGAAATATATTTTCCTACTGTTCGGCAGGTTGAATGCCTAAGATCAGGCTTCTGGAAGATTCTGTTTCTATGAAGGCTACGTGGGGGTGAAGGGAGAAGGCAGCCTACTGCTAGTCAAAGACAGAGTCATCAGAGACTAGATAATAGGGAATAAATATTAGAAACTACAATATAAGTGGGGTTACACATAAATGACACAGTTTATTATAAATAAGACAACCAAGATTTTCTCAAAACAGTATTTTTGAGAAAATAAACACTCTGACAGGGACTTTTAAGAGTTTATCACTGGATGCTATTCAACCTAAGTTAAAGCCAGCTTGTGTGATTGGTTTGTACAGACAACGAGGCACTTACCATTGTCCTTTCAGTTTGGCTCTTTGCTTACTGAAAACCATTACAACCACCATGAAAGTAATGCCCCAGCCAAAATGTGTATAGACAATAATGTGTACCAGGGCAATCATCTGTCTTGCAGAAAGAAATTCAGTAGAGAGAGCATTGTTTGCATGAAGTCAGAAGGCTACTAAGTACACAAATTTGCATTCTAGCAAAGAATTTCTTAATTTACTTTTAAAGTTAATTTAGAGTTTTAATGAGTGTAGTTCATTTCATCACATTAAAGAATATTCTTTTTTAACAAATTACTATTAATGAGACAGATATTCCATGAAAAGCTATAAGTGGACATCTTCCCTTTTGTTAGGTGTCTGAGAAAGGAGCTTAAATTTTTTCTCAAGGCAGTACTTTATAGATTGGAAACACAAATCAAGGTGAAGTTAATGAGCAATAAGCTAATGATGTTATTCTACACACAGGTTTTATTCCCAGCACAGTTCTGTTTTGTTTTTTTCTTTCCACATGAATCGACTCTAAGCTTTTCCTGTTGGTATATCTGTCTAAGTCAATGAGATCTAGAAATCACATCCTAACTCTGTTCACGCCAAGCACTGGTGGAGATTCCTCATCCTTCTTTCCCTCTCCTCCCCTCCCCCCCCTCTTCCCCTCTCCTCCCCTCCCCTCTCCTCCCCTCTCTTCCCCTCTCCTCCCTTCCCTCCCCTTCCTTCCCCTCCCCTCCTCTCCTCTCCTTTCCTCTCCCCTCCTCTCCTTTCCTCTCCTGTTACCCAAGTCCCTCTTGCTCCTTTCTGTGGTACAGTCACCATCAGCTAACACAACTCTGCCTGTGTGTAGCACTCCATCCAGGTCATTCTCATGAATAACAGTGCAAGATTATTGTCTGAAGGGGATCCCATATATACATACATACATACATACATACATACATACATACATACATACACAAACACATTGACAAATATATACACATACAAACATACATGATACACAAAAACGCACATTGACACAGATACATGGCACAGGCATATACACACATTGACACACACATGATATACAAACAGACAGACAGACAGACACACACACACACACACACGCACACACACACACAGAGAGAGAGAGAGAGAGAGAGAGAGAGAGAGAGAGAGAGAGAGAGAAGCACACATAAAAATACCCTAAAAATAAAAAATCAGAAACCATAATATGTAAGTAAAAGACCTATAAGGTAAAAAAAACACACTAATACAAAGCATTATGGGCTGAAACAAAAAGGAAAGCAAAAGCAAAATCCCTTCAAAGTTTCTATTCTAAACCACTCTTTCCTTTCTTCTCCTTTCTGTTTTGTCTGTTCTGAGGTCCTCTTCTGTCAACAGAGACATTGACTGTGTGAAAAGGGAATACTGACCATTTATACATTAGACACTGTATCCAAGGAGATAGATTTTAAGAGTAATTTTCAGAAGAGACTGGGTTGAAAGTATCTGCTAGTTACCACCCATTTTCACTACACAACATAGAGAAATCAATACCCAGTCCCAGTGTCAGAATGTGAAGGGTAGTTTGTTGGTTGGGGAAAAGACATCAATGGTTTGATCCAGTACTGAACCCTGTGTGCTATATTACCAACCTTCCAGGGAGACATAGCCACTGGTGCCGTCTTAGCATGACTGTTAGGGAGTAGCTAAGCACTTTATGTCTGGGTCTGAGGCCTGTTCACAGGAGTGAAATTAATTTCTGCTTCTTTAATACTCGTCAAAAGCCCTGTCTAGAGAAGTTATAGGCCCTAAGACAGATAGTCATGTCAAAGTGCCTTCTAATATTTATGTTTATATATGTAGATGTGGGTTGTTCTCAACTTTGGTTAGAGAAGATCCTTTGTAGAGTAGACAATAGATAATGGAAAGAATCATAGCTGTTCAAAGTGCTGAAAATAAGAGACAAACATCCATCCCTAAATGGGACACCACATTACACCCTTCTACATACAACCACCACCACCACCATCACCACCACCATCACCACCAGTAAGGCACTGGGAACATTAAAAAAAAAGAGAGAGAGACAGAATGAACAATGGAAGTACATGCTGTGAAGTGATGTCTTCTGGATGCTTGCCACCAACTCAAAGCTTCACAAAATTCTGACACCCTTCCTTATGACAGAATATAAAACTTCAGGTGGTACTTCAGCATACAGGAAAATAAGTCCAGCTGGGGTTTCCACAGGAGGGGCCAGGCGGTTAAATCGGTCCATCATGAGACATCATGGATGAGGAGAAATAGAACTGAGCACCCTGTGTGTAGAATTGGTTCACCTGTTGTACAGCACTTCGTAGGAGGTCAGCAGTGAACCTCAGGCTGTACCCAAACACCTGCACATAGGAGATCTTGATGCAGAATTGCCCTTTGGAGGCATCTGGCAGGTCTCACTCACTGTGTAGGGTGGGTGGCTGAGTCAGACCATGTAGGGAGATATGGACAGTCTCGATAAAAGTTTTCCACCGATTTGCCCAGGAAGAGGATCCAATTGTAGCACTGGCTATTCTGCAGACAGATCTTTTCCCACTGTGGGTAGCCAAATTCCCAAATGGCATGTTCCAGCCTCCTGCACGGTTCCCATGGAAAGGACTGATGAAGAACATAGGGCCCAGGCTGCTGAGAATCCGGCAGATACGCATCGACATGCGTAATCACCGAGTGAATAAAGTCCGCACAGTTCTTGTTGCTCCGGAGAGTGAGGATTGTGAGCTTGTGCCACCAAAGGTCAAAAAACATACACAGGTGAATCTCATTGCTGATGAAGGTGGTGTGGACCTAAAGGCGTGAATCCATTTTCTGCAACAGGTACTTCAGTTCCAAGTCCTGGAATTCCAGGTTGGTCTCAAAGCTGATGAACTGCTCACTTCACTCAGAGTCCACGTTCTGCGTTTCCCAGTGGCTCTGTACAGCTCGGAGCCCTTACTGCAGGAGGCACAGAGTGAGATGCTGGCCAGGCTGCTCATGGCACAGCTGTTGTTCCACCTGCACTCACTGGTTTTGTGTGTCAACTTGACACAAGCTGGAGTTATCACAAAGAAAAGAGTCTCCCTTGAGGAGATGCCTCCATGAGATCCAGCTGTAAGGCATATTCTCAATTAGTGATCACTGTTGGGAGGGCCCATTGTAGGTGGTGCCATCCCTAGGCTGGTAGTCCTGGGATTTATAAGAAAGCAAGCTGAGATAATCAGGAGAAGCTATCTTGTAAGCTGCACCCCTCTATGTCTTCTGCATCAGCTCCTGCCTCCAGGATCCTGTCCTGTGTGAGTTCCAGTCCTGATTTTCTTTGGTGATGAACAGCAATACAGAAGTTAAACTGAATAAATCCTTTCTTCCCCAACTTGTTGTTTTGTGCAGGAATAAAAACCGTGACTATGATATCACTTATGATTCACAGGATACAGTGCTGGCACAGTGTGGTGCTACCATGGCACATACAACTCCTCTGGCTCTCCAGGAAGGGTCCACAGAACCTATTCTCATTGCACAGATGACAAGTGACTGGACCATTGCAAGCCACTGCTGAATTGTCCTGTGAAGATGAAAAATGGAAAATATTAGCTTCCATCAATAGAATTGTGAGATATATCAGACAACTGACCATGTAAGTTGGAGTCTCCCAAAGAATGAAAAGTGGGGATTAGAGTTATGGCTTTCGTAAAATGCTTGCCCTGCAAGTATGAGAACCTAAGTTTAATCCCAAGTATACATGTAAAAAACATATAAGTAGCCATACTTATAATCTCAGGTTCTGGAGGACAGACATAGGAGGATCCCTGAGACTCACTAGCCAGCCAGCCTAGCCTGATTGGAGAACCCTAAGAATAAACAGATTAAATATAAGAAAATGCAGAATGACTATGTATTAATAACTGCTCTGTCATTCTGTGTTATGTCTTACGGCTGTTGTATCACTTTGTACTTTACACATTTAACATTCTTTGTGAATAAGTATGAAAAGGAGACTTTGGGCTAATTATTAGGATATTCATCCACCTCTATCTATTCCATTACACAATAGGCATTGAGAAGTTTAAGAAATAAAGTTTCTAAACTCAAATACACTTTCCGGATGAGAGCAAATCATGAAAAGTTTCACACAGACAAGATTTGTGGATCTTTATGTTTTCTTTTCTTCTTTTTATTTGTGTTTTTTATGTCAACACCAAAGGAGTCCACACCTCCAACTGATGAAGTTATGGCATGCCCAACCCTGTCAACAAGAATAAGCTTCATTGCATCATATTCTAGAACTCATGTAGGACTTCTATATGGACCATCTGATACGACTCACACAGTTGCTTTTCATAATATGCAATAAAGACATATGTTCCTCAAAAAAAAAATACTACAACAAAAAAGCAAGTGGATCCATCATATCTAAAGAATGCAAAAGAAAATTTAGTGAATGTATCAGTAATCTATATTGAAATGAGAACAGTGAGGAAAGGTTTGCTTTGCCTGTGGACTCAGGGGACATGGTACAATGCAAGTGGACAATTGAGAGACAGAACAGAAATGCCCCAAATTCTTAAATAAAGTTTTGTTCTTTTTCTTATTTTCCTTTTTCTCTTCTTTCTATTTATAGCTTCTTGGAATTGGATTAATCCTTAGAATTTTCCCTACGCACCATGCTGGAGAGACTTCAAAGTGATGCCTGGGAGGTGTTGATAGAGAGAGAACAGAATGTTTAATGGAGGGTGGAGAGAAAGAGTGCAATTACTTTACTGGAATATTGAATTTCATCAGCACAAAATCAGCACCAATATAGGGTGCACCTTTGTTTGGGTGATTGTGTTCCTTGGCTTCTATTCAAAAATGAAATTAATCCCATCAGTGTTCTGACCATTAAGAAGGCATTTCTTAATTCCTTCTTTGCCGGTTTTCTTTTCTGTTTCTGGAGTATATAATATAGGAGTCACTGGACTATTAACATTTCAGCATTTTGTGTCAGAAGTAAGTATCTATGGAGTGATTAATGAGTGGATTGAGTGGGATTAAATTCCAGTGTAGAACTAGCAGGTAGCAAGCCTGCTTATGAAGGCAAACATCTGATTTCCAGTGTGATGCCAGACAGTGCCAAAGCTGGTTCTCCAGCCAAGCATCTGATCGCTAAGCAAATTCCCTCAATCTGCAAGCAGAGAGTACAAGCAGTATTTTGGCTTTTCTACATCCCAAGTAATTTTAACACCTGTGGGTACTTTACAAGACAAGCCTGGAAACAAGATAAGGAAAGAAATAGAAATGGCAACAGTCCCCTTTTCTGGAAATAGAGATGGTTCTTGGCAGTCACTATCCACAAATTGTGGCATTTGTTGACAATGAACATTAAAGCCAGTGAGATAAAAATACCCATGCTTTAAGAAACTCCAATTTGATTGGCTCTAGATTGTAGGTCCTCGGAAAATGAAATAAGAAAACTGAATTTCTCAAAACTGTGGTGAAGTGTCAAAATTTAGGTCATTCACCAAAAGCTAACATTTGTGTGCATGAGAGAAGGAAAAGCACCATGCTTCTGCCTGACAATACTTACTTGGAGTTTGCTTATGGCATCTTCAGGATCGCAGAGTTTTGTAGAGCTAGAGGCTTCATCTGTATAGTTTAGTATTGTCTGTCCTTGACTATAACTCAGTTTGTCTAGTGCCTTAGAAGTCAGGCACCATCATGAGGATGCTGGATAAGGAATGTGCGCTGCACAGACCCACAGCAACCATCCTGCCAGATTCATTAGGACATGTGAGATGGCTGAGTTTGGGAAGAAGGGAGAAGAACCATTCCTAAAAAATCTCCTTGAGGTGAAGTCCTCATGGTGAACCCGTTACAGGAAATACATTCCAAAATGCTCTTCAGCCTCCACGAGTTCAGTCCTTATGTCTTTACTTGACTTTCTCAGAAGGAAGCTTCTGTATTATATTAAATCTGAGTCTTTATCACTTATAAGACAGAGCTTCTTTCTACTCAGAGACAAAACAGTGCTTCTAGTTAAACTGCACAGAAGTTTTCTTCCATTGAGTCTGAAACCCAAAACGTGTCTAAAGCATCTATACATAACAGCCCCATCATCTCAGGACATTGGATGCCTTTCTAGTCTGTGTGGAGATACTGCCTCTGTTCAGCTATGTACCACCAACAACAGTGAAAAATTTAACATTTTAAAAGAATATTCTTTGACAATTTTAATAATGCATGTAATGGCTTTTGGCCATTTTCACCTCTTTACCTTATCTAGTCTCTCTTTCTCTCCATGGAAATCCTTCTTCCCAATAGGTTTCACTGTATATTCATGACTCTACTTCCTCTCTCTCTCTCCCTCTTCTCTCTCTTTTTCTCTCTCTCTTACTTTCTCTCCCCCCACTCTCCTCTCCCTCTCCCTCCCTTTTTATGGAAGAACTAAGTATAAAGAGGGTTGGTGTGGTGAGCATAGCTAGGAGGTATTTACTGGATCATGGTAACTTATCAATATTCACATCACAGATGAAAACGACACTCCCTCTTTTGTAATCATTAAGGTAGGGCCACAGGAGATCGTCCACACACACAATGTATCATTATCAGGCTTATTCTCACACAGGGCTTCAAGTAACTGCATCTGCTGTGAGTTCACCAGTGAAATGGCTGTCGCATGCTAAAGCCAGGCACTCCTCCCAAGGCCATGGCTCTTATATTTTTTCTGTTCCTCTTCTTTAATGTTCCTGAGCCTCTGAGCAGCTGATAGACATTTCATCTGGGGCTGAGCACTCATTTATGAGTGTTTATAGTAACTGCTCCCACTGACAAAGACGTTTATCTTCCTGTTGGCTTCACACTTTCTCAGACTTCATAAATTTGCTTTTATTTCCATTTTAAAATTTTTTTATTGTTTTTAATTTTGTGTGTCTGTGTGTGGGTATGGACACATGAGAGAAATTTATCACTGAGGCCATAGACATTGGATTCCCCTACAGCTGCAATTACAAATACTTGCAAATTGCCAAGTATGGGGACTGGGAACTAAATTTGAGTCCTCTGCAGAAACAAGGTGTTGCTCTTAAACACTAACCCTCTTTCCAGCCTTATTTTTATTCTTTATTTTTTTTTGAGAAAAAAATGATACTTTTTGTTCAGTCTCTCAAAGGCCAATGTCATTGAATTTATTTATACTTTTCTGCCTAAATAGTGATTTATATTTAAAAATAAAACCCATAAAATCCTAATGTCACATTTCAGAGCACATATGGTTTTAACAAAAAGGACTGTTATGCAATTATATTGACAAGTGAACTATACAATAAGCAAGTTCAAGCATTCACAGGTAATAATGGCCATGACAAGGCGCTCCTGCATGGCAAGCAGTCCTGCAGAATAACCCAGGATGTATTGTTTCTAGATAGCAACAAAGTTCAAATCTAACTAAAGGTTGACTTAGAATTTGTGTTGACTATGAAATGTAGCAGGTATAAGCCTAGTACTTCCATTACTTTGACCTACTTTGTATCTAACCAACATTTACACAGCTTAGGAAATGTTTCATATTCCATAGTTCATAAAGTACTGTAGACAATGTTTTTGCCCCTCCCAGATTAATATGTTTAAATGACTCCCATCGCTTTGCTTTTCTAACTTCCCAGTTCATCAGGAGGTTATTGGAAAACAGAGTTTTCAGGTTAAAATTAAGCTGTGAATGGCCCTGGTATCATAAGGGACGTTTGGACACACATATGACGTGGATTTATAGCAGAAGATAATGTGAAGAGCGAGTGAGGGATGGTGGGTATCTGTACACCAAGGTGAATTGGCCAGAGCAAATTCTGCATTCAAAACTCTCAGAAGGAGGTACTTGTACCCACTTTTCAGTTTCTGATGTCAGGACTCTGTCTCTGAGACAGCTCACTGTTAAGATTGCTTAATTTCTGGTGCTTTATTATGGCACCTATAGAAAGAAAATACTATCTTCAAAGCATCTTATTTGGTGTTTAAGCACTTCATGTATACTGTGCTATGGCTATGTTGTTAGATCAGCAGCATAGCATAGCATAGCGTCTGCACAGACTCTCTCTATTGATCCAGCCAGCTAACTAGTGTTAGATTTACATCTCAGCCCTTAGTTTCTGCATCCTTTCTCCTAACAGGAGAAACAGCAAAGAATAGTATGATTGTTTACAAACACAAAACTTCCTCTCAAAAGACAAATAAGGTTGTATTTCAAAAATATCCAGACAGCTCTCTATTCTGGTTAACGGCAAAAAGTCCTTTAGTTAGATGAACAGAGGCATTAATTTAATATATATCCCCATTGAAAGCTTTAACAATTACTTTCGTGTCAAGAGCATCAAGTTAAAAGTCTTCACAGGTTTGTCATCTAATAGGAATGAGCTATGCATGGTGATTATTCTTACTCTTCTTACTTCTAAATTCTATCTCCAGTGTTAATGGTGATGTGAGTGAGACTACACAGGAGGCAGGGTTCTGACCTATGGATATGGGTGTGCAATAGTTTGCCCTGAGATTGAAGCATTCCATCCCATATGGAAACTCTTTAATTAGGAAGTTAAAGAACTCCAAACAGTTTCAGGAAGTCCCTGAAACTGATCAGAATAAGAAATAAATTCTGACAGTTTTTTTCAGACAAGCCAAACTAAAGGAAGACTTTTAAAAGCACACCAACTGCCTGTGAGAAGCAGAAACCGCAAAGCTGCCTGGAAGAGGTTTAGAAAAGTAACTTGGAAAGGGCCTTTTCGAATCTCTTGAAATGCCTTCAGGATGTGAAGTGTGCTCCTAGTTTCCCAGCTTTTGTGAGCTGTCACCCATGCTGGCATGGACCTTGGAGATGTTGCTGTCTGTGGGTCATGTCTGTTTCTGTAACTAACTTCTGACTCTTATCACTGTAAAAAAACACAATGAAATTCATTGCTTTGCAATGTTGGTCTTTGATGGTATCTATACTCTGATCTGTCATGGGCTCCCTATTTGGGGTGAGTAGATATGTGTGTTGGGTCTCCCTAGGAAAAGTTTTCTCACACATTAGGTTTTGATTATCTCTTATACATTATAGTTCAATGCTCTCAGTTATGCAACGATACTCACTATTCTCCTGCTTATTTACAGCTTCACACCCGGAAGATACAAGTCATTTTCTTTATAGTTTCAATTCAGCCCTGGAAAATTCCAAACCTTTGTTTTAAATTTAAATCTTTGGATGTGGAGAGTTTGCTCAATGGTTGGAGCACTTGTTGAACAAGCATGAATAGGGATGGGTGTTCACATGCTAACACATGATAAGCTTGGCATGATCCCTAGGCATGCATGTAACTGCAGCACTGAAGTGAGAGGAGACAAGTAGGTGACTGAGGCTTCCTGGATGAGCAGTTTGGTCAGGTTTTCCTTGTTTCTTCAGTGAGAACAATTTGACAAGTCATCTTAAGTGTGGGCATTTGACACAAGATTGGATTTTTAGTACTTAAAGACCTGGGCATGTGAAGCCTTCCTTATTTTCAGTCTCTTCTGCTGTTATTGATGTTCTATGTGGGACCCTGCATCCACCATCTAGAGATGTATGACTAAGTTTCAATTTAGAGGGAACTGCACTGAATAGCAAGAAACCATCTTTTTTTTTTTCTTTCAGAACTGCAACTGCAGAGGAAAAACAGAGGAATCTTGCTCCCAGCATGGATGGTATAAGCTTGAGAGTCCTTGCAGACAGCAGCAGCAGGCTCCACTGCAGCAGTGTTGGTGTGACTTGAGCATTTCGGCAAGCTGTGTAGCACTGGAATGGTGTTAGGAGGACAAATGTACCTTCTCTTATTTTTAAACAGACTTTTCTTCTTCTCATACTAGTGAGAGGTAAGGACAGTGTGCAACTTTAAGAAGTCTTTTTGACATGGCAATCTGACTTCCTTCTCACTGACTGGTCTCCAGCTGCTTTTCCTGTGTTCATGGATGCTAGCAAGAACTCTCCATCAGGAGGCAACACAGGCCACCTTTTGTCACTGAATGAGCCAACCTGTATTTTTTTCTGGTGAACTTTCCACAATGGGAAAAATAGCCAGTCTCAAAAAAAAAATCATTTCAGGACTCAGTTGAGAGAAAGTCTAGTGTTTGGGGTTCCACCTACCATCTTACTGCAAAAACTGTTGTAGAGGTAAATCTAAAGAAAACCCTGCTAAAGTGCACATTCCTTCCCATACCCCATGGGAGACTGAAGGCTAGATAAAAATGGGAAGAAAAATAAAAGTTAGATTAGCAAGAGTAGCAGTGGGATAAGAATATAAACCAAGCCGGAGGAAGGAATAAGGATAAAACAGAACAATGGGGACTGTGTGAGACCCTCAAGCTGGACAGATTCTGCAGCTTCAATACACTCCATGTGTCACCTTGATTGAATCAGTACCACTCAAACATGCTTCCTTTTGATTAATTACAGTTCTCTGTAGGTGTCTCCTTTACAAAGGTTGAGTCAAGCACAGGGAAGCCACCCCATCCCTAACAACTCTGGCACAACAGGCTAGAATCTTAAGATTCTCTTTGCCTGGCTTAACATTCCTCTCTCACACCCACAACCTTTAGATTGTGCCCTGCTTCCCTTCCTCATCCTGTCACTTGCCTTTTCATGATTGACAGTCTACCTGTAATCTTCATCCTGTTTGCATAGGCATTTGCATGAATAATAATGGTTCACACGCTCCCTGTAACCATCCTGGTGTTTGGTTTCCACAAAGATGCAACCTCCAGAGGGGATGGACTTTCCTACTTTATTTACCTTCTCCAGTCACACTGGAGGAGCACACTCAGTTCTCTTTAACAATTCTGTTTCCACTGAGCATGATATGAAATAGAATCTAGAAGCCTCAATGTCTTCTTGAATTCATAGACTCAAGTGTGTTCTTTCCATTCCTCTTAGAGGGTTACACTGTGATGCTTATCGCCTTTAAGTCATCTCTGCAGGATTTTTCTCATACCTGCTCTTGAGTTTTGAGGTGCTTCCTCATTGACATGAATGTATGTTAGTGTGCATTGATTGACCATATGGGTATAGACTATATAGACAGTGCAGAGGCTGAAGTGGCTGGTTAATGTATAAAGCAAGTGGCCCTGCCAGGGCACGTGCAAAACATCTCTTCTCTGGTATATTTCTCATTTGATGTCCATGGCAAGTACATTGCTAAAGAGCAAGTTCTTATTCATAGTTTTTAGTGGATCAACTTTTTTCTCCTCAAGACAGTGCAATCAAATACAATTACTATTAAAGAGATTACTGGGGTTCAATGGCATTTTTTCTATATACTGTCTAGTTGACACAAGCAAGAGTCATTTGAGAAGAGGAATTCTCAATCAAAAAGATTCTTTTATCAGAATGACCTGTGGGTAAGTCTTTGGTGTATATTCTTGACCAATTATTGATGTAGGTGGGCCCATCCTAAAGAGAGTGGCACCAACTATGAGTGGGTGGTCCTGGGGTGTAAAAAAGCACGATGAGAAACCCATCTGGTGCAAGCTAGCAAATACACACCTGTCCTCCAGGATCTTACCTTGAATTCCTGCCCTGACTTCCCTGGATAATAGATTACAACCTAAGATAAAATAAACCCTTTCCTCATCATGATGATTTTGGTCATCATATTTTATCACAGAAAGAGAACCACTAAGACACGTTCCATTTAGCCACGTCAGTGTTCACAGAAGTTAACTCATACTGACAGCAGCACCTACCTATTACAGAACTTACTGCTGGTCAGTAAAGACTGGTAGCGAGTGTCTCCAAACCCAGAATGACATGCTTACCTCTTGGCTGTCATTCCCACAGTGTTCTATACTTGGTATCACAATCCTATTTTTATTAAAAATTTAAAATATAATTATATCACTTATACAACATCTGTTTTCCCTTCGACCTCTCCCACCCCTTCTCACCTATCCCTTCAGTCTCTTCAAATGAATGGCTTAGTTTTGATGATTATAGTATCATTTGTGTCAGGCTGACCAATTAGTGGGTTCAACCCTGGAAAATGCTAATTCTCCCTTTCTCAGACATCATTAGTTTCCTGTAATTCTTTGTCTAGAGGTTGGACCCAGTGAGCTTTTCTCCTTACACATTAGCAAATCTATTGATATTGTCATTTTTCAGGTCTTGTTCAGGTAGCCATATTTTCAAAGTAGCATATGTATAGCTTATGTATAGCACATGTTGTGTCTTTAGGAGACACAACATCACAGCAGGGTCTTAATTCTCTGACTCTTAAAATCTCTTCACCTCCTCTTTGATCAGTGAATATTAGGTGCAGTTGTATTCTACTTATATCTGTTAGTGGATGGGTTCCCCATGATCTGTTGATTTCTGCATTATGATTTGTGGTTTCTGTATAACAGTTTCCATTTACTGCAAAAGATGCTTCTTATATAAGGGATGGACCTCCTGTTTGTAGGTAGAAGGATATATTTTAGAATCCAATTAGGTATTATGATCTTCTATTAAAATGATTGTAACATATTTTCTTCTAGGATTCATAACACTATTAGCCTTAGAGAGGTGGCTAGATTTCTAGTACCAGCACAATTTCCTTCTTTTTCAATGGACCTTAAGTCAAATTAGACAGCTATTGGTTACCATCAAAATATGGGTGTCACTATTGTATTCTCAAAGTTATCTTTCCATGCCGGTCATTGTTATACCTCATGGTATCATATAGTCCATGTAGTGTCACAGCTGGATAGAAGTATTGATTGGTTCCTTGTCTTGGTAGTTTCCATGGCACATTAAGACACTATGAAAGCCAGACCCCAAGAAGAAGGCTGTCAGGTCAGATATTGCTTGAATCTTCTAAGTCCTGTGTGAATGGTGGTTTCCTATCCCTGTAAATGGAATTTTCATAAGATTATCTATGCCTCTTGTGAGAACATTGTAGCCTAAGTGCATAGCTTCCTTTAATCTCTCTGTCTCTCTGTCTCTCTGTCTCTCTGTCTCTCTCTCTGTCTCTCTCTCTCTTTCTCTCTCTCTCTTTATCTATCCATACATATATGTATGCACATACACACATAAATGTTTTGTGTATAATCTTAGGTAAGTGTAAAATAATGAGTCCTTGAGGCATTATTAGTCATCTTTTATATTATTTTTCTTTCCTTTCTCCCTGTCCTTTAGTATTGAATTTTCTCTCCCACAACAAATATTTTTTGGCTATTTCCTTATTTCTTCTGACATACTATTGTCATTGCTTGGTCACATTTTACAGTGCTATAAAAATGTTCAATATTGGTAATGCTGCCTTTCCACAATTTTAGAGTGCTGAGTCTATGGCCATGCAAAGGATGCAGTGATGTGGCTCCTGCCTCTGACACGGAGTCAGGAGGGCATGAGCATCTATGATGGTTGATGGATGCTGTAGGCTTAAAGCCTGTTTGTATAATATTGTACATATTTTTATGTTCTTACTTTGAGGCATGTTTTTTTTTTCTTCCAAGGTTAACAATTTCATGATAATCAGAGACAACACAAGTCTGGGAAGTGAGGATATGTCTAATGTCTCAGAAAAATGGTAGAACACTAATACATTCAGGACAGGCTTTAAGGCTGTGGAAAAGAACTTAAAACATGAGTTCAAAGATATATAATTTCTCAACTATGCAAAATACAAGGATGCAGTATGAATTATATGAAGGGTTTCATTTCATTGAATTAAAAAACCAAATGCAGCTGCACTATCAAACCGCTTGTCAAGAAAATATTAAAGAGATAAAGAGTTTTAGGGAATGATGATCTCAGAGCAAGATCTCCAACCAGCTGGCTTCTTATCTGTGCCTACAAAGGCCAGCATATCCCTGAATTCATTTGCAACATTAGGAAAAAAAATGCACCTGCTGTCTTTTTCTAAGAATCTGGGGGCTGGTGTCTAAGGATGCTTATTTGTGAAATAATCAAATGGGAAACAGGGTGAATGAATTGATATGTAAATAAAAGACTGGACTTTTGTCTGCAAGAAATGAGGTAGCCAGAGTTTTTAGAAATTTTTTTCCTCTTTTCTAGCAAGTGTCAGCTTCATCGAGCAGAAGACTATCTGGAAAGCTGTCTCGAGCAGAGCACAGTCTGTCAGCTTGTACTCCACAATGAGAAGCTGAGTCAATTTTTCTCTGGTTTCTAATACCCTTGTTCTCAGCAACCCTTCTCCAAGCTGAGGCTGGTCCTTGGCATTAGAGGGATACAGTGGTTATTTGAAATAACCACATCACTGGATATTTAAAACATCACATATTGATGTATCCTGTATATACTTTTTTACTCTAAGATTTTTACTTTATTAAGATACTAATTTAGGGATAGTAAGATGTTAATAATTTCTAATAAAGTCAACAGTAAAGTTATGGGAATGTGGTCTCTGAATCTCTGTCTTGATGTCTTCATATATTATACGTCACCTTTTTGTTATAAATGGGTAAATGAAACTATGATGATGGTTAGACAAGGGGGTTGATTGGAACAGCCAGGTTTTAATCTCTTGGTGGAGAGGACTGTAGAATTTAAAATCAGCCCATCAACTCACACTTAACTCATATAACGAGCATTTACCCACCTAGCTCTCCAGGATACAGAGCAAGAACTTGAGTTCATACTCTTGAGCAATTGACCTCCATCTGAAGACAAACAGCTCACTCTGAAAGGGCCAGAAATTCACACAGCTGAGCACATTCACAACAGTATATAATACAAGTGCTGCAGAAACCAACCCAGCAAGTCTCTGTGAGCATGTAGCTTTGCTCTGTGCCATGATTTCTTTCAATTACTTACCTTGAGGCATGCTGAAATAAATACCTACACATGGGTGGAGAGTTAGATCTGTGTCTGCTCTTACGCCATGAAATCATGCGAGTCCTATCTGTTATGTTCCCTATGGTGCTAGGGACGGAATGCAGGGTCTTATGCACGCTCGGCATGTTGCTCAGCACGTGCTGTGCTGCAGAATTGTATCTCTAGCCTACATGTCTTAAAACATAAGAAAACCACACAGAGTTTCCATCTTAATGGAAAGCATTGTGTTTAATGAACTTATATATATGTATGTTTTTATATACTGAGGGATGAGAACACTTATGAAATAAGACATGAGTGTGGTGCGCCAACGTCATTGGGTGTGGTGTGCCAACGTCATCACGCACTATCACACTGCCGCCATTGGAAGATGGCGCTGACATCAGCCCGGACTCATCCCGCTTAACTAGTAAACAAGTGCTCAGAGCATGCTCAGAGTCCCTTGAACCAGCCTACATGTGACGCATCCCGAGACGTCATATTCTCCTGAGCTCTGCTAGCCAATCACAGAGGTACAAGCCAACACGCCGACCTAATAGGTATTTAAGGACGTATCCCTTTTCTATCGGGGTCTTCCCTTCCATTCCGGCTGCAATAAAGCCTGTTGTAGAAGAATCCTGTTGTCTGAGTCCGTTCTTGCTGGCGAGATCGTGACGAGGACAGCCACACATGAGTTTTTTTATTATTTATAAAGTACATTTTTAACTGAATTAGAGTTTAACAATCAAATACAATCTTATACAATCTTTACAAAATTATACAGTATATGTACAAACATGTATATTGAAATTTATTGTACAAAATATGTATATTGAAATTTGACATATTTGTACATGTATGTATATACACATGTATAATTATGTTTTAAATTTTATTTTATAATATAATAAACTAAAATACATGTACTTGTCCTACTGATTGTTACATTGACTTTTTAGAAACTATTTTATGACTATTGATTGTCTCATTCATTTTGCAAACATGTCCCATGATATTAGTTTGAAGTGTGTTTTATTTATTTGTGTATAGAACTCTAGTACTGCGCAGTTTTTCTTTCTGAAGCAATTATAAATAAGAATGCACCTTGCTTTCACCTGCTGTCATTTTATGTGACTGAAAGAGGTTAGCTATTAGAGACTCACTGAAGATGTATTGGTAAATTGACTCACATCTGAAAGGCCCATTTATTATTCCTGCATCTAATTGAATATGATAAATCCATTTAAGAGGCTTTGCTTGTATGATGTCCTATGCTGTTAGCACTGCAGCAGAACCCTGTATCATTTATCGTCCATCTTTACACAGAGGAGAGCACAGAGGCTTCTCTGTGGGTTTTGATGCGACCCCTCCTGGTCTTTCTGTGATACAGTGATGAGCACTGCCTTGTGTGGCAAATAACAGTTGGACAGGAGATGCCATTCTCTGTACTGCTTACTCTGTTTCAGCCTCAGGAAGTTGCTTGTGCTGAGATGATGATTTTATTAATTACTCTCTTTATACAGTGTTAGCTTTTGCTGATATGTTGCCAGGAGTTCACTTGAGTCTTTAAAGAGACTTTAGAACTCATTTGTCGGGCAGATTGGCTTCCTTTCCTGGGACTCAGGGAGCTCTGACTTGGGTTGTAGTCTGCTGTAGTTCTTAACTGAAAGGAGTATATGTACTCTGAACCTTCTTTGCTGGGACCAGCACACCATGGTTACACTCAGACAAAAGGTACTCATTATCAAGTCTGCTCAACAGTGGGTCCCAATAACACTCAGGCCCCTAAACAAGTGCATGTGTGTGTTCAAAATATATGCATATATGTGCATACCAGATTAAATATAACACAAATAATACCATTTTACCAATTATTAAAACTCTAAATAAATATATACATACAAAAATAATTATGAATAAAGAAGCATGATGTCTGCTAACTCAGCCATACACCTTGTCTGTATTAAATAAGCACTCTTCAGTTTCCCACAGTCCTCTCTAATTAACTGCGATTTTCCAACCAGCAACATTGTTGTATTTTGACAAAGCTTGTATCTGAACACTTAAGCTAAATAGCTTTGTAATGTTATGTTAGATGAATTTTACTGTTTTGTTGATGTTGAAAGTTTATGTTAAGAGGAAATTAAAATGAGACACCAGGACAGAGGGAATGTGAGAGAGTGAGAAAGATTGAAAGCTAAGTTTCTTATCTGCAATGCTGAATCCAGCATCTCTGAATTACGAGTCCTCTATTTTCTTCATACTATTCCAGTTTCTAAGGAGCATTTCAGATTTGATAGTGAACATTCCCAGTGATTCTCTGAGAGTCTAATTAAGCTTTTATCTAACCTTAAACATGTTTTACTTAAGTATATGTTTTATAGAGTATGCACTAAGGATATCTATAAACCTACAATTTAATAATGAAGATGCATTCACTTGAATCTTTGTAAACACTATCTAGCTTCAGAAGTAGGATGTTGCATACTAAAAACACATTTTCTTTTCCACTTGTCTTCTCTATGTATCTAAGCACCCTCTGAGAAGTACATTAATTATTCCTTTGGCTTTCGGTTGTTTTAATACATATGTTCTTATCTTTAACTAATATAATATAGAATTCTTTCTCTTTTGAATTTAGATAAAAAATATGTTGTTTTAAAGGTTTTCTTTACTCAGGTTATATTTTAAGGCATTAATGACTGTGTGTAGATTCCACCTAAGCTACACCTCTATGTAATAATGGCAAGCCAACATGTATATTTGAGTCAACTGAGAAGATTTTCAACACCATCTGTGTCTGAGTATCAATATGCACCAATGAATCCCTACTTATTACCACTTATCACATTTGATTTATCACAGCAACTGTGGTTATCTGCACAAGCCCTGCATAGAATCATGCCAGCTAACCTCCACCATGGAGAGAGGATCAACACTGAATATGTTTAGTGAGAGTGAATTGTAAAGAAGAGGAGAAGGAGGTTAAAGAGGAGGGGGCAGAGTTTGTGAAGTTGAGAGGAGTTGTAAGAAAACTCAGAAAGGGTTGAGAGGGTTGGGGATAGATATGACTTAAGTACATCGTAAACACATATGCTGTAACCATAAACAAATTAAAAATGCAACTCCAGGCTCATTGTGAGGTTTTTCTACAGGCAGTTTTAACTATGGATAAAGTTTCAGGAACATAGACAGTATCTGTGTTTAAATTTATGAAATGACAAAAAATTATTGTGAGCATTCTCATTTCTCCAGATTTTGCCAATGTTTCATATTAAAAAAAAAAAACACGTTGAAAGTATGTGTCCTATTGCATAAGTTTGAAGATGTGATGTCTGTGGTGGTTTGAATAAGAACATCTCCATAGGCTCATACATTTGAATGCTTGGTCTTAGGAAGTGGCACTGCTTGAGAAGGATTAGGAGGTGTGGCCAGGATGGAGTAAGTATGGCCTTGTTGGAGGAAGTGTGTCACAAGGGTTTTGAGGTTTCAAAAACCATGTTAGGCCCAGTTCTCTCTCTCTCAATCCCTCCCTCCCCCCTCTCTCTCTCCCTTCTCTCTGTCTGTTGGTAGATTCTCATGTCAGCTACCACTCCAACATCATGCTTGCTATTCCTGTCACTGTTTTTCCAACTATGACAATAATGGACCAAGACTCTGAAATTGTAAACCAACTTCCAATTAAATGATTAAATGCTTTCCTTTATAAGACTTGCCGCTGTGGGGAAAAAACTCAGTGGGGGACTCTGGCTGTGGGGACAAAGTCACGATGGCCAGTGGTGGGGTCCAGCAGATTTCCCACAATGGTAGAGGTTCCCACATTCACGCAGCCACCATGGGCAGGCCAGTGGCTGCATAGGCAAGGTTCAAGGTTCCAAAAGCTGGGAACCTGGTGGCAGGCTCAGGAAGGCACAGGAGACACGTGGAGTCCAGTTTTCCGAAGCTTTTATTGTTCGTGGCGAGGTGAATGGGTGTAGATGGTGCGTGCTCCCCCCAAGAAAGCCAGGGGAACTTGACTTTTAAAGGGAGGGGGAAGAGGGGAGGGAGTAACTTAATTAGCTACACCCCACTTTAGATCACGCCCTCTATGTGACTGAAGGTGCAGGTTCAATGGAGATTAAACCTCTTGTCAGGAGCCTGGGTTCTGGGGGTGTGGCTGAACACTCACAACCCAAGGACCAGGATAGCGTTCCAGGGCCCGACATGGCATGGACATGATGTCTCTTCACAACAATAGAAAAGTGACTAAAATAATGTTCCTTAAAAAAAACAAAAAAAAAAAAAAAAAAAAACCTTTCTAACTTTGAAATTATAATGGATGGATCTAGAAAATATCATCTTGAGTGAGGTAACTTAGACACAAAAGGACATGCATAGTATGTACTCACTAATAAGTGAATATTAGCCAAAAAAAAAAAGTCTAACAAGATGAAGTGCCCCAGTGAGGACTCCTCATTCCCACTTGGGAGGGAGAAGAAAGCAGTCACAGTGGGGAGGGAGGAGGGTCACAGTGGGGAGGGAGGAGGGACTTGATAGGGAAAGTGGACTGGGGGGTGGAGAGAGGGGAACCTCATCAATGTGGTATTGGGTGAGGGAAAAGGACTAAAGCCCTGAGGACCAGCACAAAGAATGGAAACAAGCAACCACAGGAGGTAGGATGTTGGGAGAGAGGGGACCCTTCAGATTGCACCAGAGACCTGGGAGATGAGAGACTCTCAGAACTCAAAGGGAGGGACCTTAGATGAAATGCCTGACAGTAGAGAAAGGAAATTTATAGAACCCACCACCAGCAAGAAGACAGGGCATCAAGTGAGGGAGGGGGTTGCCATCCCACAGTCAAAACTCTGGCCCATAATTGTTCCTGTTTGAAAGAACTACAGGGATGGAAATGGAGAGGATCCTGAGGAAAAGAAGGTCCAGAGACAGGCCCAAAGTGGGATCCAGCTAAGGGGAGGCCTCAAGGTCTGACACTTACTGAAGCTATGGAGCACTCACAAAAATGGACCTATCATGACCACACCCCAGAAGACCCAGCAAGCAGCTGAAAGAGTCAGATGCAGATATATTTGTACACAACCAGTGGACAGAAGCTGCTGACCCTGTGGTTGAATTAGAGAAAGGCTGAAAGAAGCTGAGGATGAGAGCAACCCTGTAGGAAGACCAGAAGTCTCAATTAACTTGGACCCCCGAGGTCTCTCAAACACTGGACCACCAACCAGGCAGCATACACCAGCTGATATGAGGCCCACAACACATACACAGCAGAGGACTGCTGGGTCTGGGTTCAGTCAGAAAAGATACACCTAACCATCAAGAGATTGGAGGCCCTGGGGAGTTTAGAGTTCTGGTTGGGTGGATGGTGGGTGGTGGATGGTGAGTGGTAGATGGTGGGTGGTGGGTGGTAGGGACATCCTCATGGAGACAGGGAGATGGAGAGGAAATGTGGAATGTGGAACAGTCGGAGGGTGGACAGGGTGGGAAATAAAATCTGGAGTGTAAAAAATAAAAAAATAAAAAATAAATAGATAGATAGATAGATAGATAGATAGATAGATAGATAATTAAAAGGCAAAAAAAGAAAATACAAAAGAATTATATTTCTTTGTTTCCTTTTCTTTCCAGCAACTTGCCCATATACATCTTCTTACTCATTTAAAATTCATGGTTCGTTTTTTTATTAATTGTTATTGTATGCATGTATGCATATAGATATATATTTCTGAGTATAACCTGCTTAGTCTATATGACAATATTTGTATGTATGTTTTCAGGAATGAATGACTGCTTGGTATTGGACAAGGAATTGGTGTAATTTTTTCTGAGGCGATCACCTCCCCCACTCCCAAATTTTCATAGTCACCTATATATCTTTGTGTATGATTGAAGTCTCGGGTGCTTTCTCATCTACCTGGCCATATCTATACTGTCATCCTTGTTCAGCTTATGTGTGGGCAGCCATGTTGAATCTCACAGCACACTACCTGATCCCCTAATCCACAATCTTCCTGCTGCTTCTTTGACAGTTCCTGAGCCTGAGGAGTGGGAGAGTATTTTGCAAATGTATCTACTGGGACTGGAGTCCACACCTCTGCATTTGGATTCCTTGTGGCCTTCTGTAGTGGCCTCCATTTGTTGCATAGAGAAGTCTCCTGATGAGATGTGAAGACGATACTTCTCTGTGGGTATAAGACAAATGTTTAGATTTTTGTTAGGGATTATGTTGGTTTAGTAAAGTAATGGTTGTAGGTTCTTCTCCAGATCACTTATTATTTTAATTTTATGAGAATTCATGCTTTTAGTGTGCCTGTGTATTTCATGCATGCCCAGTGCCTGCAGAGCATAGAGTAGATCACCAAATTCCCAGAAGCTGCAGTTAGAGGTGTTTGTGAGCTAATGACTGGGTGCTGGGATGCAAATCTAGGTCTTTAGAAAGAGAAGTAAGTTTTCTTAACCATCTCTCCAGATTCAAGGTTTGATATTTTCTTTCTTCTAACAAATGCTTGGCAATGTTGGTTTTTTTTTTCCTTTACCCATTAGAAAACTTGTTTTAAATAGGTTTTGAGACATTGATATGTCGTAGGAACCAATACTGGCCTTACTACATAAAATGTTCTCATTTGTAATCTATTATTTGATCCATTTATACTGTTTTAACATAAAAGAAATTTTACTTTAATGTACACATATGACTTAATTAAGAAAAAATGAGGAATGGTTTCTCATAAAATGACAGACTAATGTGTTATATTTTATCTGACACAAAAACTGAAATATATCCACACCAGTGGGAGATGTTTACCCATTTTTATTTCTCAAAGGAAAACAACCACAGAAGCCCACATTTTTGAGTTCTTCATCATGTTCTGCTGAAGTGTTCATCATTTCTTGGCCCAAACAAAATTGTCTGATTATCAATAACTTTTGAACTGAGTCAATGTTGTGGTATGGAGTTCTATATTCCGTGTTCCAAATATTTGTTACAAAAGTGATATGACTGCTATTGGACCTTTGTGCCTTCAAACAGATTTGCTTTAATCTACCAACTTCTGTGTAAAATCCCCTCTTGATTATGCTTGCAATCTCTCCTATTAAAGAAATAAAAAAATATTAAATATATTGCTTATGTTTCTCATTCATCTTCTGAATAACTGTGTTTTGTTAATTAATTAATTAATTTACACCTCCCTCTTCCCAATAACCCTTCACTCAAGTCATTCTCCCATTCTTCTTTGGCCTTCTCTTTTGAGAATTACACACCCAGTTATATACACATGAGCATACACACAGGGGGACACACGAATGCATGCATGCACAGACACATGCACCGACGCACGTGCATGCAGCACATCAAGTCACTGCAGGACTAGATACATCCTTTGCCACTGAGGATAGACAAGGCTGTTCATACAGGGAAGCAGGTCCATAGTCAGGCAAGTAGGCAACAGGCTCAAGGACAGCGGCTGCTTTAGTTGTTGGGGAACCTGTGTGAAGACAAAGCAGCTCATCTGCTGTGTATATGCAGGGGGCCTAGATCCAGCTTGTGCTCCGTCTTTGGTCGGTGATTCAATTTCTGGGAGTCCCCAAGGGTTCAAGTTAGTTGCCTCTGTAGACCTTCCTGGAATCTGTGTCCTCTTCATGTTCCCCAATCCTCCCAATTTCTTGATCTCTATCAAGTGTTTGACTGTGAGTCTCTGAATTTCTTTCTATTGGTTGTTAGGTGAAGTCTCTCAGAGGACACTTATGCTATATTCATATCTGTTATGCAAGAATAACTGAGTATTAAGAGTGTCAGGGATTGTTGGATTTTGTCAAATGCATTTTCAGTATCTAATGAGATGATCATGTTTTTTTTTCTTTCAGTTTGTTTATATGGTAGATTATGTTGTTGGATTTTTGTATATTGAACCAGTCCTTCATTCCTAGGATGAAATCTTGATCGTATTGGAGGATGTATTTGATGTGGTATTGGAATCTGTGAGTATTTTATTGAGTATTTTTATATCAATGTTCATAAGGGAAATTGGTCTGAAATGCTCTCTGTGTGTTTTATGTATTAGAGTGAATGTGGTTTCATGGAATGTGTTTGGAAGTGTTCCTCTTGTTTCTATTTTGTTGTATAGTTTGAGGAGTATTGGCATTAGCTGTTCTTTGAAAGTCTGGTGGAACTCTGTATCGTCGGGTCCAGGTTTGTTATTTTATTTATTTATTTATTTTGTTGGGAATTTTTTTAATGACTGCTTTTATTTCCTTGGGGGTTATAGGACTATTTAGATAGTGCACCTGATCTTGAGTTAGCTCTGTTAATTGGTGTTTGTCTAGAAAACCATCCATTTCATTTAGATTTTCAAATTTTGTGGCATATAGACTTTCAAAGTAAAACATAATGATTTTTTTTGAATTTACAGATGTGCTCATTGTTATGTTTCCCTTTTTATTTTTTATTTTTTAAAAAAAAACAATTGAGTAGTATTTCTCTGCCTTTTAGTTAGTTTGAATAAGGGTTTTTCTATCTTGTTGATTTTCTCAAGGAACCAGCTCCTCTGTTAACCTCTTATTCATGGGGTTATGGGATGTCTATCTTTCTAGGCTTAGATAGATTTATTTATGTAATAGACTATTTTTAAAAGACTTCTTTTTTATTGTGTGCAAGTGAATGAATGCACATGGGCACATGATTGTAGGAGCTCACAAAGGTGTAGGATGTTGTCTCCCTTAAAAGTAGGGATACAGGCAAGTCTGAGTGTGTACTGAAAACCAAGCCTATTTCCTTTTCAAGTACAGTATGAACTTTTATTACCTTAGACTCTTCTCCAGTCCTAATTATAAGGTATATTATATTATAATATAATCACTGCACATTTCCTTCCTTTCACTTGTTCTAAAACCTCCTATATACCCCTCCATGCTCTGTTTCAATTTTATGGTCTCCTTTTTCATTAATTGCTACATAAATATAAATATATACATATATTCCTACATTTTACCTGCTTGGTCTGTATAATGTGATTTGTATGTTCTTAGGGATGGAAACCCAATTGGTGTCCTCCTGCCTGTGATAGATCATTTGTTCCATTCTCAGCACTCTTTAGTTGCCAATGGTTTTTCTTGGAGGATTAAACCTTATATAATTGTAATTTTACTTCCCTGTATTCTTCTTAGCTCCACATATCTTCCCTTGTTGTTCCTTAACTCCCAAAAAACACTGATATTTTAGTACAAATTTTCTTTATCAGAACATCATATATTGAAACATATATGGCACTTTATATGGAATGATTATTCATATGTATGCAATTTTCTCCCATGTTTTTGCATGGCTTTACACTCAATTCTTTTTACAGCTAAATACACGCTGTTTTCTGATGCTATCAACATCTATTCATCTCCTTATAAAACAGGATGTCATGCTTGCTTACAACTTCCAACCATTATAGATAAAGCCACTACAGACATCGAGGTGCACAGTTTGGGAATGCTGTTTATGTTTCTGAGAAGGGGCCAAGGTATCGATATTAGAGCTAGAATACACTAAGAGTGTAGGTAATTTTTGGAAAAACTAGAAAACCCTCTTTCTTAGTAAATACATCATTTTGGCATTCCTTTGACAACAAAAGTTCTGATACTTTATTTTCTTGACATCTCCAGTGTGTTATACTTTGGCCAATTTAGTAGGTGTATAGGGGGATCTGTTGTCTGAATTTGCCTTACCTTGATGTTTATGTGAGTTTGCATGCTTCTAGAGCTGGGATAGTTATCTGTTCCTGCTCCTGGGAATCAGAAGTCTAATCCTCTTTTAGGCTGAAGATTGTACCACTGGGTCTCTAGGTTCTGAGTTCTTTGGGCACACACTGAGTTCTAATAGCATTCCCTGGCTATCCAGCCTGCAGATAGCACAGTATAGAACTTTCTAGCCCTAACAGTCATGTAAGACAATTTTCATTGCAGTCTATCTCTCTCTCTCTCTCTCTCTCTGTATTTGTCTATCTATCTATCTATCTATCTATCTATCTATCTATCTATCTATCTATCATCTATCTATCATATTCTATTTAACAATTACCTTTCAACTTTCTATCACTTAATTATCTATAATTCATCTACCATCTATCTTTCTGTCACCTTTTATTCATCTACACTCCTTTTCTCTTGTAATGACAAAATGCTTATGGATTTTTTGTTGTTGTTGTTTATCATTGCATCTTACAGCTCAACAATAAAGAAGAGGCTTACTCAGACTTTTGTAATTAAATTTTCTTTATTATACTTTGATATGTTTTGAGACAGGATCATTAGCCCAGACTGGCTTCAAACTTGCTACCTAGTGAAAGATGATCTTGAACTTCTGATCCTCCTGCTTCCAAACCCAGAGCTCTGGGATTACTGGTGTGTGCCACCATTATGCACTGTTAGGGATTGAATCCAGGGCTTCATGAATGCCAGGCTGGCAACTTATCAACTGATCACATCTCTAGTTTTAAACTCAGTATTTTACCTTGTGCTGCCCTTAGAGTGTGTTTTATAAACTGTTCTTCCATAGCCCAACCAATTACATTGTATTTAAAAGCCTTATAGAACTGTTTTGTTTGGGTTATGTGGAAGATAAATTTTAAATTCTTAAGTTAACATGGTTCCACTTAGCCAATGACTTGGGAACTATTTCTATTGTTTCATTTCTGTTATCATTTTTAGCACCAGTCTTATGATTCTAAAATATAATCTCATAAATATTTGATTTTAAAAATGCTCCCAGTCAACTACTCAACGTCATTTATTCAAGACAAAATTTTATATGATTATAAAGCTTTTTGAGGAAGAAGTGAGAAGGATTCCATTGCTTCATCATTGTGGGTAAGATAACAGGATAAATAGACCATATACACATACACACTTAGGTGTTACTTAACTTGGGAATGTTCCTGGACGGATAATAGATGCAATTCCTATACTTGTCTCAGACTTCAGACAAGATAATTTCAAGATAAGAGAGTAAGACCACCAGTTTGTTTTATAGTAATGATGTGTATTGAATTCCTAATCTACATTCACTAGCAGACTGTGCTCCTTTGCAGTACAGTTGGTAAGCTAAGATGAACTGGTCCCAGTTTGAACACTGAATTTCCCTTCAGAACATGCTCCTTCACTTGGTACGCTCATGCACACACATGGGGGGGGATTGGTACACTCGAATTTGCATTTTCTTGCTCTGGCTTGGATTAGCTCTCTCACTCTATGTTCTTTAATATGTTTTTCCATTTGCCTTTACTGTTTAACATTAAAATTTCTTTTTAGGTATAGATTCTTGGATATGATGTGACTTGTGTTTTTGTTTTCAGATTTTCTTCTTTTTCGAAACTTCTGTTCCATACTTAGCCATGGGTTTGATAATTCATTCTGATCTGTGTTTTCTGTGTGCTGAGGTCTCTTGCAAGCGCTGTCTTATCTCTTCTGTAGAAAACTGAACTTTCATTATAATTATTTTTGGAAAAATGAAATGGAGCACAAGCAAGTCACATGTGTATTTCTTAAGAAGTAAGAAATTTCTTATTAGCCTAGTTAATCGAATTTTCTGGAATTTTTTTCTGAAAACGGTATTTTTAAAAATGTGATGATCTGTTCTTTAGTACTCCTTTTGAGACTGATTATAGTCTTGCTTCCATTATTAATGAGGAAATGAAATTATGACTTGGCTATAAAAGGGAGCTAGACCTTGTTGTACAGGCTTTAAAAATAGTCTGTTCATTGTAGAAAAAAGTCTTTGTTCTAGCTTTTTCCTATAATTGGTCTGTCAAAACTTTATTTTCAGAAGAACTGATTACACACAAGGCATAAGTTAGCTAGTCTATTTCTTTCCCTGCATAGATATCTCAGTCTTAATCCCTAGAATATTTTGTGAATAATAGGTTTATAAAAACAAAAGAATTGGAGGTGAGGGATAGAATTAAGCTTGCTAATCATCTGACCACAAAGAAGGAGGTCTTTCTTATAACAAATACTATATTGTATGTGGGTGGCCTCAAACATAATTTTAGAATCTTTAGAAAAATGTCATCACCAGATGAATTAGAATCAGTGTGTCAGTGGCAGGATGGGACAGAACCAATGATGTGGATGGGAAGAGAAAACATAAACCAAAGATGTGGATAGCCTACACAGTGGAAATACAAGAAACATATTCTCTCTAGAACTTCTAGGACTTTACTCTTCATTAGCTAGATAGTCTTGTGTTTGTGAAAAAAAATCAGACAGAAGTGAGTTAATGAAGGAAAGGTTTATTTTAGCTCACAGTTTCAGGGAATTTGTGAGACAAGGCATGGTGGTAGGCACTTATGGGTACCACTTACTACTTAGTGTATCAGAAACTGAGGTCTCAGTCTGTGAATAGAACTGTAATTTGTCTTCACCGCCTGTGTGCAGTGAACCTCTTCTGCTTGCTATGATATAGTTTAAGCTCCTGTTGTCTCAAAATAGAGCCACCAGCTGAACACCAATTATTCAAACACTTGAGCCTAAGTAGGTAGGATGTGCACAGTTTATATCTAAACTATGGCCTGTCCTTTATACACCCCAATTGTAGCACAGTGAGAACCACATCTCAATCTTACTTTAGAATGATATTTGTGTTGTTCTAAGAAAAATTACTCATATTTAATTAATTTATTTATTTTTATCAAATTATTTTATTTATTTATACTCCCAATGTTATTCCCTTCCTGGTCCCCCTTCTAGGAAGAAGTCAAGGTATCACTATTTGTAGACGATATGATATTATACATAAGTGATCCCCAAAATTCTACTAGAGAACTCCTACAGCTTACACTTTCTGCAAAGTGGCTAGATATAAAATTAATGCAAAAACATCAGTAGCTTTTTCTTATATAAATGATAAATAGGCTGAGAAAGAAATTAGGGGAAAAAACGCCCTTCACAATAGCCAAAAATAGTATAAAATATCTTGGTGTAACTCTAACCAAGCAAGTGAAGGACCTGTATGAAGAAAGAAATTGAAGAAAACCTCAGAAGATGGAAATAACTGCCATGCTCATGGATTGGTAGGATTAACATGGTAAAAATGACCATCTTACCAAAATCAATATATGGATTCTATGCAATCCCCATCAAAATTCCAACACAATTCCTCACAGACATGAAAAGAACAGTTCTCAAGTTCATAGGGAAAAACAACAACAACAAAACACAGGATAGAGAAAACAATTCTTAGCAACAAAAGAATCTAGGGAAATCATCATCTCTGACCTCAAGTTGTACTATAGAGCAATAGTGATTATGGTACCACACATGGTATTGGTACAGAGACAGACAGATAGATAAATGGAATAGAACCAAACACCCAGAAATAAACCTACATAACTATGGTCACTTGATCTTTGACAAAGAAGACAAAAACATACAGTTGAAAATAAGAAAGCATATTTAACATTAATGATACTGGTCTAACTGGTAGTCTGCATGTAGTAGAATGCAAATTGATTCATATTTATCACTTTTTATAAAACTCAGGTCCAAGTAGATCTAGGACCTCAACATAAAAGCAGATACACTGTATCTAGTAGAAGAGAAACTGGGAAATAGCTTTGAATGCATTGGCATAGGGGAAATTTTCCTGAGAGAATATTAATGGCCCAGGCTCTAAAAATCAATAATTGACAAATGAGACCTCATGAAACTATAAAGCTTCTGTAAGGCAAAGGACATAGTCAATAGAACAAAACAGCAACCTACAGATTGGAAAAAGATCTTCATTAACCCTACACTTGATAGAGAGCTAATATCCAAAATATACAAAGAACTCAAAAAGTTAGACTCTAAAAATCAAATAACTCAAATAAAAAACGGAATACAGAGCTAAACGAAAGAATTCTCAACAGAAGAATATGGAATGACCACAAAGCACTTAAAGAAATATTTAACTTATTTAGTGATCAGGGAAATGCAAATCAAAACAACACTGATACAAACACCTTACACCAATCAGAATAGCTAAGATAAAAAACTCATGTGACAGCACATGTTGTCAAGGATGTGAAGTAAGAGGAACACTTCTTCATTGCTGATCAGATTACAAATTGGTACAACCACTCTGGAAATTACTTGTATTTAAAATAACAGAAATAGACAGTAAATACAGGAAAGAAAACATGCAATTTTGAGTACAGGTTACAATTTCAGAGTTCTGGTCTAACTGGTCTTTCACTTTCCTAAATTTTTTTCCTCCTCTTTGGTCATTTGAGATTACAATTACTCAGTGCAGAATGACTGTTTTGTGTCATGGCTTGGCTGCTCTGATAAAGGAATCAACAAGGAAACTGTTGAAATTAATTGCAGATTTTATCCAGTTGAGTTCACTGGGTTCAGGTTGGCACTAACTGAAAAGGTAGTTGGAGACTATCAGTGTTGCAGGTTTTCTTTGAAATAGGGCAAGGGAATCCAGGAACTTGCTTAGTTTTTTTCGAAAATACTAATTAGAAAATGTCAGAAAAACTGTAGAACTATAGAATGTGTGTGTGTGTGTGTGTGTGTGTGTGTGTGTGTGTGTGTGTGTGCGTGTGTGTGTGCATTAGTGTAGGACTTTAGAATAAACACACACACATAAATGCACATATCTAGTCTAAAGCCATACAATATATGTATATATATTAACATTTGTAGAAAAAAAAGCATAGATAAGACAAAAGGAGTTGATAATAATTGGTATGTGAATGACTACAGAAAGCCAAAAGGTAACTAACCTTTATGACGTGCAAGCAAATGGATGCTCTTTATTCAGAACTACCAGAGGGAGATGGACCCCTAAAGAATGTTTTATGGAGTGATATGCTAACATCTTAGATTCAAGGTTAACCTTTTGTTTTCTAAATTGTACAGGAAGAATTATTTTATTATTTTGTCTGGTAGTGGGTTTTTTCTTTTATTAAAATTCATAACAGATAGTAGCCTTCATCAAGCTCTATTGTTTATTGGTCAAGAGATACATGTCTTTTCTTTTCCATCTCAAGGGCTTCCTTGACCTAATAGAATTGGTAGCAATTTAGAGCTAGAGGATTGAATGTGTTAATGTGTGTACCAGGTGAGTCCTGGAAACCGTAGTTTTGCTGCAGGAAATGTGCAATTGCTGATTTGTGTGCTGATTAAGTCTGCATTTAGGGCTGCGACTCACATCGGTGTCTCACCATTGGTTGTTGTAATGAATCAAGATAATGGAGAAAGGAGCAATGAAAAGCAGAGACACCGTAGCTGCTCAGGAGCCAGTATTTTTTATTAACATAATTGCAGGAATGAAAGGATGATTAAACCACTCTGCACTGAACAGATGAATTAGCTACACTTCCTATGACTGTGTGTACGATAATGCATCCCTGTCTTTATGTTTAAATTGGTCGTGTTGAAATTAATCAGTATATTGGAGTATGCAAAATGGTTTTATTTCCTATGGATATTTTCCTTTAAAATTCCACATGTAAGGATTGCTTTTTATTTGGTTTTTTTTTTTTTAATTTCTCATGTCATCTAAATTTGGTGAAATTGTTAGCATTTAAACCAATGAATTGACACAAATATGGAACAAAATGACTTCCCCAGCTGTGCCTAAGCAGGACCTGCTCCTGCTCCACTATGATAGTTTACATGCATATTCCTAAGAAGATGTGCAACAATGTAATTACGAAATGACAGCACTTGTTAATGTTACACACACGGTATAAGTGTTTGGTCTAAAAGAGACTCAATCCTGAAGACTCCAAAAGGTAGTTCAAATAAGCAGAAGTGGGCTCAACTTGGATTTCAGGAGGGTTCCTAGTAGTTAGATATAATTCTTTAGGAAATTGTGAAGCTTGTTCCCTTTGCCAAGAGGAGTCATTTTCTTTATCACTGGCACTGTGGAGAGCATTAGCATATCAAAGTGCATGCTGGTCTCCAAGCTCTTTCACTATCACAAGTACCTGTCATTCATTTCAAAGTATGTGCTCGCCTTCTAGTCCTTTACTTCTCCTCTACCCTAAACTCTCTCCAGCTCATGGGCTTCCCTCTCCTCCAGCTACTCATTTTCCTTATTGGCTGCTCATTTCTTAGTATGTGCTCTCTCAGCCTATCTGTCTTGTCTCTGTCTCTCTCTTTTTCTCTCTTCCTCCCTTCTTCTTTTCCTCCCCCTTCTCTATCACTCTGCTCATGCTCTTCTCATGGCCAGGTCTAGTCTTCAGGTCATATTCAACATATTGCTTCCTCTCTCTGCTCTGGACTCTTCCATATGCCTCTGGCTGATCTCTCTCTACAATAAAACCCTTCCCCTAAACCATACCATTGAGGAATTATGCTGTAAGTTTATATAATAAGTATTTTATTCTCCAGGAAGAAAATACTGTGAAGATTGATAAATTCTCATCTTCGTATAGGTGCAGAATTTGGGGCTGAGAGGCACTTGTCAGTGGACATAATCAAACAGTTACCAGCTGAGTAACTGAATGAAAACTTGACCATGGCTCTCACTCTTCAGAAGGCACGGACCAGATATTCTGAAAGGTAGAAGGAGTCACAATTTTCCAGAAATAACTCTTATTTTGGGGGTTCTTCTGTTTTCAGAATGCTGAAATTCCTGTCATTAGCTTGAGAGCGCTTTGTGTCCAATGTGCCTACTTTTGTAACTCTGTAGAAAAGGAGATGGAAATACAAGTTGGAAAAAGTCTATATTGTCAAGCACTGTGATTTGAATTGTTATTTTGGGAGTTTACTTAGTATAATTGTCCTGGGCACCCACTTCCTCAACACCATCACAGTGATTAAGTGGTACAAACAGAAACATTTACCTCAAATGAAAAACAGGAGCCTTTTCAGACTCAGGTGCTGTGAGAGGAATTGGATGGCTGCCTCTGCATAAATGTGGGGGTGGGGGGCGTTGAGGGGGAGGCTTCATAGCCTCAAAGGCAGCTCCTGTAGGAGGATGTAATTGAAGACTGCCTGAGGGACCAAGGATTACAGACACAGACAATGCCACCCAATCAGTAACTTCTGTTTGGAAGAGATGCTTTTTGGGGACCAATGGGGCACAGGGGAAGGGTATGAAAGGAGCTTGCAGCAGTGTTCACAAGAGCTTGCTATGGCCATTCTCCCCTTCTCCCAGTATAAGTAAGTGCCTTTGATTCCATGGCCAAGCAGGGTCAGGCAGCGGGCAGTCCAGGGCACAGGCAGCAAATTCTATCAATGCATATACTGACTCTGAGCACCAAAGACTTGATTTATGTTGGGCATAAAGCTATAGATTTTCAGTAACCAAGATATATGATGGAATATCACAAAGGAGGCTAGATGCTTGGGACCAGACATAATTATTTATTCAATCATACTTTGAATAAAGTGTCTGCATTGCTGCTGTTTCACAGTGTTAGAAAGCTAAAGCTCAATGCCAGATGATTAAAAAGGATTGACGTTTTAAAATGATCAAGTAGGTGACAACTGTAGTTCAGCAAAGGAATGCATAATGAACTGATGATAAGCGTACAATTATATGACACACACATGACAAACATTTTTGTGCTACAGCATAATAACCATAGAAGCTACTAGCATGACTATGTAGCTACCTTAGGTTCATTTTAATATCTGCTATAATATGTAGACATACATAAATGAAAAAATGGGCAGTAATATGTGATAGTCTGAAAATCTTTACATTGGCGAAAGTTCATGTCATAGTGCTCAGAATATAGCTGATGTAACCATTCTATGGGAAAAGTCTTACTTTCAGCCACCTCAATGTTGAAATGCGGTGTCTCTGGCATTATAAAGTAGGCTTCTTGGTAAGGATCAATATACAGTGCTATTAGTAAAGAAAGCCATTTTTTTTCTAGGTGAAAATCCTCCTGAATAAAACTAATGTACTCTCAAATTGAATTTGTATTCCTGTCTGTATCCGGTTGCCATGACTTCCACAATAAAGCACCAGAGACAGAAAGCTTTAAATAACAGAAATTTATTTTTTCAGCTCTGGAGCCTATAAATTCAAGACCCAGGAGCTAGCAGAATTGATTTCTTCTGAGACTTCCTTTCTTAGCTTACAACTAGCTTTCTGCCTCTCCATCCTCACATGGCCTCTGCCGTCATGAGTCCTAATGTTTTCTTCTTGAAGATTATTTTTATGTGGTTTAGGACCACCTCTAAAGTCATTACTGATTTTTCTTTCTGGTACCTCTTATCTCCATTGTTTTATCATTTATTTTATTGACATTTACTAATTATCTATAACATTGAATTTCATTTTGATATTTTCATACATGTATGTAATACATTTTGATCACATTCATGCTAGAAGTAATCCACCTAGTCTCCCTTCTCCTCCCACTAGGAGTCTGCCTCTTTCTAAACATTGTTCTTTCTATTCACATAGTTGTACATGAGAGAGAGAGAGAGAGAGAGAGAGAGAGAGAGAGAGAGAGGAAGAGAGGGAAGGAGAGGAAGGGAGGGATGGAAAGAGGGAGGGAGGGAAGGAGGGCAAGACAGAGACAGAGAGAGACACAGAGAGACAGAGAGACAGAAAGAGAATAAGTTAGGGTTAGTATTAGGAGCTAGGGTGAGTGCTATTTGCAGGAGCATGGGCAATTTGACAATGCTACATCAATGAAGAACATGTTTCTTTATTTCACAACAATTCTTATCTATAAATTTTCAGGAGGTGGTAACATTGTAAACTTCTCCCAATCCCATGACAGAAAGCTGAGGGGCCCAATCTCGTGCGGGTCTTTTGAAGTAATTATGGTTGTTATTTGTTTGTAAGTGTAACAACCATGAATGTTCTTATTTTACCCAAATAATCTCTGTAATGACATTTGTCTTCAGGCATAGCTGTATGCTAGGGGGACTCAGGGGATGTTTGTGGAGCTATAATTAACCCAGAAGAGTGAATTCTAACATTATATATAAAGTTTTGCATTGTATTCCAGCACATTATTATAAAATAAATGTGATGGCTTTATATTACAGACATGTTTGCTGAAATTTATAATTTCAATCATCTTCAGTGTGAAATCTACATTACAAAATCACATTTCCATTATATTTAATGACATCAGCAATCACTTTCTTCTCAAGAACCAGAAATTTCCTTTTTCTTGTACACTTTGACCCACTTTCCAGATGAAGCACTTAACTTATTTTATCATTAATATTTATTGGTGTATCTGTGCAATCCAGGATTTCTTCCTTCATCCTTGTTTGTCTGACTCAGGGCTGATTAAGGCTGGATGAATTATATGCATATTAATCAATAACATCATTAAAATAGTAAAATAAAACAGTAAAATGAGTATTTATTAGGTGTTTGGTGATGCAATGAAATTTCTTATGTTATTAACCTTTGCAGTACTCCAACCCTGCACAGGAAGTTGTAACTCACATTGTATATATGAGGACATTGAATCATTGCATTAGTTTTCTGTTCTTTCACAACAAATTGAGTCTGGTTTGTAACTTGTCTGCTGTTTAATGTCTTGAAATGACGCAGGGTTATTACTTCTACGGTCAGTATTCAGTAGTCTATGATGGAATGCCTTTCTGTTTAGGGAACCACAAGGATGTGTGTGATAGAGGTGTAGGCTTTGCTCACCTCTCTTCTGGTTGTTCTGCAGAAAATGCTTCAAAGGTCATCAGAGTGGCAGAATTCTACACCTTGTAGTTGTCTGGACCAAGGCTCCTGTTTCTTTGCTGTCCATTGGCTTGACAACTACTTTCAGCTTCTGGGAGTCCATGTGGTTTACTGACCATGATAATCTACCCCAACATCTTTAACTGAGCAGTAGCATATCCAGTCTGTCCCATACTGTAGGTTACTGCCATCTTTTTTTTTTTTTTCCAATCTCAAGTTCCAGATTCCAAAGGCTGATTGGACCAGATTAGGCAACCAGCCTGGTTAAGTTCTGTTCCTTCTGGATAATTATGTTATATGAGTGAATTGTAAACTTCAAGTCCATCATATCCAGTCTCAAGTTATTATAGATCACTTACACCATGGGTGGGTGAGAAATACTGGGGATTAGTTCATCTGACTAGATGCAGAGTTGCATGTGACTTACATGATGCTTTACTACAAAGTGTCATGAAGCCTCATTCATACACAGCTTGCATGTATGCATGTGTGTGTCAGGGGATAGTGGGCTTCATGGTAGGAGTAGCAGGAGCTGTGGAAGAAAATGTCAGTTATTCTAATCTAAGTGTAGCTTGGTGTCCTTAACTAGAATTTGTTTACTTGTAGATTTGCCTTTAACCTTAGCCTCTGAGGCTAGCTCATCGTATCAGTGGCTGGGTAAGAGGACTAGCCGAATGACACAAGACTCTTTTGAGTTAGCTCAGAACTAGCAAATCTTTATTTAATTGGTAAAAACAAATCACACAGTCAGAATAAAGCAAAACAGATTATCCATGCCCTGAATGGTAAAATCTTCAAAGTTAAAAGGCCTTCAAATAAAGAGGCCACATATTAAATGAGGACTCTTTATTGCCAGAGTAAGCATCCACGAATTCCTACTGGGACCAGAAGCTCTCTTATTGATTCCTGGATGAACCACCTACAAATTAAACTCCAGTGAGACTTCACGTACTTTGGGCTGGGCTAATGAAATGGTTCCGTGATTAAATTGTTCACCATGCTAGCATGAAACCAGAGTTTGACTTCCAGATCCATTGAACATGTGCACTGGGTTGGGTGGCCCATCAATTGCTCCAGTGCTCAAAAGTTAGGGACAGGAGATTGCCTCAGGCAAAAATGCTAGCCAGACTAGTAGCCATATCAGTGAACTCTGGGTTCAATTGAGAGACCCTGCCTCAATAAGTAATGTGGAGAGTGAGCACAGAAAACTCTTGGTGTCAACCTGGCCTGAACACATACAAAAACTGCAGAAATACATGCACTTACTATATATACATACAGATGAGAAAAATATAAAATCAAAATATTTAAATATATTATACATATAACTATAATATATCAATGTATAGTTTGAACATAAATATACGTACACATATATGTATGTGTATGTGTGCTTTGAGCATTTTACTATCATTGCCATAATTAATGTTAACACACTGACTGAGGCATAAAAACATTCATAGTCAAAATTGCTATAAATTCTATTTACAAAACAGTTGCAGCTAGCCTTCAGATGATAGCCTTCTCATCTTTTGCTTTTATTTAATGAGCTATCATTTGACTGGGTCTTACACTATGATGAGATGCTGCCACACCACAAGTGTATAACCAGAGAATGGAACCCTGGAAACAACTCATCCTTCTGATAAGTTTTATCAGAACAACTTTGAGCAGATGGGCAGCATTTACTCTGGAAGAGGAAAGACTTATTTATGCCATTGCTTATGAATTGCTCCACTATTCAACTGCTTGGGATATAGTCATCAACTCCAAAGCCACAGGAGGAAAGGTGACTAGAAGAGGCCAATCACTGTCCACAGACATGACGCCACTCACTAATCAGGTTCTCAGCAGGTCCATTTGCAGAAGTTCGGCAAGGACATGGTAAGTCCCATTCTACTGCTGATCAATGCAATTTCACACACTGCACGGTGCATCCAGGCGAAGTTATATGGCACACCCTAGGAGGTACATCCAGTTATAAGACTTCCTTCAAGAGTCAGAACTTTTATGTTAGAGCTAGCTTGTGCGAGCAGGTTGTTCTTAGATCTTGTAAGACATTAGGGTCTCCTGAACAAATTGAGAAGGAAAAAAATGAGCACTGTGAATTCTGGATGGTAGTGCTAGTGGTAGCATACATTTTCCAAATCTTTATATAAAACTAGCAATGGCAATTGAACCAGAAATAAAACTACCATTTTGCTTCATATTTAAAAAAAAATATGTAGGTGACAGGTTATAAGATTACTGATTGCTAAATAACAATCCAGATAAAAACTGAATACCTTAAAATAACATTGAATTAATGCTCATAACCACTTAGATAGGTGTGTTTAGGGCCACATGTCACATAGGGTTGCAGTTACAAGCTGGCTAGAGGTAGAACAGTGAGCACCCCAGAGCTTGGCATTGGCTGAACAATTCTCTGTGCTGCATCAGGAACACACATGGCTCTAGCTGTATATGCAGTGGAGGATAGCCTTGTCAGGTATCAATGGGAGAAGAGGTCCTTGGTCCTGTGGAGGCTGGATGCTCCAGTGTGGGAAAATTCAAGGGTGGAGAGGTGGGAGCAGGTAGGTGGGTAAGGGGACACCCTTATAGAAGCAGGAGGAGGGGGGTTGGATGGGGGAGTTCCGGGGTTGGGGAAATGGGGAAAAGAGATAACATCTGAAATGTAAATAAATAAAATATCCAATAAAAAAGTAAAAAAAATTATTGTACAGCACGAAGACAGCTAGAACTGATTCCTTGAGACACATTACTTGCTTATATTATAGTTCTATGCTTCAGGTGAATGCTATCACACAAAATGAAGGCAGGACTCACTCAGAACCAGGTTCACTAGTGGCATTTATGTGATAGTGGCTTGTACATTTTGGTCAAAAGAGTTAATCAGATTTCATGGAGAAAGTACACAGACCTTAGCTATCATAGTGAAGGATGTCAAGATCATATTTTCACATGACCATGTGGAATGAAAGGTAATCCTGCAGGCACCATCGAAAAGCTTTGCCTTTTATGTAACAGATTTTTAGAAATCCACAAATATGAGACTAAGTTGTCCAGATCATTAGGAAGGAATCAGTGTTTGTCCTGTGTAAGGAAAACATGAATCAGCAAGCAGCCTATGATAGACCCATGAGCAGGAAAAAAAATCACCAACAGGTATTCACTGAAAGCACAGCTGGATTTTCAGAACCCCTGCTAAGCAGCTGTAAAGAAAAAGGACTCTGCCTTTTCAAAGAGTTTAGGACTTAGGTTTTTGTTGGAGATGTCTGGTTTGTATATACCTTGCTTATTGATGATCCAATGTTTCTGCATCCAAATATAACCACAGTGGGGAAAAACTACTGGAAAGTTGGTGAAGACTGAGGATGGAACATCAAAGATAAGAGGAACAATGTTCCCATCAAGGCTTCAAGGAAAGCAGACTCAGCATTTTTCCAAAAGCAAGTCATATGTAGTATGACAAAAACATAGTATGATATTGATGATCAAATCCAACTAAGGACAATACACCAAGAGTTTGGAAGTCCATGACGTTCCTTTAAGAAGAAAATCCTACATTGAAGCTTAAGAACAAGCAGATAGTAAATTTATATGAGAATATTTCCAAAGCAATGACTGATCGGTTTATGTTTTTTTCTTTGCCAAATTTTAGTTTTGGCATACAAATCAGTAAACAAAACACTGACTGGAAATAAAAAAATCACATTTTAGACAGTTAAAATTCCAATCAGTCTCTACATCCCTTCCGTCACTCATCAATGACTTGTTATGCTTTCCTTCAGTGTCATAAACTATGACACAGTCCAGAATCACTGCTCTTCCTTTCTCTGTTCCTCTGTATCTTCCTCATTTTATTCCCAACTTGAAATTTATTAGCTCATAGTTTGGTCTGGATTCTAGTATTAGGTTTCTAGAGTATGGTTTTCTTTTCTCCAGTGTGCTTTGAATGTCTTTATCATCTTTTTAACCTTAACCTTAGAGAAACCATATGGTGCCTAGATTTGAACTCTTTCTGGGAAAGTTGATGTTGTACTTCCTACTAGGAGGGAAAGTAAATATCTTGCACACAGACCATAGGAAGCAGATTTTGATTGATACTGGGCACAGAGGATTCACTTTAGGTCCAGTGAATAAGTATAATTTATTCCTAGTGTTGATACAATGATATAATTGAGCATAGAATATATAAATTCTACATTTCTTATTATTTTTCAGTGTCTCAAGAAAGCTTATGTTAAACCTCAGAGACAATTCAAATTTGACTTTTTATTTGCATTTGAATTAAGATTCTATGATTTTGGTTAAAAAGTGAAAGCACAAAGTGATATAGTTATTAGATGTGCTAGTTAGTGACAGATGTAGAAATTGATTTTGAATGTTACAGATCTTAATATATTCTAGTCTGAAAGTAATGATTTGTCACTTTTATACATGCTTAGATCTAAAGATCACCAAGAAATAGGATCTATATTTCTTTTAAACCAAAAAGTTATTTAAAATTTGTCTTAAAAAACAATATATATATACACATATATATGTATAAGTATATGCATATATATACAGATACACACACATATATAGTGTTATATTGTACTTGAACATTAGTTTTTTGCATATAAAACACAAGCAAGGCCTGCCTGCTGAGTCCTCTGGGGCACCCCTAGCTTCCCTGAGCAGCCTACTCACCACCTCTCAGCTCACCTTCATCTGACCAGCTGACCCATAAACATACAAATTAGATTCACATCCTGCCCCTCTCTGACAAATGAGTCTACTGGAGTACCCTCAGCTGCCATGAGCAGCCTGTTATCTCTGCTGGACCACCATTCTCTACCGTCTCTCAGCCCACCTTCACCAGACATATAGATCTGGAACCAACAGCTCAACCAACAGAGGCCTGCCATACCAGGATCATTGAGAATAGGCCCTTTCCCAATACCTACTACAACAGGAATATCCAGAGACTAAAGTCATTGAGATGGCTAAAGGTCCTCAAATGAACACAATCAACAAAAACCAGGGTAATATGACAACTTCAGAGCAGCAAGCCCTGCATACCCTAACACAACTGAAACACAAGAAAATGACCTTAATCTTATAAAGATGACAGATGACTTTAAAGAAGAAATGAATAAATTCCTTAAAGAAATACAGAAAAATATGGTCAAACAGGTAGATACCTTTAAAGAGGAAACGCTCCTTTAAAGATTACAGGAAAACACAATTAAACAGATGAAGGAAATAAACAAAACTGTTAAAGACCTGAAAATGAAAATAGAAGCAATAAAGAAAATGAACCTGAGGAATCCTGGAGATGGAAAACCTAGGGATGAGAACAACAGATGCAAGCATCACCATCATACAGGAGATGGAAGAGAGAATCTCAGGCATAGAAGATACAGTAGAAGAAATTGACACATCAAAGAAAATGTTAAATTTAAAAAAATTTTGACATAAAACATCTAGGGAATCTGGGATACCATGAAAAGACCTAACCTAACAATAATAAGAATAGAAAAAGGTAGAGTCCCAGCTCCAAGGACCAGAAAATATTCTCAACAAAAATCATAGAAGACTTTCGCAACCTAAAGAAAGAAATGTCTATAAACATACAAGAAGATTACAGAACATGAGCTAGAAGAGCCTAAATAGATATCTTGCAAACTCTAAAAAAACACATGTATCAACCTAGACAACCAAGTGTAAATAATCCTTCCTCAGGACACCTGACAAAGCCAAGGCTGGTCCTTGACAAAAACCATCAACAATCATGATCAAGTAGGCCTCATCTCAGAAATGCAGGGATGGTTCGATATAAAAAAAATCCATCTAAGTAATCCACTGTATGAACAAAATGAAAGAAAAAAAAACATTCCCATCTCATCAGATGCTGAGAAAGCCTTTGACAAAATCCGACACTCCTAAACATAATAAAAGCAATACACAGCAAGCAAATATCCAAAATCAAATTAAATAAAGAGAAATTTAAACTGATTCCATTAAAATCAGGGATTAGACAAGGCTGCTCACTCTTTCCCTATCAGTTCAAAATAATATTTGAAGTTCTAACTAGAGAAATAAGACAATGGAAGGAGATCAAAGGGATTCAAGATGGAAAGGAAGAAGTCAAAGTATCATTATTTGCAGATATATGTTTACTATATGTAAACAGTCCCAAAATTTAACCAGAGAACTATAGCTGATAAACACTTTCAGAAAAGTGGCTGGATACAGAATTAACTCAAAAAAATCAGTAGGTCTCCTTTATACAAATGATAAGCAGACTCAGAAAGAAATTAGAGAAACAATACCCTTTATAATAGGCATGGATAATATAAAATATCTTGGTTGAACTGTAACCAAACAAGTGAAATACCCAAATGACAAGAACTTTGAGTCTCTAAAGAGGAAATTTGAGAAAGATGTGAGAAAATGGAAAAATCTCCCAGGCTCATGGATCCATAGAATTAAGATAGTGAAAATGGCCATCTAACAAAATCAATTTATAGATTCAATTCAATTACCATCAAAATTCTAACACAATTATTTACAAACATTGAGAGTTATTCTCAACTTCATATAGGAAAACAGCAATATCAGGATAGCAAAAACAATTCTGAACAGTAAAAGAACTCTTAGAGTTAACACCATCCCTGACCTCAAGCTGTATTACAGAGAACTAGTGATTACAAACACATGGTATTGATACAGATACAGGCAGGCTGATCAATGGAATAGAATTGAAGACACAGAAATAAACCCACCCACCTATTGACACTTGATTTTTGACTAAGACGGCAAAAACAAACAATGGAAAGAAGAAAGCATATTGAACAAATGGTGCTGGTCTAACTGGCTGTCTTCCTGTAGAGGACTGCAAATAGATTCATATATATCACCCTGCACAAAACTCAAGTTTAAGTGGATCAAAGTCCTCAATGTAAAATTGGATACATTAAATCTAACAGAATAGGAAGTGAGAACTAGTTGGTACAGAAGACAACTGCCTGAACAGAACACCAGTGGCTCAGGCTCTAAGGTGAATAATTGATAAATGGGACCTCGTGAACCTGAAAAGCTTCACTGAGGCACAGGACACTGTCAATAGGAAAAACTGGCAGAATACAGATTGGGAAAGTATCTTCAACAAACCTACGTCTCATAGAGGGTTAATATCTAAAATTTATAATGAACTTAAGAAGTTAGACACTAACAACCCAAATAACCCAATTAAAAAATGGGGTACAGAGTTAGAGAATCCTCAACAGGCAATCTTGAGTGGCTAAGAAATACTTACAGAATTGTTAAAAGTCTTTAGTCATCAAGGGAATGTAAATAACAGCAACCCTGATATTCAATCTTACACCTGTTAGAATTGATAAGATCAAAAACTCAATGATAGCACATGCTGGAGCACTTGTGGAGCTAGCAAACTCTCCTTCATTGCTGGTGGAAGTGCAAACTTGTACAACCCCTTTGGAAATCAATTTGTCAGTTTCTAAGAAAACAAGTAATAGTTCTACCATAAGACACAGGGATACCACACCTGGCCATATATCCAAAAGATGCCCCACTATGCAACAGGGACACTGTGTTTATGGCAGTGTTATTTGTAATAGCCAGAAATTGGAAACAACCTATATATCCCTCAACTGAAGAATGGATAAAAAAATATGGCACACCTACACAATAGTATTCAGCCGTTAAAAGCAAAGGAATCGTGACTTTTGCAGACAAATGTATGGAACTTGAGAATATCATCCTGAGTGTGATAACCCAGACCCAAAAGGATATGCATGGCATATACTCACTTATAAGTGGCTATTGGCCATAAAATACAGGATACCCATGCTACACTCCACAGACCCAAAAAGCTAAAGAAGAAGGAAGGCACAATAAAATAGTCGTAGGAGGCAGATGGAGGGAGGGAACTGGGTGTCAGAGGGGATGGAGAGGGGAGTGGTGGTTGTTTCAAAATCAGGTGTTGGATGAGACAAAGAAGATGGTCAAGTGGCCAGATGGCCATGAGGATAGATAGAAATCTGGAGCTGGTGGGCATGGGCATGGAGGGTGGTATCTGGAGGACATGACAGAGACCTGTTAATAGGGGAGGATCTCAAGAATCAATGGGGGTGACATTAGCTGAGACTCACAGCAGTGTGTATGCGGAACTGGCATCGGTCACTTCCTGTAGCAAGGCAGGAGCTTTAGTGATAAGATAAGGATACCAAACCACCCACAAGAAGTTTGACCCAATATTTATTCTGCCTGCAAGAAATGCAGAAATGGGATATAGAACAGAGCCTGAGGGAATAGCCAAACAATAACTGGCCCAACTAGAAGACAATTCATGGGCAAGCGTCAATCCTTGACACTATTAATGAATCTTCTGCATGCTGACAGGAGCTTAGTATGACTGTCCTCAGAGAGGTTCCTCCCAGCAGCTGCCTCAGACAGATGCAGAGACCCACACACAAACATTGGATGGGGTTTGCGGACACTTCTGGAATCGTAGGGGAATAATTGAGAGCCTCAAAGGAGATAGGAACTCCGCAGGAAGACAAACAATGTCAATTAACACTTGGGGGCTCTCAGAGACTGAACCACCAACCAAAGAGCATAGGTAAGCTGGACTTAGGCTCCCTATTTATACGAAGCAGATGTGCAGGTTGCTCTTTCTGTGGGTTCCAAACAACTAGAGCAGGGGGCTATCCCTAAAACTGTAACCTGCCTCTGGGTTTAGTTCCCCTAACTAAGCTGCCACGTCTGGCCTCAGTGGGAAAAGAAGCGCCTAGCTCTGCAAAGACTTGATGTACCAGGGTTGGTGGGATATACAAAGAGGTGGAGCTCCACTCTCTCAGAGGAGAAAAAGGATATGGTAGAGGGACTGTGGAAGGAGGAACCGAGAGAGAGGAGAGTGATCGGTATGCAAGGTGAGTAAAACAAGAAAATAAACCAAAGAAAAAACTCAAAAAAAAAAAAAAATCACAATGTTAGCCATCAGCCTCCATGACAACACAGTGGTCCTCAGAAAACATGTAGTTGAGAGTAGATCGTATTCTGATTCTCTTAGAACACAACTAGTTGACTCATTGCAGGACCATTTAAGGTGACCTGTTGCAGTTCGAGCTGCCCCACACTTGGTGGCCAAAAATGTCGAGGACCGCTCTGTCAATGTTGGAACTCACACTGCCAAAAGCCTTGGAGGCTAAATTGTTAGAGCCAGCACTGCCCCAGGCTGCTCCGGCCTGCGGGTCGGGGTTCAGCAAGAGAGAGAGAGTGAGGACGGACACAAGGAATGGAGACCAGATAGAGTGTGATTCAATCCCGTTTATTCTTCAGTCTCTCTTCCTAGTCCAAGTCCCAAGTCTTGAGTTCCTAGTCCCTAGTTCCTAGTCCCTAGTGCCTCCAAGTTCCAAGTTCTTTCTCCAAGTGCTAAGTGCCTAATGTCTAATGTCTAATGTCTAATGCCCACTAACTAACTTCTTCTGTCTGCCTCTCGCCTTTTATATGTCTCACTTCTAAGCCACACCTCCAAGTCACGACCTAGGTCTTATCTCTAAATCACATCTTAAGTCACACCACTAAGTCTTGGCTCTAAATCACACCTTTAAGTCTTACACACCCAAGGAAAGATCCTGCGTATCTAAAACAAGATGTTATCAGAATGTGCTCAACTGTTGTAGGCTATTGTAATCAAGTCTCTTATCAGGGTATATGGCTCAAGATGGCTGCAAGGGTGATAGCCATCTTCTGTCAGCTCCCCTCAGTGACTCTACTAAAATTTGAAGAATGAAAATATAGTTTAAGTAATGGATGCTACATGGTTCTGTCTGGCAACGTTTAGTTAAAAGTTTAATTGCTTTTAAGGTAGCACCTTTTTATGGTTATTAAACAGTAACATCAGTGTAGGCAGTCCTGTCGACTTAGAAGTAACAGCAATTAATCACCCATTAGACTAATTAAGTATATCATTTGTTATTTAATGAATATGTGGGAGGTGGAGAGGAAAGCTGTAATAAAGTCTTGTTCGCAGATGTTTGAAAAGGGATCTATTTGTCAAAACATTGGCCTGACTCATCCCTCTTCTGGCTGATGAACCATGTCATGGTATGGGATTTGAGAGAGAACCAATAGGTTGGAATCTCTACTGAAAATACAAATTCTGTCACAGATATATTTTTAAAAATTTTTGATTGGTAAAAAGTGTTAATAATTTCTTCATTTAGATGACCATAAGTAGAGAATTATTTACTGTTTGTATAGTATTTACAAACTTCATTGAGCATAAGGTATCGACTTCATCTTCATAGTATCACAGTGTAAATTACCTAAGGCCCAAGGCAAGACTGGAACCCAGAAATTCTGAAATCCACTATTATATTTCTGTTAAATTTAGCACATTTGTGTTAGCTCTCTGCCAGAGGAACTGTGATCCACAACTGAGGATATATTGAAACAAACTTGGAGGGTTTTTTTCTTCTCCAACAAATTCTTTATATTTTTATTCATTTGTTACGTGGAACAGTGACATGTAAATAAACTTCCTGACATCTAATTAAATTGCCATATTCCTTTGGATAATTACAGGTTAATATGATCATACATTAGTCATTTTGAGTTCTGTCTTCTGTATCCTTAGCTTCAATGTATTTTGAACCAATTTTCTTGAACCAGACCAGGTAGCTTTATCAATACTTTTAGTTTAATTAATATTTCATAAGTTTCATAAATGCTTGTGTATATGCTGACTACTGGTTGCTTTATATTCATTTTGTAAATTAAAATGAATAGAGGTGGATATGTCGATGTACACATGTAATCCATGTAATCTCAGCACTCAGGGTGCCAGAGGATGAAAGTTATAATCAGTTTGAAGCCATTCTTGACTATATATTGAATTCTAGGCTAATCAAAACTATATACCAAAGCTTCTAAAAATTATCACAAAAAAGCAAACAAGTAAATAAGATTTTATTTTCTTCTTCCTTCAGTGGGTATTTTTATTAGTTAAAGGATATTTCTCGGAGGAACTGCAATATCCTGCTTATTAGAAAAGATAAAAGTTTGTTTTGACAATAAATGTTATTAATTTTTTTCAGTTACCTAAAGGCATCTAAAAGGTTTTTAATGAACTTCCAGTATCTAAACACCCAAATAATCTTTTAATATCATGGTTGGTCACCTCTCAGTTCCAGTACCAGTTTCCCTTAACCAGTCCATCTTGGCACATCTCAAGAAGCATGGCTGTGAGCTAGCTCCCAGGAAAGATGCTCACCAGATTCCTGGCAAAAGAGGGCACAAAGGGAGCTTGAGACTAAGGCAACTTTGCTTGTTGGGAGCCTTCTGAATCCAGGAGTTTATCTCACTGGCTCTGGATACTGATTAAATTCCTTCTCAGCTTGCCACAACTTTATGGAGAAAATTCAAATTCTTTTTTTCAACATACAAAATTCTTTGTAAGCCTAACTTTCGATTACCCACTGCCCCCTCCTTCCCACCGGCCCCATGCATTTTCCTGTTTGTTTTCTGTTTCTCTTTTATTCTTCCCTTACAAATGTGTTAATCGAGTGTACTCACTTTGCTGTCTTTGTATGATGGTGTGTGTGTGGTCTGGACCTCTATGGTGTTCTCATTTTCTGCCCACCTTCACTGTAGCTAAGCTTCTTTATTTCTCTAGGATGGTATAGGCATCCCTTCAAGAACATTTCGTATTTTTAAAGAGATGGGGAGAACATCAATGTATCTAAAGATTAAATTTTGTTATTTTTCTAATTGCTTTTTATTTTTTCTCAAAACTATTGGTGTTATAATATGTCCCTAGTTGGGAAAACAACCTTCTAGAGACCCAGCACTGTGTTTTCACCAGAATAGAATCATAGGAACAGTATATTCTTTGGGGTCTGTTTTAGTTACTGTTCTATTGCTGGTAAGAGACACCATGACCAAATCAACTTAAAAAGAAAGGATTTAATTGGAGGCTTGCTTACAGTGATAGAGAGTGAGTCCATGATCACCAAGCGGGCAAGCAGGCATAGTGCTGGAACAATATTGATGAGCTTTCATATGATTCATAAGTTGTAGGTAAAGAAAGAGATGGAGAACGAGACTGGGACTCGCATGACATTTTGAAACCTCAAAGCCCACTCTGGTGACACAACTTCCCCAACAAGGCCACAATTTTTAGAACTTTCTAAAGAGTTCACCAGCTGAGACCCAATCATCCAAACCCGTGTGGCCATTCTCGCTTAAGCCCCCAAGGAGTCTGTGAGGTCTATGATTTCCTTCTTGTTAGTGTATTTTCTATTCACAAAAACCTTTCTACTGTGAATAGTTCTCTCTACTTTTCTGGGCATTAGCTTTCTCCTAAAGGAAATAAAAATGTATACATTAAAATATTTTACACGTGTGTGATATAACCTGTCTGTATATGATAACATTTATCAATCGTTTAATATGATAGCTGACGTAATTTCTGTTATTGCAGGAGATTCAGTACATCTCCCACATCAATTAATATCTATTTCTCATTACTAAATCCAAGGAATCATGGCTTGCATTTGCTATCATTGCTCTTTGGCTTCTGTAACATAATTCATGTATGTTTGAGAGTAATGATGATGATCTCAAAATCATCAATCACCCAATGAAGGTTTTCGTTTACTTTTCTTAGCAAATCCATTGTATTAGATTTATTTTATGCTCTACCATGCAGTATCACCTTCCAACCTTATAAAGCTTTAGGTCATCAGCAGATTGAAATGGAATACCATCTGTTCCTTATCAAAACCATTGATAGATTTTAGGAAAATGAGGAATCTCTGTGACAGAAAAACCAGAGCAACAGATTTTGTAATTTCTCCTATCTCCTCCTAAAAGCCAAGCAGCACATTCAGAATTAAAATGCATATAAAGAAGCTGATCTATCTCACCTGAGGCTCGACACCAGAAGACAGTTTATAGCTGCCAAACAAACATTGTTGCCAAACGAATGTTCAGGTTACAGCTCAACATTAGGGACTCCAGTTCAGCATTTTGTTACATACCAACCTCTGTGAGTCACAGGTTACGATGGTAAGGCTTTTCTGAGCCATTGATGTCAGCTCATTCTGTGACGTCCACCCTATAGGATGCTTTGGGAGGCCAAGATGACTTCTCCGTTGGGAGGGAAGGAAGCTGGAGATTGATATAACATACTTTTGATGAATATGTGGTCTCTCTGGCATGTTGATTCCAAGGATCCGATTGAAAACTGGTGTGGCTCAAGTATCCACAAGAGATAATTTTCCCCAAAACTCTCTGCCCCTCTGTGAGTCTGTCTCAGATACCACATAGCATTTTTTTTTCTGTCATCCTATCTGCTGAGGTAGCCACAGGCAGTTAGTTTAAAGGAAACAGTCACAAACCCTACATTTAACAGTGGCAGAAACTTTTAAAGGAATTTCCAGCCTTGTTTTTGTTTACTTATTTAATTTTATATTTATTTATTTTTGTTGTTATGTGCATGACTATTTTGCTTATATAATATGTATGTGCACTGTGTATATACCGAATGTCTGTGGAGTTTACAAGAGATTGTTAATTCACTGTAACTGGCGTTTGAAGTGGTTTGAAATCACTATCTGGGAAGTGAACCCTGGGTCTATGAAAGAGCTGCATGTGCTCTCTCTTGCCAAGCCATCTTCTCCAGCTGATCTCATCCATCTCTATCCATGCTTTAAAAGTAATGGTCTTCTTTGGGGCAAAATTCTTTTCCACTCATTGAAATAGAGAAAACTCATTTATTTCCAAAGTCTCCCCAGGGTATTATTCTTGTATGGCATCAGCTTGGACTAAATATATGAGCAGTTTCATCTTGTGGATTGGGTGTAGAGGAGGAGATGAAAGTGGACTCTTCCTGACACAAAACGGCACCTCAGTTCTGTAACTTCAAATGATGGAAGTGGACTGCTCTCTGTAGTCTTCCATGAGAAGATAGCAGGGCACCTGCCATGTGAGCACTGAACAGTGCCTTCTGTAGTCTGGCCACATTTGTGACTTTATAGAGATAGTGCAGTAATTAGCAAGTGAGTGAGTGTTGTTTCAAGCCACTAAATTTTCTGTAATTTGTTTTTCAGTGAAAGGTAAGAAATACATGAAACAGTCATTACTAGCTGTATTAGTTTGATGGCATCACTGTCACTATATAAGCAAAAGCATCAAATTGGAGTATGTAGAGTTGACTGACGGATTGCTCCAAACATTTCAATGTATGGGGGGAAAGCTATTTTAATTATGAATTGTGTATTAACCTGGGTCATTCAAAAACAAATATTACGTTTAATATTGGGTCTTTATGTCATATGCTATCATGTAATGCTCCCAATTTTGTACATTTACTTGATCTAAAGGTTAAGGTTTTCAGTTATGTGAATCTGTAATCCTTTTTCTCCTCTTCTGTCTGCCAACTCCTCTAGCTTTCTGTCTCCACAGCTATTTCTTTCACTGAGTCCTAAAGTAAACAAGAGTGTAACTCATTTAAGACAAGAAACTTAATTTCCTCTGAAGTAGCAAGTGTTATAATTTCCTCAACAATCTGGAGTTTAATTTCCTTTAGTATGTTCCCCCCTCCCCCGCTCACTTTCTCAGTTCTCATTGTAAGGGCTTTCTTAATCAGAGAGAACAGAAGCAAAACAGAGACCCCCACACTCATGTTTTCCTCTCTTAATTAAGAACCCTGCAAACATTTCTCAAAGGCTTTATTGTTTGTACCTTAATGAAAATGGGCCTTCAGGTTGCAGGAAGTATTGCTTTTCTGAATTTGTGTTCTTTGCTCTGTGCACAGTTTCTTTGTACAGGTAAGTATGTCTGGTTATTTATAGCCTTGTTGTTACAAAGTTCCCTGGAGTGCATATATTTCAGAATGCATGGTTCCTATAGAGAACTACAGAGTTAATAGTGCTTCTTCTAACAAGATGTCCACCAAGGAAGTACTGTGCCTGGGCAGACGAGCCAAAGTGAGTACAATGGCTTTTATGAGTACAGTGAGAGAAACAGGTGAGGCGCTGCTAGAACTTCTGCTTGAGATAAAAATCTTCAAGAGAGAAGGCTCTAAGACTCACAGCCTTTGAACATGAACCAGACACTAGACCCCGAGGTGAAACTTAAAAAGGAAAAACTGGATTTCATTAAATACCTCCTCTATAATTCCCAAGGAATAGGTAGTGGGTAGATTTTCACAGTGCATGATTAATGCCTCCTAACCCCTCCGGCTTTCTATTATGAAGGGCAAGACTGTAAGAATTGAAGAGGTATCTGTCTCTGTAGGCTTGGGTTCTGCTTCACAATGATGGTTCAGCATCTGGAGGAAAGGAATGATGGAGTCTATTATTTTCTTTTTAAAATAATTGTGTGTGTGTGTGTGTGTGTGTGTGTGTGTGTGTGTGTGTGTGTGTGAATGTACACATGATCTCAGTTGTACATATATGAATGTAGATACCAGATACGGTTCTAAGCTAATCTCCACCTATTCTTTCTTTCCTTCTTTTTTTTCCTTCCTTCCTTCCTGTCTTTTACTTTTGCTTTTGCTCCTTCCCTCTCTCCCTCTCTCCCTCTCTCCCTCTCTCCCTCTCTCCCTCT
>JANHMN010000014.1:62792862-62864454 GCA_030674055.1 Rhabdomys pumilio
CTCTCCCTCTCTCCCTCTCTCCCTCTCTCCCTCTCTCCCTCTCTCCCCTCTCTCTCTTTCTTTCGGCATGGTCTCTTACTGAACCTGAAGCTCACCAAGACAGACTATCTGGCCAGTAAGTGCCATGGTACTTCCCGTCTTTGTGTCTCCAGTGCCTGGATTACAGGTGTGTAATATGCTTGGTGTTTTGACGTAAGCACTAGGGATTAAGCTCAGAGCCTCATGCTTGCATGTCAAGTGTTTTCCTATAAGGACTATCCCCATGGACCCAGCAGTCTAGTCTTCAGAAAGGGGGTTAATAAATCATTACATTGACATTGCATTTACATTTCTGCTTTGTTTTCTGCTTCTCTCCATTATTTTGTTTCTCCTTTCTTACCTCTTTTTTATCCTAAGCAAATATTTTCAGTAAGTATATTCTTTTTTTCTTGCTGAGATTTGTTCACTTTTCTGGATTATACTGTGATGTTTTGGCATAGTTTTACATTGTACATGTATCTCAGAACACTTAGAATACCATCAACTCAAAGATTTATCACTGTTTATAGGCAAACTTTCTAAAGTTTTCTTTCATATATTTTAAAGTACACAATACAGTGCTGTTAACCACTTTCTGTGGCACTGGGGCTCAACCTTGCGAATGCTGCCACCCTTTACAACAGCTTCTCTTGTGTTGACCCTCAACAGTAAAATTATTTTGTTGCTACTTCTTCATAATTGTAATTTTACTATTGTTTTTTATTGTCATTTAAATATCTGATGTGTGGGATATTTGATACTTGACCTCCAAATTGGTTGTGACCCACGTGTTGTGATTCACTCTTCTATGGGATACATATTTGGATTTATTTATAGTTGACTATGTACCTATCAACCTTTCTCCCTCCTGCCTCAGAGCTTGGCCTCTGGTACTCGGTGTTATCTCTTTGGGTACATGTCTTGACATTGTTCTTGGTGGTTGTTCTATAAATTTTTAAAATGTCAGGTTGTATTTTAACAGTCTAATTATGGTTAATATAAAAACATTAGAAGTGAAATATATATATATATATATATATATATATATATATATATATATATAACCTACAAATATATGTATTTGTGTATATACACGTGTATCATCTTTTCCTTTCATGTTTCAACTCATGTATAATAAAATGTGCACTTCTCATATAACTCAGCATGTGCTGTTGGAATTTTTCTTTTAGTTAGCCTTATACATCTTCTCAGATAGTTAAGGGAAAAAAATATATATATTTTACTCACATATAGTTTTTTTATGTCTTTCATTTATATCAGAGTGTCATTTGTTTTCAACTGGAGAGAATCTGGCTTGCTTTCCTTAGTGCAGATCTGTTAGAAATACATTTTGTCACTGTTTCTTCCTATGAAATTGCCTTTATTTCATCTTAATTTCCAGGGGTTACCAAGTGCGCCTTTGAAATTCTATTTCTCTTAGCACTCTGGTTATGTCAATCTCTTTTGGCCTAACTGTTTTAGATTATAAAGCCACAGTTTATGTCTCTGTTCTCCTATTTTCCTATCATAATTTGTGCTAGGTTTTTGTGCTGCTCTCAAGATTCTGGTTTTACATTTTGATTGTAGAATTCTGAGCATAACAACACAAAGCAATGTGTGAGCTCGTGTGTGTGTCTGTGTGTGTGTGTGTCTATCTGTCTGTCTCTCTTTCTCTCTGTGCATGCATGTATGTGAGTATGCACTTGTGTCTCTTAGAGGATGTATTTGAGCTTCTTGTAACAGTCAGTAACATTCTGCTTTCTGCTACTTTACAATTTATATTGCAAAATCATTTCTTCAGATACATTTTCCTTTCCTTCTTTCTCCTCTCCCTCTAGGGCACCAATTGCATGCCTTATGGATTGTATAATATCTTCCACCTGGTCTCTGAGCCCTGGTTTATATTATTTAATTTTCCTTCTGTCTGTTCATTAAGCTGAGTAAATTTTATTGATATGTCTCCCTGCTCACCGACTCTCTCACTGTGTACTGAATTTTTCATGTCAGATGATGTAGTTTTAGCTCTAGAATATCTATTTTGTTTATTTTTATAGTTTCAGTTTCTCTCTTCGATTTCTCATGGCTTCACCTCTCAATATCATTCTTCCCCTTGTTTTTGAAAAGAGATTTATAAAAAAAAAATATAGTGAATAATTTCTCCATCCAACATTCGGTCATGGGGTTGGTTAACATGCATGTGTGCCCTCCTGTGAGTGAGCACACACGGGTCAGATTTCTATGCTTTTGAATATCTGCTGATTTACTACTTTCTCATTGAAAAAGGAACAGTGCAGAAGGTGTGCTGCACAAAGTGATTGAATTCAGTTTTTCTCTTTAGATAATATTAAAAAAATTTTTTTTACATTTCATATACATGTGTTGTATTAACATTTCCCTCTGCTTTGGCTTGCTCCAACATCTCTTGTACCTTCTTCTGCTCAATTTCATATTTATGGCTTCTTTAAAAAGATAATAGTTTTGCACGGCATGAAATCTACATAAAGAGGAGTAACTATATAATTACAAGCTGAGGACATTTAGTGCGGTTTTAAGGATGTTTTTATTGCTGACCATTTGGAACTGGATAATCAATAAGAGAGCTCATCCCTGGAGTAGATTCATCTTTTTATGTCAGTAGTCATTAATCACTTAGACCTTTTCATTTAGTGTAGAGCCTTGTGAGTTTTCCAGGTTCATGCTAAACTGCTGCTGTCACTGTTCAGGTATTGTTTCAGCAGCCATACTGTTGAGTGTTTATGGAAGCAACATGTTCTGCATTTTGACAATCTGCGACTCCTTTTTAGTAGTCTATATTTGCTTAGGGGTTGGAGCTATACTTATTTGTAATTATAATGGCAAATATTGAGAATCTATTTAGCGATTATACTGGCTTGAGAAATGGGTAGTAGTAAGTTCTGGTCTAGGTTCCATGCCCTAACAAACAATAGAAAGGTGATTAGATTTACCATACCAGATGCAGCTTCTCTGCTACTGAGAAGGTAGTTGCTGTATTTTGTTCCTGATTTGGTTGCTGGGGATTGAAACCAAGATTCTTTGAATGTTAGACAAACATGCTTTTCCTGAGATACATCCCAGTTCAAGTTATTTTGACTAAAACTATAAAATCTATGCTTTCCATCATGTCTCTGTTCTGATCTTTTACCATCTAAGAGTTACTTCATTAGCCATTTCTCAGGAGGTGTTTGTCTTGCCCATATGCTTCTGTGGTAGGAGTTTACACTTTATTCATGATTTACCTATTCTGGGACACTGATGCTATTGAATGGCTTCCTTGGATGTTCAGTTGTTTTGCTAGCTTTGAGTTTTGTGCTTTCATTTTGATCTAACAAATTCACATCAGTGGCTCTTAAGGTATATGAGTTCAGGAACTCACTGAATCTGTAAGCCCCACATGTGCAAACAAAAGCAGGAATATGTGACATTTAAGAGGACTGTCTAGCCGGATGGTGGTGGTGCACGCCTTTAATCCCAGCACTTGGGAGGCAGAGGCAGGTGGATTTCTGAGTTCAAGGCCAGCCTGGTCTACAGAGTTAGTTCCAGGACAACCAGGGCTACACAGAGAAACCCTGTCTCAAAAAAAAAAAAAAAAAGGACTGTCCCCTGCCACTATCTGTTCCTTGAGTTTCCCTTGTGTAATGAGGAGTTTACCAATGTGAATGTACAAATTGAAAGTTGTAATGGCAAGTGTCAGAAAGGGTACACAAAAAAGTTGTATTCTTATTTAAAAATCAGTATTCACATCTATCAACTATCTATATGCTATCATCTACCACTTGCTTGTCACTTATCAATTATCTATCCATCATCTATCATCTCTCTGCCTCTCTATTATCATCTTATCTATCATCATCTATCTATCTATCTATCTATCTATCTATCTATCTATCTATCTATCTATCTATCTTCATCATCATCATCATCTATTACCTTTTGTTTTCCTGTGTTTTTGCATGTATGTGGGTGTACACATGCCATGTGTACACATGTACATGTAGAAGTCAGAGGTCAGAGGTCAGAGATCAGAGATCAGAGGTCAGAGGAAAATTCTGCATCTACCTTGTGGGTTTCCGGGCTTGACCCTAGCATTAGCCTTGTCAGCACATGCCTTTACCTGCTGTGTCATCTTGTTAGACTCTCACCTTTTTCATTTTTAACCTCAGCTCTTCTGGAATTTCCTTACTTCTAGGATAGTTTCCTTAAATGCCTCTGTTCATCTGCTTTACTGTGATAACTTTTAACAACTACCACTTTGAAGAGATAAGTTTTTACGCTGTCATAGCTGAATGAACTGGGCATGTGTCCACACGCATAAAAAATGTAAATCCATAGTTCTTACCTAATGAAATAGATGTCTTTGAAGTGTAACTTTTTTCAAAGGCTCTACTTACTTTTGTCATATTCTGTCACATTTTAATTCTGTTCTTAATAAGTGTTTAAGTTTTATAATTATTATCTGATGGGTGAACTGTCAGAATTTTTCTATCATCATTTTTATAAATCCTACCCTTCCAAAGCCCTTGACAACTTATTTTTGGAAAAAGAGATAATCAAGTATTTTTAGAAACTTAAATTTCAATATGAGTAATTACTGGGTGGCTATCTTATTTCTATAATTTATTCAGGGTCCATATAGAGAGATTTAGTATTAAAAAATTTCATAATCCTGGAGATGGAGAGATGACTTAGCAATCAAGAGAACATTCGGCTCCTCAAACAGGATGCATGTTAAGTACCAAGTACGCAAGCAAGGCTGCTCACAACCGCCTATAACTCCAGCTCTAGGGGATCTAATATCCTTTTATATACTCCCAGAACACTGTACTAAGAAGTACTCACGCATACACCACACACATACAACACACAAATACAACATACATCCATATACATGTGTACATACAACACATGCACACACAATATACATATATACATACAACACACACAGTTGAAAATGAAATAAATCTTCACAAAGTATCCCAAAACTGAAAAAAAATTATTATTATTTTTTTTTAAAGAATAGTGATATAAATACATTCAATGACTAGGTTTTTACCTTCATGCTTGAGAGAGAAAAGTATTTTCCTAGCATTAATGTTTTTAATTCATATATTATATAAATTTGTTCACAGATAACTAACTGGTTGTAAATACTCTGAAGAATAACTTTAGAAGGACAATATAATAATTTTCTTATTATTTTCAACTACATGTGCAATCTTAATGTACTCTATGAACCTTTATCTGAAACAACTAAGGAGAGAAATCTCTCAAAATTTTGTAGGTTTTGTAAAAATCTGACTATGTTAACCTTCAATAAGCATTTGACACATTGTACTCAAACATGCTAATGTTTACCTATAAAACATGCTAATTTTTTACATCATAGAATAAATAACTATGTTTAATTTCATGTCATGATTTTCCTCTTTTCACTATTAAAATGTTAGATGAAAATACAAGTTAAAGTTTTTCTTTTAATTCTATAACCACTACATGCAGTTTTATAGTTACAATAAAATGACCACTTAAACCACAATGTGACATGATTTCAAATGATGTGGCCTTTCTCTTTGTATTTATTTGTTTGTTTGTTTGTTTATGTGCATTTATGTGTGTATGTATGTGTGTGAGTGTGTGCATGTGTATGTATATGTCTGTGTATTTGTATGCTTCTGCATCTGAGAGTATGCCTGTGTGAGTGTGCATGTGAGTGTATGTTTTATAGTTTGGGAGTTTGGACACAGAGCGTCTCCTTGCAGCCCAGATTTCTTCTTCCTCCCAAAGGAGGTAAGTGACAGCATGCCTTCGATGAGGAGACTTTTGCACATTTTGTTATACTTCTAATCTTTGATTTTTTTTAGATGATGCTAAAATATATTTTAAAATGTCTTATAAGAGTTGATGAGCCGACTCACCTGAGAAGGGTGTATGCTGCCAATTTCGGGACCAACCTGATTCTGATCCCTAGGCCCCTCAGGGTGGAAGGAAAGAAATGACTATTCCATGTTGTCCAGTAACCTCTACCTACCCCCTGTGGCATGTGAAAGCTTATACACACATACATGTGTTCACATGCACACAAAAACACATGTGCACACACACTAATATGTACTCACATACACAGACACATGAACATGCACACCCCCCCACACATACATGAACACACAGCACATATACATGCACATGTACTTTCATGCACACAAACAGAACACATACACACACATGCACATACATACACACATATATAGGCACACACACACAAATACAACTACTTAACAAAATCTTAAGATGTCTTCATGTAACTTCTACTTCTACTAAACCCTTTCATATTTATTTTGAATATTTTATTTTGAATAAAATTTTTTATTTTGAATATTTATAATATTTTATTTTGAAAATATTAACTGAAATACCATTTAGGCCAGAGGTCAAGACCAAACAGCTCCTTCTCATTGTCTTGTTGAGATCCGAGTGCTCCCAGGGACTACCACCAACCAAGGTGTATACAGGGAGGGACCCATAGCTCCAAATCCATAGGTAGCAGAGAATGGCCTTGTCTGACATCAATGGGAGGGGAGGTCTTTGGTTCTGTGGAAGTTTGATGCCTTAGCATAGGAGGATTTTGGAGGGGTGAGGTGGGAGAGCATTGGTAAATGGGGGGGCAAAGGGGAGGGAGAAGAGGGAGGTTATGGGATGAGGGGCTTGTGGAGGGGTAACAGGGAAGTGGGATATCATTTGAGATGTAGACAAATGAAATTGTTAATATATACTTTATTGATACATATGTATATGCATATATATATGTGTGTATATATACATATATATATATATATTCCTAGCTCATGTTTTCTCATCCAAGCATCAGGCAGGCAAGCCTGGTCATTGACATGCTCCACTTTCTGACACAAAACATTGAATGTCTGAAAATCTAGATGCTACAGATGTTATTGATGTACTTGAAATGCTTGCCTTTGAGAGCCATATTCATGTTCATTCTATTCATTTGTTGGTTTGCTTTATGCACCATGCATAACACAAAGGTAACCTTCAAAGTTAAAGACTAGCTAAAGTTTTAATAAGATTTGTTACGATTATTAACGTATTTACTCATTCCCAGGCACCTTTATTAAAGCATGGGTTTTAATTTTCCTTTCCTTGTTCAATTTGTTATTCTAGTAAGTTCCTCTTTGCCCTTGGGCATGATTCTCAGTCCTCTTTATCTGCTCGATTGATTCATCTATGCTCTTTTGAAGCTGGTTAAGGTTTAGAGATGAAAGGCATACACAAGGCTAAGAAGGAACCAGGAGAATCAGAACACTAGATTTTAGGACAGAAGATTCTCATACATAACAGTGGGGGGGAAAGTTTCATATGGACAGCCTTCAAATGATATGGAATCTAGATCCGTAGAAAGAGCAAGACTACATGCAAATTTGGTATTTAATTTATATTTTATATATGAACCATACATGGAAAAAACACTTCAGAAATTATAGGAATTATATTACTTCATAATATGCTTATAATACACCCATACAGGGAGTGGAACAATTGAAAGTCCCTAGCTCTGCTAGTTATGAGATTTTAATCTCAGAAAGCATTGCCAATTTCTACATGATTTTGTTGCATTGTTTATGACATTTGAAGCCTACTTACTGTATATGTCTACTATTTTTTTTCTAAGACAAAATTTTTAACACTGAGTATAAAAAAAGAAAATTGCATGCCAGTATTTAAATTTGCTTTTGGCAAAAAATTAGTGGAATTCAAGTCTATTATTTCTAGCTAGAATAACGACTGTTATAGATAATTTTGAAGAAATGGGAGTCTGTTTGCACAGGTGTTTCTAGAGGTTTGTGTCTCTGTTGCACATTTTATTTTGTTAGATTAATGCAATGGTTCATGTTTTATATTCTGCATATGTTATCACAGGGGCGAGGTTTTTATCAGACCATTTACAAACCAAAACAAGGAGATTATTTTTATAAAGTGGAAAGATCTGGTTTAGTGATTTTAGAGATTATTTATTCATAAAACTGAATGAGAATGCATTTTTAAATTATAAACTTTTCTGGAATGCATTAAACAAAACCTTGTGTTCTTACAAAGTTTGCCCACCAACACAGCTTGTGACTTCATCATCAGCGTCAGTAAATTAGCTTCAGTATCTGTGACGGTTTGTCTTGATTGCCAACTTGACCAGATATAGAGTTACTTAGAGGCTATAGTGTGTGTGCTTCCAAAGAGGATTAACAGAGGTGGAAGACCTACTCTCAACATGATAGAAACTGCAAACAGTGACCCTACACAGGAAGAGGTGCTAGGAAATAAAACTCCCCTGCCTGCCTTCACTTTGATCAAGCGTTTGTGTCTGGTTTTGTCACTGCTGCTGCCAACCACCCTGGGACTAAACTCCAGCTTCTGTACCTTTCCAGTGTAGATTAAATACCAGTGACTTTACAGGGAATTCCCAGGCTCTCAGTGCTATACTGAGGCTGCTGAGACATCCAGCTATATTCTCCAACTCAGCAGCATGCATTTGGCCACTGTTGGAATTTAGAATACGCATGCAAGTGCGCGCGCGCGCACGCGCGCGCACACACACACACACACACACACACACACACACACACACTCATACAAGGTTGCCTATGTTTCTCTAAAGAAACCGGCCTAGGATTTAAACTCTCATAGTGTTCAAAGCATATGCACAGCCTTAGAAATTTGAAATGTCACTATTACAAATAACAGCAGTTTCAAGTTTGTCTGCTTAGAGCAGACATGTCTGACTGAGAAGACACCAAGCCTGCTTGGTTTGTGTCAGCCAGTGAAGAGCATTCATGGGAATTCCTGATAACAGTCTTTACTGGGGGGAGGATAGCCATGTCTTTTTTCACTTCATAGCAAATTCACTGTCATAGTAACGGCTCTAATTCAGGACAGGAAGTGAATTTACCTTCAGACAATACAGTCTCTTTCTGCAAAAACATATGAGGCTAAAGGATTCTTAGAGTCCTGAGAAAGACTGTTTATATAAGATAGTCAGTTCATAAGTGCAGAACTAAGTTCATCTGCTGGAGTCAATGGCCCTCCATGACTCATCTGAGTCACTGAGAAACCTCAATTCTAGATAGGTCTTTTAATTTTTTCCTTTTTTTTTTTTTTTGTTCATAATGTGAAGATCTACATCTCAAAAGCTAACACCATGATACGCTATTAAATGCATTGGCTGTGCAAATCGTGTTGTCATTTAATTTATCGATGCAGAGAACTGGATCAGAGACTATATAACCAATTATGTGTGGCCTACAGGATACGTAACGTTGGATATGAGTAGTGTGTGATGCAAAGACTAGAAATGCCATGGAGAAGAAATAGAATGGCTAATCAGGTGGAAATAACTGCAACTCTCTCAGCCAAATTCCAGCTTAACTTCTTAGTCATTTAGAAGTCTAACTTTACATAGTCTGGATCTGGTTAATAGTAATCAGAGGCTGAAACAGTGTTACCTGTCCTAAGGGGATCAGAAAATACTGATTCTTAGACTGTGTATCTGTATATCAAGAATTCATGAATGTTTGTTTCATTTCCAAGTTTGGGGGAACATTTTATTAATAGCTATAGTTTTATTGAATCTACAAGATCTTCTTACTTTTCTTCAAAGTTTCCAGAAGCAGAAGCACCTCCTCCAGAGGACTACCAGGCCCGAAGCTCTCAGAGCACAGTCAGAACTTGACATCTGTAATTACCGATCAGGCTTTTGAAGTAACTGTTGAAAAGACCAGCATGTTTCTTGATTTTTAAACGATTTACTGTACGTTAGAAGCATATGAAGTTAGATAATTGCTTAAATGTGTCTTAGTTTTATACTTTAAAATGTATGACTTTTTATGATGCTTGAATGTGTACTGCATTTTGTGGTGACCTAAGTTGCAACATCAGAGATTTATAGCTTCTTTTTGAGTGTGTGTATGTGTTGTGTGTGTGTGTCCTTCCTCCCAACTCTTTCATAAGATTTCCCAAGCTCCATCTAATGTTTGATTGTGAGTCTCTGCATCCCTTTCCATTGGATTCTGCGTGGAGCCCTCAGAGGACAGTTAGGGTAAGTTCCTGTCTGTAAGTATAATGAAGTATCATTAAAGAGTCAGTGATTGGTTCTTGCCCATAGGATAGGTTTGAATTTGTGTCAGTCATTGGTTGGCCATTCTCTCAATCTCTGTTCTATCTTTGTCCCTGCATATCTTGTAGGCAGGACACATTTTGGGTCTAATGATATTTGGGTGAGTTGCTGTCCTTATCTTTCCACTGGGAGTCCTGTCTGACTACAGAAGTAGCCACTTCAGCACCTATATCCCCACTGCTAAGAATCTAAGCTACAGGCACCTATTAGGTCTTCTGGGGATTTTCTCCATCCCAGGTCTCTGGCACTTCCTAGAGATTGCCCTCCCCTAGCTGATTGCCGTTCCCTTTCCTCTGCTTTTCCAACATGCGATCTGATCACCGTTGCTCCCCTCCTCATCTTCTCTTCCACCCATTTCCCTTCTTCCAACTCCTCTGATACCTATTTGGTTTCCTCTTCTGAGAAAGATTTAACCATCCTCCCTTACTTCCTTCTTGTTATTTGGCTTCTTTGGATCTGTTGATTATAGTATGATTATCCTATGCTTGATGTCTAATACCCACTTATAAATGAGTCCATACCATGCATATCCTTTTAGGTCTGGGATGATATTTTCAGTTTCATCCATTTGCCCATGAAATTCATGATGTCCCTGATTTTAATGGCTGGGTAGTATTCCGTTGTGTAGGTTTACCTCATTTTCTGTATCCATTCTTCAGTTGAGAGCCATCTAGTTTGCTTCCAGTTTCTGGATATTAGGCACAAAGCTGCTATGAGCATAGTTGAGCAAATGTCGTTGTGGGATGGTGAAGCCTCTTTTGGGTATATGCCCAGGAGTGGTATAGCTTGATCTCAAGTTAGAACTATTCTCAATCTTCTAAGAAACCACCAAATTTATTTCCAGAGTGGTTGTACAAGTTTTCATTACTATCAGCATTAGAAGAGTGTTCCCCTTGCTCATTAACCTCACCAGCATGTGTTCTTTGAGTTTTTGATCTTAGCCATTTTGATGGGTATAAGGTGGAATCTCAGAGTTGTTTTGATTTGCATTTTATTGATGACTAAGGATGTTGAACATTTCTTTAAGGGCTTCTCTGCCACTTGAGATTCTTCTGTTGAGAATTCTCTATTTAGCTCTGTATCACTTATTTTTTTTAAAAATTGGGCTATTTGGATTGTTGGTGTCACACTTCTTGACTTATTTATATGTTTTGGATATTAGCCCTCTGTCAGAAGCAGTTAGTGAAGATTTTTTCCTAATCTATAGGCTATTTTTTTTGTCCTGATGATGGTGTCCTTTGAGTTACAGAAACTTTTCAGTTTCATGAGGTCCCATGTATTAATTGGTGACCTTAGAGACTGAAGCATTGGTGTTCGGTTTAGGAAGTTGTATACTGTACTGATGAGTTCAAGGCTATTCCCCACTTTCTGTTCTATTAGACTGTATCTGGTTTTGTGTTGAGGTTTTTGATCCATTTGAACATAAGTTTTGTGCAGGTTGACAAATATGAATCTATTTGCATTCTCATACACGCAGACATTCAGTTAGACCAGTGCTTTTGTTGAAGAAACTCTTCCTTTTCCATTGTATGATTTTGGCTTCTTTGCTAAAATCAAATGACCATAGGTGTATGGGTTTATTTCCCGGTCTTTGATTGGATTCCATTGATTAGGCTATGTGTTTCCATACCAATACTGTGCACTTTTTGTTACCATTGCTCTTTTTTTTTTCCCCATCATACTCTGCAACAGAGCCCGACGGGATTCGAACCAGCACGGGAAGGACCGCACCCGACCTCTACAGATGGACGCCCAAGCCGCTGCGCCACAGTGCGCTCGCTACCATTGCTCTTTAGTACATCTTGAAGTGAGGGATAGTGATGCCCACTGAAGTTCTTCTTTGCTCAGCATCATTTTTGCTATCTTGGCTTTTTTGTTTTTCTATATGATATTTCCTTCAAACTCTGTGAGGAATGTGTTAGAATATTAATGGAGATTACATTTATTCTGTAGATTGCTTTTGGTAAGATGGTCATTTTCGTTATGTGAATCCTACCAATCCATGAGCATTGGAGATCTTTCTACTTTCTGATATTGTCCTCCGTTTCATTCTTCAGAGACTTGAAGTTCTTGACGTTCAGGTCTTCCATTTGCTTGGTTAGATTTATACCAAAGTATCTTATGTTATTTGTGGCTATTTTGAAGGGTCTTGTTTCCCTAAATTTTTTCCTTAGACCATTTATTGCTTATGTAGGAGAGAACTACTTATTTCTTTGAGTTAAGTTTGTATCCAGCCATTTTGCTGAAGGGGTTTATCAGCTAGAGGAGTTCTCTGCTAGAATTTCTGGGGTCATGTATGTATATACTATTATATCATCTGTGAATAGTGGTACTTGACTTTCTCCTTTCCATTTTGTATTCTCTCGATCTCCTTTAGTTGTCTTACTGCTCAATCTAGAACTTCAAGCGCAGTATTTAAGAAATAAGTAGAGAGTAAACAGCCTTGTCTTATCACCGGTTTTAGTAGAAATGTTTTAAGTTTCTTTCCATTTAATTTGATGTTAGCTATTATCTTGCTGTATATTGCCTTTATTGCATTTAAATATGTACCTTTTATCCATGATCTTCCTAAGATTTTTATCATAAAGGGGAGTTAGCTTTTGTCAAAAGCTTTTTTGTCATCTAGTGAGATGATTCTCTCACTTTATTTTCTTTCAGTTTCTATATACTCTGTCTTAACCAACAAAAAAATAGAATAAAATGTTAGCATATATTATTATATAATTACGTACATAGGTATAGTATATGTATTTATAACTGAGCCTGTGAGATATATATATATCTCATATAAGTATATATAATATATATTTATATTACATATTATATAAATATATATATTATATAATATATATATTTATATGATATATATATACTTATATTATATATACTTATATATATATACTTATATGAGGTTAAAGTCAATGAAAAAGACATAGTCATGCAAAGTTCATTCCTAAATTTGTAGGGACCTGAGAGATCCCAACAAAGAAGCAATTATTCCAGGTTTTATTTTAGAACATGGTAGGTAAAAATAAGTGAATATACATGATATTTTAAAGCAATCAAGTTGACTAATCATACATATTTTTATGAATGTAGAATTACACACAATACACTGGAGGCCTGCTCCCATCTAGGTAAGAAGGAGTAAATGGTGACTGTGGTGGGGCTAGTGAATGAACAGACACAGAGTGGCAAGATACAGAGAAAGATGTATGTTTGCTATGCAGAGATGGAGAGGGTGCCTTCCAGAAGTTGCCTGCTCTCCCAAAGCACTTTCAGGTGATATGTTGGATACAATTTCAACTGCAGTAAAGAGGAAGATCGAGAATTTAATTTTAACATATTGGACAAGATTTAAAACATTTGAAAGGCTTGACAAAATGGTGATTTAAATTGGTCTAGGTCTCAGATGAGGTCCTGTTTGCCTCTCAGAGTTGTTTGTGATGAAGATTGTGATTCTTTGTATGTGTGAGGCTGGCCCTATCAGTGGAATGATCTAATAATGTCCATCACAGGTAAGATTTATGGGCAAGTAAGAGTTCTCCAGCTGCACATTATCACCTACATTCAACTGTTACTTTCTTTCATTTACTGTCTCTCCCTGTCAGCTGCCTGGCAGGGTCATAGGCAAGACTAATATATTGATATATTTGTAAGGCAAAGATCATTTCAGAAAATTTGATAAAGGATAGGAAGCTATCTATTGTTGTAAAATGCTGCCTTTTTGATTTAAAAGTTAAGTATCTCTGGTGTGGGCAACAAAATGGTATTTGTCAAATACTATAATCACACTTTTATGGTTATAGAGATGAAAGACCCGGTCACCCTCTTACATTAGGTACTATGCATTCATGGACTACAACACTTAAATTCTAGAATTTGGGGCGGACATTCTAAGAGCTTATGACCCCTTCAGAATTTTAAATGCCATCCTTGGAAAAAGAGTTTCAAATGACATCTTTCAAGGGACTGTTAGGGACCATGTTCCCATTTATTCTTCCTATAAAGAATTTTTGTTGTTCCTTTTCTGATACTCAAGTCACTCAGAACTTAATTCCCTACATTAGAAATAAAAAGATCTTCCAGTGAAATACAAAGTAATCAAATATCACAATTGTTTTTTCATAAATGAGAGAAGTGGCAGGACTATAGACCTAGTTTAAATGTTTTCAGGTTATTTTATTTCTGTCTATTTTAGGGTTTGCTATACTATAGGAACATAAACAATTCATTGGAAGACTTTTGTTCTTGTCTGAGACCTCTGTCTTCTCACAGAAATCTACAATTTAGCAATAAACTTCAGGTATCTTTGATTTTAATAGATTGGAAGTAACAGTAACAGCTTATAAATTAAAGCATTGCTTTCTAAGCAACATATATTCGTATTTTAAATCATTGCTCATTACAGATAATTCAAGACCACAATCTGTATGGCAGCAATTATAATCCATAAATTTTAAAAGTTTTAAAGTTATCACATAACAATGGAACTGAAGTTTTAAAAATAAAATTAACAGACAGCATAAGATTCTGAATCAGCAAGTTGAAGAAACAACAAGAGGTCTTGAAAGTAAGACATTTTCTAATAAGTATTTAGTTTTTTCTTTTTAAAGAGTAACTGATTCCAGACAAAAATATTGCTGTGTATTTTAGAATCTGTCATGGGTCACTGCCTCTCTAAGTGTTATTTTTAAAAAGGTATGTTTTGGTGACAATAAATTTAAAAATTTTAAAAATCAGCCATAGTATTTTTGTGTCTGAAGAATTGACTGGTCTCAAGTACATCAGGGACTGGTGTAAGCTCGTGAATACTGACCACGAAATTCTGTCCTAGAAGTTCTGGGCTTGCAAAATCCAAGAGACCATGGAACTTCAAAATGGCCGTCCCATTAATTCCGAGACTTTATGGGATAACATTAACTTGAGTTAAAAATGTATAAATCATAATATTTATAGGGTTGTTGAAAAACAGCTTATATGCACTTGCATGCAAATTTGCTATTAAGAATGCTAATCCATTTGGAGTACCAATTTTCCAAAGATTTTTTCTGATAACAAATTGGTTAGGATGCATGCATCCTTTCTAAGAGGGTTTTTTTTTTTTTTTTCAGAGAAGGGCGTTTGAAATGTTTTGTTGTCAGGTATTTCAGTGTAGTCATTCTTAAAATAAATATTTAGTCCCTATGAAATCCAAGATACTTATTATGCAGATGAGTTTATCAACCCGTCTAGGACTACAATTTCACTCCTCCGATAAGTACTGTTTAAGGACCATGGTATAGCATATCGCAGAGTCATCAGATGTAGCTGCTCATATTCTCATGCCAATTAGGTTACCCAAAATAACCTGTCTGCAGTGTCCTGACCCCAGCTGGTTCTAACTGGTAAATAAAGATGCTGATATCCAATTACTGGGCAGGGAGTCAGAAGTAGGACTTTAGGATTCTCAAGCAAGGGACCAGGGAGGAGGAAGGAGAGTAAGAGAGAGAGCCACCACGCAAGAGGACAGAAGAAAGACGCTGTGCCCATAGAAGGTGCTACAGTACAGGGAGCATAGCTGCCATGTAGGAGGAGGAAGAAGCAGTCCTAAGAGGGCTCCCTAGCTGGGTCTAGGGCAGCTGAGGTGGAATAGATTTTATAAGTAATAACTTGGGGGTATCGGAGGGTGGATCAGCCATGTGGAAGTTATAAAGTGAGCCAGCCATTGAGTTGTTTAAGGCATATAAATGTATAAAGGCTCTGTGTGTGTGTGTGTGTGTGCATGAGTGTGCATGTGCCCATGTGTTTTCATTAGGGAATCCACAACATTGGGGTGGGTAATGAGGAATGTGCTCTGCCTCTACCACCACCCGGATCTATTTGAATAGTAATAATTGGGTTCAGCTACAATCAGTGAAGATTGTATATAAAAACTCTGGCCCTTACATATCAATGAAGGCTACCTTACTAGTAATGTTCAAGCAGAGCCCTTTAACTGTTCTCCAAGATGGGACTGGTCAGGGCATTGTGCATAGTAATTGATTTTTACACTGAAGAAAGACTTGTAGCACACTGCAGGAAATATACACACGATAACGGAATGCAAAATCAATACTAATTCATAGTAGATAGATATTCTAATTCATATGTAGATATTGTAGCTATGGGATTTCTGACCTGAAGTTTTATTTTTCTCTAAGAATTTTGCAGATAGAGATCAAGTACATAGAGAACAAATCAGAGTTCTGGGGATATGTGATTTTAACCTTTAACTACTGAAGCCAAGGGCAATGAATATGGTTTCTGCTATTTAAAATCTTCATGGCTGATCTGGTCATTAGACCTATAGCAAGAGCTATTAAATATCAAGGGGCTGTAATTCCTTGGATCATGTAGTTGTCCTTGGTGATTTTTTTCATCTTTTATATAGAGTACAGATCTCTCTGTTTGTTGCATTCTGCTACAAAATATGCCTAGACTTTAAATCATTGACTTTTTGCTTAAGTCCACATTAGTTGCATCATCTTAATAGTCTATAGTGAGGTTCTGGAATGAGACAGATTGTTGGACAATTTTTGAAGATATGAAAAATATTCAACTGGGTTGTAGATTCTAAAATGGTAAATTTTATAATGCAGATTATATCACAAAAGAAGGTATTCTGTACGTTAAAAGATAGAAGCATCTTACATGGGCCCTTATTCTGCCGATCATCTTAAAAAGAAAGGTTCTGGTCAGCATGAGGCATGTATCTAGTTTTATGAGCTCTTGGGAATCACCAGGACAGTGGTGAATGATGACTGTCATCGTGTCCGATAGTAGGGCTTGCTGCTCTACTCTTTTTTTCTACACTCAGGGCCATAAATAGCTAATAGGTATTTTACATCATCTCAACAGCAGAGTGGAAATGTGATTTACTGGTTTTGACCTCATCATGGAATAAAAAGTGCCCAACTTAAATAGCTGTCTAAAACTGATGTATGGCCTGACCATAATGTCCTCTTGAATGTGATGACACTATTTTGTCACTAAGCCGAAATCAGAATAATGTTTTAATACTTATTGAAGATCACACATCAATTGTAAAGCTCAGGTTACATAGATTTTGTGCCCTTGTTTTTCATGTGTATCAGTAAGCTGTTTCTTGTCTGTTTTATTACTACTGAGGAAAAAATAATCCCCGGTATATTTCAAGGTAGTTACTGACAAATTGAAGTTGCAAACTCGTCATCCATCAGCAGGTTCATACACTGTTTCTTGTTTTCTTTGTGTCTTAAGGGACAATAAGAAGCACAGGCTTGTGGGTACTTAACTCAAGTTGATTATCAGCCTGTTTCTATTATTTGCCCATTTTACCAAATCTGTGAATTGTTTTTCAACCAGCTACAGCTTCACTCTGCCTGCTGCTGAGGCAGACTAAAGCTTACTTGCTTCCTGGATCCATGTATACCCATTGGATGATAATAGCAGCACATGCCAGAGTTCTCCTGCCATAGTCCCTTTAGCTTAAGGTTATGGAGAAAAATGATCTCATATTTAACACCAGGCTCTCACAGCAATAACATTGCTTCAGTCTAAATTGAGTAAGCATTTGGATAATCCAACATTTGTTTCCCATTTTATCAAATATCCTATTTACTCTTCTGTACTTTCAATAACCTTGTGGTAAGACATTATCTGTAGCCTTGAAATAAAATAGTGACATTGAGCTTATTCTGACTTTTAAAGTTATTTTGGCAAAAGCATTTTATTGTTTTTCAGGAATAAAGTTCATCATCCTTCACAAATCTTCATTTCCATTTCTCCCCACCCTCTGTGACAGATATGCATCTTATACGATGTTACGAACATTTCCTTCCTACTTGTTCTTTTATAACCCATTCACCAAGTCAGCCTTTTTGATTTTTGATTTCTAAGACTTATCTCTGAGGTACTTAACTGCTAGCTCAGACTATCTCCTTGAGAGTTACAGTTTATATTAAGAGAAACAGCACATGCACAGCCTTTTCATCAAAGAGGGCATTTGGAATGGTGTAAGTTTGGCAAAGTCCACCAACTAACTGAACCTGAACCCTGTTCTTCCTCTTTCCTGTTAGTGACTGTGGATACAGATTAATACTTCTGAGACCTACAACATAACTCTATCATTCATGATCCTTGACCTCTTGCCTATAAAAGTTTAGTGCATTGCAGTGTGTGTGTGTGTGTGTGTGTTTGTGTAACAGGGAGAGAGAGAGAGAGAGAGAGAGAGAGAGAGAGAGAGAGAGAGAGAGAATTCATCATTTTGAGAGCTGTCAATTTGACCCATATCTTTGACTTTCATCTCAGTGCCAGTGGTGTAGAGAGCTATAACATCAGGTGACAGAAAGCAACCCCCTACCCACTCTTCATGTCTTCCTTTGTGCCTTAACACCCGAATAGAGTCAGACCTTCCCTATCTGATTATTCCGTGCTCCTTTCCACAAACTGCTTTCACAGAGACTTGCTCAGAAATACCCTCATATTTTATGGGATTTGGTGTTTCTTTTAATCCAGTCCCATGCTTAAGGATTTAGTTCTTCTCCTGGTTTGCCCTCCAACATTTCCTCATCCTATTCCTCCTATCTGGTCTCCAAGAGGATGTTCCCAGCCTCCCACCCCACCAAGGACTGGACTGTTAAAAAAAGAGATTAAAGATAAGAAAGAAAAAAACAAAGAAACCAAAGAAATGAAGAAACAAAGAGAGAAAGCCTCCATGAGATCCAGCTGTAAGGCATTTTCTCAATTAGCAATCAGTGGGGGAAGGCTCTGCCCATTGTGGATGGTACCATCCCTGGGCTGTTACTCCTGGTTTCTATAAAGCACCTCTCCATTGCTTCTGCATCAGCCTCTGCTTCCAGGATCCTGCCCTGTGTGAGTTCCTGTCCTGACTTCCTTTGGTGATGAACAACAATATGGAAGCATTGTCTCTTTATTATTTATTATTTATTATTGGAGGGCAAACGAATTCAGTTCTCCTCACCACAGTTTGAATAACAATTCTTTCAGAAGCTACACTCTGTTTGTCAAGCTGATGCTTAAGTTTGAAGTCTTTATAGCAGCAATAGGAAAGCAAAATTAGAACTAAAGTATAAGAGCATAAGGACAATCGAAAACGCACAAGAAGTCTAGAGAGGAGTTCAGAAGGCTTGCTTGAACCCTACTCTGTTAATGTGCTGAGTGTCCTGCAGAAGCTAGGACTCTTTGTCATAGAGCTAACCACTCATCTAGTCTAGGGCTCTAAGAAGCCCAAGTAAGGTTAATCCTCTCAAGTCTCACATAACAAACTCTTTTTTAATAATTTAAAAATATTTTGCTTATTCTCTGAGAATTTTGTATGGATGTAGACTGGATTATATTACACTCCTCCCCTCATTTCCCCTCCAACTCTCCCAAGACACACACTGCAAGCATGCCACTCCCATACTGCAACGAACATACTGCATCCACCAGACAGCAATCAGGAGACAGTCAAGTTCAAACCCTTACCTTGAAAACCATTAGAAATTTCCCACCAAAGGTAGGGAAGGCAGAGCTAGCGATTTTTGAACTCACAAACAACAACCACAACAAAACATGAGAGTAAAATGATTTTTATATTTAAAACATAAACCAGTGTTTAAATAAGTTATATAAACCTGTATGGGGCATTAAATATGATTTCTACAATTTTTTTAAATAATGTTTTTGAAAGTAGTAAAAGTTGGCTGCAATTGAGCACATTGCTGTGCTTTGTTAAAGCAGCCCTGGCTAGTGTTGGGTAGCTTTTTCTGTCATGAATAAGTTTGTAAAGTTTATAGAGGAGATTACTAGATCTTTACTGTGTTTCCAGAAAATATTCTAAATATTTATGATGATGATGATGATGATGATGATGATGATGATTTGTTTTTCAAGACAAGGATTTATTTTGTAGCCCTGGCTGTCCGGGAACAAATTCTACAGACCAGGCTAGCCTTGGACTCATAGACATTCACCTGACTCTGCCTCCAAGTGTTGGGTTAAAGGCTTGTATTACCAGTGGCCTACATAAGTATTTATTTTCTTAATACCTCCTGTGAGGTAGGTATCATTTCTCTAAATTTTACAGAGAAAGAAATATACCAGAAAGCATAAAGACATCACTCAATGCTACAAAGAAATTTGCTGGCAGAACTGGAACTGAGTTCCAGGCACCCTACCCATAAATGCAGAAGTTCTGAATGATGGTGCACTATCTCCTGGCTGCCAACTTTAGAGAGAGCTGTCACCTGACCTGCTGTCATGAAATTATGCAAATATGGTACTACCAACTGCTCAAAACAAGTCCTCGAGTCAGTAGTATTATAGAAATTGATATTGTTGGAAGTTGTATCTTAGTATATTTATTTTCCACTTACGATGTTCATTCTCATGTTATATCTTACTAAAAATAAAAGACAGAAATGTTAACAGCACAATATGAAAAATAAGAGGTGAACTCCACAGAAACAGAATAAAACATGCAAACAGTGATAAAGTTTCTTTGAGACATGACTTAAGTATCAGAAGACATGACTTAAATATCAGAAGATTATTTTGTGAATGTTGCTTTACTTATTTTTCATTGGAAGCAATTACCAAAGTTACTCTGTCCATGGTCTGGCTTTCAACAGTTTGTTATCTCTGGTCTACCATTGTTTAAGAACATTGAATGGAAAATTTTATCAGTTAGCTCAGGGTAAGTTAATCAAATCTTATGTTGTCTTGTAACTTGCCCAAGAGAGGAATCATTTCTGGTTTCAGTGTATCCCTGCTCTTCATACCCTGTGAGCTGCTTAGTGTCACAGGTTATGAAATCAACTGTATGCACTAGAGTGCTGGAATAAGCATTATCTTTATTTTACTTAATATTGGCTATGGTACAACAAGAGTAGAGAACCAGGCAACTCAAATATGACAGAAAGAAGCCACTCTATGCATCATAGTACATAAATGTGCTGTGATTTTAGGCATTCAGTGGGGACATTAGAACACATTCCCTGTAAATATGAGGCTGCTCTATCATAATCCAGATTTCTGGCTCTGAATTCTTTTTTTTTAATTTCTGCATAACAAATACATGAACTTAGCATTTCAAATGGAAATGCATTTATTATCTTAGAGTTTTGTAGGGCAGAAGTCTAGGATGCCTCAGATAGGTTTTTGATTAGGTTCTTATAAAGTTAAAATAAAAAAAAATAGTAGGTTGAATTTTTACCTCTAGCCTCTGACGAAAAACTTTGTTTGTAAGATAATTCACATCACTGTCAGAACTTAGTCTCTGCAGCCATAGGTCTGACGTGTCTGTTTTCTTAAAGGCTGTCAAGTGAAGTGTCCTTCTCGGCCACTTACTGTCCTTTACATATGGATGGCTCTTACCATCTCAGAGATTACAAACCTTGTCTGGATTCTTTCCTCTGTTCCTAATCCTCCCTTTCAGTCAAGCTAGAGGACACTCTGCCTTTAAAAGACTCCTATGTCATGTGAGATGATCTAATCACAGCTGTGGGTCTGACACCAGGGGGCTGAGGTCAGGAAAGCAATTCTAACTTCCACCAGGCAAAGGATTTACAATCTAGAACCAGACAGAATGCAAGCCAAGTAGGTTGAAGGAAATTAAGATGTGTGCTTACTTCACTGATGAAATGAAGTAGAGGAATGAGTAAGACTGCACTTAGTGTGACCATTAAAAAGGAAATTCATCAACTCTTGCCTGGAGGCTTATCAAAATGAATGACCCACTTTTTATAATCCAGTTATGAATTCACTCTTAATTCAGGAAGGCTAAACCCTTTCAAAGTGAACCCTTAAAACTTCATAGGCGTGTCAAAAAAACCTTTGCTGGGCGTTTAATTCTGGTTGCTTCATGTGGTGGCTTTTCTGACATGCATGACTTGCATTAACTTGAAATTGAAATATGTATCTTCTTCAACCCAGTTAACAGAAAAAAAAAACCCTGGTAGAAAGTCATGACTCAAAAGAGATTTAGATAGAAATGGTTCCAACTATTTCTTCCTTAAATTCAAATGAGGAGGTGACTGACACATGAAACCATTTTTAAAGGGCCACCAAGTCAGAAACCCTACGTTACAGGAGGGCAGAAGTACTTGTCTGAAATGGGAGGGCACCTCACCATATCTGTTTCCTCAAACAGGCAGGTTTTTCTCATCCTTGTGTGATAGCTCTTTGTGTCTTGGAAATGAAAAGCCCCAAGCCACTGTTAACGTTCTAGACAGGAGCCTCTATAGCACATGGAAAGCAGAATCTAACCGGTTTCAATAAGCAAACTATGTTTATAAATCCTCCTCACACACCAGTTTTCTTTGCTCTAGATTCTCATTTCTGGATCTAATGGGCCAACTGGTCTTCCATGGCTACTGTAAGGAGTCAGTGACCAAGAATATACGCTTAGCTTAAGCACTAAGGCTTTTATTTGAAGTGCTTTTACCACCTAATGACTCCACTCAAGAGCTCTTGGGGAGTTCAATTACCCAAACAGGGTGGTGCCAACTGACAATTGCCTGCTATTGTTTTGGACTGCATGCTACTACATGAGGCTGACCTTAGCTTTACTCTATCCTAGGTCATCTTAATGGTTCTTTTACTCTTTCCGTGTCTCCTTTCCTTTTGTCTTTCCTCACCTCATCTTCAGTTAAATTGTGCACTCACTTCTTTAGTATGTACCTTTCCACTCAGCTAATAATGATACAGTTAGCTCATATTCTGTCTTGCCAGGCAATCAAGTTTCCTTGTGCACACTCTTCAAGTGTATAGAAAACATCTAGAAAATGTTACCATGTCTATTATTACTGACCTAAAACAAAGGAGCTTAGGATTATACATGGACACGACATATCCTGCTGATCGAATACTAGTGTGTTAGATGTTGTCCTAAACCAGGATTCCAATGCCCAAAGCAATTCTTGTCACCCATGTTACATTCTAGAATTAAATTAAATTAACAACTGTGTGCATGCTATAGCTGTCGGTGTCACATTTTGTTAATTTTCACAACAATTTGCTCAGGAAGAACAAGTAATAAGCAGAAGTTTGAAGAAACAGTGTCTGTGTTTCTTTCAGCCCATCTGATCTTTGGACAGGATCCTCTCAGCCTTTCTGGTCTTTAGATAGTTTATCTAGTAGCCCTGGGACTCTGACTTTTGTTTCCTTTAGCAGTTTGGAAACTAGTAATTACATTTTTTCCCTGCTCCTTTGAGGTGTTAATTTTCTCCCAGCCTCTGTCAGTTTTACAACCCAGGAAATGTTTCTCTCAAGGACTTTGAAACTATGACTTCAGAATATAATTATTCAGAAAGATAGTGTCTCCAGTGACCAGTCTCGGGGTGAGCTGGGTTCTAAAGTGCCACTTAGCAAACAGATGGCCTAATCAAGCTGACCTTCTTTCCCACAGAACCCTTATGTTACTTTCATCTTGGATCCTCCAGTTCTTAAAAACTCTCTACAGTGTTTGCTTGAGAAATATTGGTGTATGCATGTGTGTGTGTAAATGGAGGAGAGTTTCAAGTATGCATAATGGAAATTATGTGGTCAGAAAGCAGAAGGAAGCTAATTTATTTACACAAGAGGGAGAAATATACATATATACATACGTATATATGTATATAGATATATGCTGATCAACTAGCTAGGATTTCATTGATATGTACATGTTAAAATGGTGTAGTCCCAGAGTCTGATTACCATACCTTGGGCTAACTTTTGCCCCCTAAGTAGTCATTTCTTGCCCACCTCTATGTTGGACCTAACATCCTATAGCTAATAGATTAAAACCTTTCAGAGTCTATTGACTTAATGGACCACTAGATTACAGCAACACAAATAGCTAAGAATGTCACCAGATAGCATTTAAAGCATAGAATATATTTCTCCATCTTACTATAGCCCACTTCTCTAATGGACCCACCAATGTGTATATTAGATGGATTGATTTATGAGTCTTTTTTTTTCTGCTACAATAAAACTCTATGAAAGCACTTGCATATTGGAACATTATATATTGGAGATTTACATGTATCTTCTCAAGCTATGCTCACTCACATTTCCTCTCAAAGAAAGCCTTGCCTTCTATTCCTTTGAAATAGAGTTGCTTATTTTGACAAAAGTATGAAAAATACTAATGAAAACTATTATTTTATGCAAAGTAAAGATAATAAAAATAACTCTCTTACATTTTATTAATATAGAGTTGTGAAAAACATTTTCATTAATAGTCTTGGTCAATATTTAATAATTGTGAATAAAATATTTTTTATCTATATACTTGATCCATAACACTTGTCTCCTTGAAAATTGTTAACATTAAATAACAACTCTATTTTAAAGGAATAAGAAAAAACCATGTGTATCCTGTAGCAAATGAGAGAGACCTGGCCTGGGAATCATGAACTTGAGAAAATTATTAAACAAATTCTGCCATGGAGAGCATTGCAGGAATTTTTATATACACAGAACCAAAAAAGCTACAAACCAACACATCTAATAAATGAACTGGCAATGGCATTAACCAGGCATCAGGCATCAGCTGTGACAGCATCTTTAAAGTTGAGGTTTCTGGAAGTTTAAAGTCTGCTAAGCTTAGTGATACATCCTGAAACTTTACCTAAAAGTATGTTAGAACAGACAAAAGTTTGAAATTGTGTGTTATAAATAATCTTAATACACAGCAAAATAATTTTACTTCTCAGTCTGTACCATTCCATCTCGCTAGGATTACAGTATTTTAATCAAGCAAAGTTATGGAGCCAGCAGGAACTCTGATAAAAGTTCAACTTCCTTAGAGAATTTCAGTCAGAACACTCAAAGCAGGTGAAATATGTTTCCCAAAAATCACATGGTCAAAATTGGCATTTAAAGCAGTACTCCTCAGTTTTACAGGAAACCTCTCAATGGTACATTCTGTCTTACACACATTCCCCGTAAGGAAGGACAACAAAACAAATGCATTGAAAAATATATCAGAGGCAGGAAGAAGCTCACTTACTAAAAATGGGGGAAGAGGACTTTATAAACGCATCTTAACTTTGATGTACAATAATAATATACTGAAAAGTCTCCCAAGTTTAGTATGAGACTAAAGAAAGAGTGACTTCTGCCTCCATAGTCAGATTTCCTTGGTAATGAGTGTCAAAGACTGCGAAGGCTCTGGTTTATGTGAAAGAAAACATGTAACATTGTAGTAGTTTTATGCATGAGTATAGAAAACATAACGTTCTTGGGTTAAGGATAAAAGTAAGTTTCTAAAGCAATAGCAATATACAAAAAAATTGTACTAGTTTCTTTGGGCTTTGTTTGCCAATTCTAGGACAGACTATTTCTCTATCTTTAACTAATCTATCTCTGTCTCCATCTCTGTCTCTATCTCATCTCTATCTTTATCTTATCTTTATCTTTATCTTTATCTTCATCTTCATCTTCATCTTCATCTTCATCTTCATCTTCATCTTCATCTTTATCTTTATCTTTATCTTTATCTTTATCTTTATCTTTATCTAATCTCTATCTCTATCTCTATCTAATCTCTATCTTTATTTCTATCTAATCTATCTCTATCTCTGTCTCTGTCTATCTCTCTATCTCTATCTCTCTATATCTATATCATCTCTATCTCTATCTATCTCTATCTAATCTATATCTATAGATAGATATATAGATATAGATATATGGATGTAAATAGAGAGATAGAGAGATAGAGACAAATATACATAGATATATGTGTATGTATAAAAGAGAAGTTATAAGGTAAAAGAATCCAAATTATTCTTGACAGCAAGTAGGTCTGCATGACTCTGATCCTTCAGTAAGATGTTATTGTTAATGAGATATAACCAAAGATCTTTTTGTATTCTGAAATACAGAGTTTATATCTCTCAAAGAATTTAAAAAAGAAATTTAGGAAAATGAAATCAGTGCACCAAAGGAGTATGGAGTATGAGAAACATGTAGAGAATAGGCCATCAAATATTTACTGAGTTTGGAAGGAATGAGGAAGAACAAGACCCCAAGGCTGTCTATTTGGAAATATTGATATAAAAATCCAGTCTGATTATCCAGTTTTTTTTTTTTCATTAGAGTGCTGTCTCTATCAAATCTGTGACGGCTGACTCACTCTTCCTTCAAATAGCAATGCACCACTGATCAAACTGAAGGGAACAAATGGTGTGGTACCCAACCCCAACTGATAAATCCACAATAAAACCCAACATCTGAGACTTCCAACATTATGGCAGAGTGGAAGAAAGAATGTAACAGTCAGAAGACCAGGACATCTGCTCTAAGATTGTTCATCCATCAACTCTCAACAGTATGGTAATCTAAACAATAACTGAAGATCAGCAGACAATCAATCTAAGGTAAATGAGGTGAAGTCTCACAAGACTCTACCTCTAGATGAAGAGGTATAGGAAATTAATAGCTTCCAAGAGAAAGAGAGTCAACATTTTCCAGGAATGATACTTCTAATGGGTTGATCAGTTTCAAATTTTCAACCCTAAATTCATAGACACTTGAACAAACTAAATGGCCTCGTCAGGTTATGTTTGGAGGGGGTGTTGTTCTGTTTGAGTAGCAGTAATAGTTAAAAAGAAGAAAGTGAGTGGAAGGAAGAAGGGGAGAGCAGGTAAAAATAATACACATACATTACTTGTGTGTGAGATTCTAAAAACAATTTTTAAGAAGTCTTTAATTAAAAAATGTCTCTGAAAAATAACCCTCCATCGATGCAGTGTCTCAGGCTTTTATTTATCTCTTGATTTTTTTTGTAACAGATTTCTGCATTTTCTTTGTTGTTTCTTTAAGAAAGTAAACTTACTTTATCCTAATTAACTTACAAGTGAAAATATCACACATCAGGCTTAAGAAGGCATTCAAATGCTTGTGGAGTCTCAAATTCTGCATGAATATACAGTTAGAATGGGTTTTCTGGAGCAAAGAAGCTTCACTTAGGGTTTTACACATTTATTATCCATGACATATTTATTTTCTGTGGTTCTGGCTACTTCAGTATCTGCCAAATTGAGTTCACTTTTTTCATAGATGGTAAGTGCATTTACCCCTTTGTTACTTTTCTTTTGTCTTTTCTGACTGTCTCCATACCGCAGAGTAATAATTTTCAATCTTCAGTCAGATCATATTTCTTCATTTAAAAATGCTTAATAGTTTCTAATTATGATAATTAAGAAATCTGACTCCTACCTACTCAAGCCAGCCTCAGCAAGTCTCTATCTTGCAGACTCTGCTGTTTCACTTAACTGGACTCCTATCTTTGTGTATGTAGCTTGTTTAGAGTTCATTTGGGCAAGTTTCTTCTCTCCCTTTCCTTGGCATTTTGCATCATCAGAATGACTGTATAGTTTTACATTGTTCAGTAGGTTTATATTGTTTATCACCATATACAATTATTTGATCTTGTCTTTAAAAATAAGTATCCCCGTTTTAGGACCAGGAAAGGCAGCCTGGTTTGTGGTCAAGCACAGGCTGGAAACCCCAGTGACCCCAGCTGACTCTGAGGGACCACAAGTGACCCTGAGGGATGGGAGGCATTACACCATGCCGCCTGTGTCCTTCAGTCACTTAAGGGCAACCCTCCAAGTCCCTCCACTGGTAGAGGACAGTCAGGTAGCCTCAAGACAGATCTCCATATTAATGAGGTATCTAAAGGTCAGAAGGACTTAGCCAATTAAGCTTTTCTTCCCAGACACTCCTCCCTGCAAAAGGTATTTAACCTCAGGCCTGCCCTGAGAAAACAGGGTACTGTTTTACTGTTTTACTTGTCCACTCTCTGCCATGGGGACACAAGCCTTAAAACCATAGACAGCCTCTTTTCTTGGAGATCTGCCAGTGGGGAGCCATAGAGAAGGCCTTCGCCTACAGAGCCACCATCTAGTCTCCTGAGCTAGGCCTCTCTGTGCTCCCAGCCATGACCACCAAGCCAAGCCCAAGTCAAGGATTCATCCCTGTGGGACACAGCCAGAGTTGTCCTCTCCCTTTTGGTTCTCAGTTGTCCCACGTAATCCAGCGGTGCCTGGGTGTCCAAGAGCCTGAGAACCAGATGAACCCCTGTCCCCCTGTAGGCCTGGGGACTCCCAAGCTAGCTCTGTCTGCCCCTGGAACCTCAGACTGTGCTCCCCCACCCCTGTGTAAAAGCCAGAACTCTATCTGTATGGGTGCCAAACTGTAAAAGACTTAAGCTGCTCCACTTTAGGGGCCAAACTGTAAAGGACCACTCTGGCCCATGTTTGGGGGCCAAACTATAGCGGCCTGCTCTGTTCTGCAAGTCAGGGTCTAGCAAGAGAGAGAGTGGGGGGGAAGAAGGGGAAGAAACACGAAGAATAGAGACAAGCCAGAGGATCTGTAGTAAAGTCTTTACTGTCTCCACCATACACACACCACTACATCTACTACTAGTACACCCCCTACACACACACTACAAGGAAATCCTGGGTATTTATAGGCTTTTGCCATGTGCATTGTAGGCGCGTGGATACCACGTGTCTTGCAGGTGTGGATATGACGTAAGCCTTACAGGCATGGACAGCATGTCCGACTTACAGGCATGTATGGCGTGGATAGCATATGCACCGCATGCCTTGTAGGCGTGGATACCATGTGCTCCTTGTAGCTGGGGGTACTAAACAGCAAACAAGCTATGTGGGATATCGGAGTGTGCTTCAGCTGTTGTAGGCTGTTGAAAACCAAGTCTCATGTCAGGGTATATGGCTCAATATGGCTGCAAAGCTGATAGCTGTTTTCTATCCACTTTCTGCTTAAAGTCAGCTCCCAACACCCCTGGAGTGGTGTCTTATGGGACTTCACATGACCCAACTCTCACAGGAGCCTGTGTGGGGTAAGCACAGTCAAACTTCCCCATCTGACTCCCCTATCCCTGTGGTGGGGCAGACACGGCACTCCACTTAACCCAACACCCATGTCAGCTTCGGTACAGCCTCTTAAAGTGGATAGATTTTTAAAAGCTCTTTAGATATTCTTTTCTTTGTATCTAAAGGAATTTCTAACATTAAGGGATATTTAGTGAGATGGTTTGGGAAAATATGACCTTTAACCCTGCCAAGAATGAGGAGTTCCTACAACCTTCTGTTCCGAGAGATTCTCTAAGCTAAGTGAAGCCTCATTGTTATATAACACTGACACTTATCACTCTTAGAAATAAATGCAATGTATTAATTTCTGAGAATATTTCTGCACAGCCTCTGGGTAATTAGTCAAGGAGTGTCACCATGGCAACTGGGAAGCATGATCTCTATGAGGAACCATAGGAACTCAGCAGATGCTAGACAACCAAGGGCATCTTCCCAGTCAGCAATGGTAACCTATCCTCTTCACCCAAATCATGCAAATTCAATTTTAAAAAGTCTATTTTTTAAAAAATGGTAGGCATTTGTTCACAAAAAATCCAATAGAAGGTAAAGAAATTTCCCACATATGCCTGCACTACATTTATGCATGGCCAATATCCTTCACCAGAGTGCTGAGTTCCTTAGGATATGATCCAGTATTAACATACTATTGAAACCCAAGCTTTGTGGTTTACATAGAAAGGTCACTAGTTGCTGTATGTCTTACAGGTTTACACATCAGCCTGCAAGACTCCTTTTTTTTTTTTTTCAGATAAAGTGACACTCTTTGTAGGTGGGTTTGAGTTGTTGGAGAACTTGTCACTTATCTGCAGATGTTAAGAAATTGTAACACAAAGTTTGGAGCAGCACAGAGATTGTGGGAAATTTTACAGTGCTTATATCAAATTGTTTTGAAAACTATGTATTTTAAGCTATGGCACAAAGTTATGTAATAAGTGATACAGAAAACAAACACATACAACGTGTAGTGGATCCTTGTAAAGCAGAATGGCCAAGAAAAAAGTAACCATAGGCTAGCATTTTACTTAAATATTAAAGATACATATTAGAAGTTCAACATAGCTTTTTTTTTTCCTTTTTAGGAATGTGACTTTTTATGGTCAGTAATTATAGTAGTTATTTTTCTTGATATTGTGACAAAATAACAGGAACTCAGCAACTGAAGGGCGAAGGTTCTATTTTGTATTAGAGTTTGAGGAGAAACTTGAATATTAATGTTCACTTTGTTGGTATTAATGGTTGGAAACAAACTTACAACTGGAGAATAAATAAGCTAGAATAGCTTGCCAGGTTATTTTGACCGTGACAAATATGTGTGAAAAACAACTTAATGGAGGGAGAGTGTGTGTGAGAGAATGTGTGTTTGTATCTGTCTGTGTGTGTATGTGTGTGCTTGTGAGGTCGTGTGTGTGTGTGTGTGTGTGTGTATGTGTGTGTGTGTGTGTGTGTGTATTCTATTTCATATCTTTCTCATTACTCTTGATTTTACTTACCAAGGTAGCATCTCTTTTTGAACCCAGAGCTCACTACTCAGATAGTTTTAAAGGCTTCTTTTCCTGATACCTTTGCTTTTGTTCTCTCCTCAAAGTGGTGGTGGCCATTTATGCCCATTTTTATGTGGGTGCTGGCATCCAACATGAAATTTTCTTGATGTTCTTTATTTGTTAAACTGTCTCTCAAGTCCTCGAAGGGTTTATTTTGGCTCACGGTTTTAAATACTTCTGTCTAGAGTCACTTGGATCATGCTTCTTAGATATAAGGCAAGGTAGAACCATTATGGAGGAAAGACATAGCAAGAAGAAAACTATTCTCTTCATTGTAGAAAAGGAACAGAGATAAAGGGTAAGAGTTTTGTTAGTTTAAATAGAAATGGACCCATTGACTCATTTGTTTGAATGTTTGGCCCATATGAAGAGACTATTAGGAGGTATGGCTTTGCTGGAGGAAGTGTGTGACCAGGGAAGGCATTGGTGTCTCAAGTCTTGCCTGTGTGTCTCAGTCTCCTGCTGCTTGCAGATCAAGATGTTGAACTCTCAGCTCCTTGTTCAGCATCATGTCTGCCTGCATGCTGCCATGATTTTTCTCCATGAGAACAGACTAAACCTCTGAAACTACTGTAAGCCATACCCAATTAAAGGTTTTAATTTGCTGTGGTTATGAAATCTTTTCACAGTAATAGAAACCCTAAGACAAGAGCCATGGGGAAGGAACCTTCAAAGACATACTCCCAGTTGCCTTTGTGTTCCAATGTGCCCTCACTTGTGAAACTTTGCACCATTTTCTAGCATAGCACAACCAAGTAAACCAATCCTTCAACACTTGAGTTCCTTGGGAGCATATCACAATAAAGTATCCTGTCAATCGTTTGCTATTTCAGACAACTCAAAATGCTCATGCATACATGCACTATTCAAAGTGAGTGAGGACAGATAAATGAAAAAATCTACTTGATTTAAACATGAAATCCTGTAACAGAAAAATTACAGAGTGAAAAGAAAAATTGGTTATTATTCTGAACAGGGAATAGAAAGACTGACTTCAAGAAGCTCAAAGAGGCGTTTTGAAGTAGTAAGAATATTTCATGTCATTCCCAAACTATATATCTTTGCCCCAACTCACCAAATTGAAAAGTAAAACTCATGAGCTTTATGTAAATGGAGGTTTAGTAAGGTGGGCTCAAAAATTAGGAAGAAAATAAATGATTTTTTCTACCAGACAGGTCACTGGAAACTTAAATGACTATTAAGTGCTTAGGTCAGAAGAAATCTGAACTGTTTTGTAAGAGAATAGAAATACAACAATATCCATAAAAATGTAACAATGTGTAGAGTTTTGGTTCCTTTTATTTTTTAAATTCAGACTTAGTTCTGTATTGTGTTTCTAGTCTATAAGAGCTAGTAGCTTTTCCTCATAACAAAGGCTGGTTGTTTCTCTTCTAAAAATGAGTTGCTTTTATTTCTTAATTATGTATGTATGTATACTTGAGTCTCTGTGAGAGCATGCACATGCTAGTGTTGTTGCCCATGGAGGCCAAAAGATTGAAACTCATTAGGTGAAGTCACTGAAAGTTATGAACCACCCAATGTCAGTGCTGGAAAACAAATGTGGCAGACTCGGGTGCTAGGCCAGAACAGTATATGCTCTTACCCATTAAATCACTGTTACAGCCCAGGCCTCCTGTTTATAATGGGCCTTTTCTTTTCTTTTCTTTTCATTTCTTTTCTTTTCTTTTCTTTTCTTTTCTTTTCTTTTCTTTTCTTTTCTTCTTTTTTCTTTCTTTTTCTGTAATGTAATTGTGGACCAGGCTTTACCGTCCTAGGAGACAGAAGCTTCACTAGGTATGCCCAGTAATTGTTACTTCATATCCCCTCTATTTAAAATGAAGCACTTTAAACAAAAGATCTCTATTTTTGTTTTCATTTTCCATTTTGATCATTTTATAACCTTCAGGAATTAAGCCATTACCTCCATGCATTATTCCACAAAAATTACTCCAGAGACACCTTCCAGTTCACCCCCTCCCTGCATCAGCCTTCCATGTTAATCACTTCAGCTCACTGATGCTGTTTGTCTAATCCCCAACCTCCCAGCTTCCCTTCTCTTACAATAACAGCTTCCTTTTAAGTTTGATGGCGTTATCTGGTCATGGCGTCTCTCCCTTACCACTACATGCATTTGCTCCTTTTCTTGTATATGCCGCGGGGATAACTTAAGAAAGGGGTTTATTTTACACTGCTGGTTTGAAGGGATGTTGGGGGGTGTAGTTTCTAGTTGGTTACTTTGTATTGGAAACCTGAAAATAGAGCTCAAAATGGTTATCAAGATTCCCAAGACCTGTTTTATAAGAGCCCTTTATCCCATTCATGAGCATGGTGCCTTCATGCCTCAACCATGCCCGGGCTTCTTTATACTGCACTGAGACTTGATCTCAACATAAGAATTTGCAGATGTTCACAGCCATATAGGATCCATGCTACAGGTACAATATCAAGAATAAAGATAAAGCAGGAAGTGAGGCAGAGGGTAGAAGAGTGATATGTGAGCACAGGTAAGAGACACAGGTAAGATTCAGAGAAAACAGCTCCTTAGCTGAAGTACTTCCAGCGAAAGCAGGAGTAGAAGGTGGCTTAAGATCAGACCACTAGACACAATTAGGCTCAAAGTAGAACATCATTAATGATTTATATTCAGACGGAAGACATGGCCAGAATTACATTCTAGGGAATATCCTGAGAATCAGCGGGATGGTGTCTTAGAGTGAATATAAAGAAGACAAGAAGTTAAACTGAGAGACTTTTAAAATATTGCAAGAAATAATGAGAAGTACTCCAGGGAAACGATCGGTAGGAATGGAAATACGAGGTGAGATGTAATAAAAGCATTAGAAATGAACACATTAAGGACAAATGTGATGCACAAGTAAAATAGCTTTGCAGATACTGCAGCAAAACTTGTATGGGTGTTGAGGCCGTGCACGTAGAGATGGTCAGATATTCTTACAGCCTTTGACTTCAAAAGTGAGCTAAAAATTCTTAACTATTGCTACACTGTGCCAGGGCAACGGCTCAGTGTGAAAAATCACTTACCGCTAAGTCTGATTATCAGAACTCTTCCTTCAGGACCTATGTGCCCCACACCCCCTTGTTTCTCTCTTCCTACTTCCTACCTTCCCTCTTTCTTACACACACACAGATGCAGACACACACACAAATATATACATACACATATATACACATATACACATATACACATACATATACAGATATACACATATACACATATACACATATACATATATACATATATACATATATACATATATAAGAAAGGTACTTTAAAAAGAAATAATGACCTTTAATCTTAAAATCGCTTGCTCTACATTTGTAATTACAGATTATTTTATTTAATCAAATATTATTTGAATATACATTATTAAATCTAAGAAACCAAGTGTAAAATCTGTATATTGGAGTATTTTGATTGTATGGTATTTTAGATATATTGGAGTATTTCAATTATATGGCATTTTAGAAAGTGCAGAATTATGGAGATAGTATAAATAAAACTGCTTATCAGTGGGTTGAAAGGACTGAGGGACACACTGATAACTGGGGCATAAGGAATGGTATCAGTCAGTGAATTCTGTGCTGTCCTCTAATGACCAAATAAGTTGTCCATTATGTAACCCATAGAAAATACAGTGGAAAGTGTAAAACCTAATGACACAGTTCTTGTAACTTATGCAACATTATTAATTAGAATGTTTCAGTATTCATTGCTTGTGTCGATGTGCCTTTCTAATGTTAATATGTTAAACTGATGGGTTATTGTGAGGAAATGTGCGAAAAGTTGTATTTTAAGCCTAACTCCTTTTGAATCCTAAGACTGCTCTAATATTTAAATCTATTGACAAAGACTGGGTTTTTATGTTCTTTCAGTTAGCAATGTAATAATGACATAATATTTAGTCTTAAGAAGTTAAAAACTGAATGTGAACATGTACTTTTCCTTTCCTTTTTGTATACACAAGTGTCAGCTGGTGTACAATTTAGGTCCCAGAAGGAGAATTCAACATCAGTTCTTTTCCATCATTGGGAAGAGCAGACACAAATAATCCCATCCAACTCTAACAATTGCACTCTGGAAAGCTTCCCATACACTTCTGCCCACTCCTCACATAACCTGCATTATGGTATGGACTTATTCCAAGGGGAGAAGACTTTTCCCAAGAAGGTTAGCTGTAGATAATAGAACTTCTTAAAACACCTTGTATTCTCTGACCATTTATTTTGCTTACTCCCTTTACCACACGTGGAAAGCACATTGCCCCCCGGAAAACAACTAAAGTTTTTACTTACATCAGTCTTTAGGTAAAGTGTCTTAGGTGACATACAGATGTCTCATTAATAAACACAATGTGGTAAGCTACTGTTCTTTCACTGAGTGAGATTATAGTTTTTTAATACTTTAGAAACTGCCATTAAAGAATGGATTCAAGTTAAATAATGAGGAAACAAATATAAGACTTCAGAGCAATAAAAGGAAAAGTGGGACCCACAAATGTTCGACTCTGCCTCAGAGACATTGAACTCATTTGCACGGAGGATCTCCCACTCCATCAATGGGATATTCTCTTTGATGAGACATGCTTTTCTCACATAGTGCTTAAGATTCTTTGTAGCACAAGTGCAAGAAATCTTTCTTTTCACCCTATTTCTCTTGAACTTTATTCCAATGGGTCTGTAAAAATATCTCTTCAGGATGTACAGCAACTCCCCAGCCTTCTTCTTGTCCATAGCGTGAAGGCTAAGATTTTCTGTTATGCTTTGAATGCCATGACAGTTGCCTGGATACTTAGACATGTGGGGAAATAATGCCTGGTGAACTAACCAACTCTTGATCCATTTTATTGTATCAGGTCCATATACAAGAACTATACCTATTGCCCTTCATTTATTTAGAATCATTCCATCTCTTTGTTTGTTTGTTTGTTTGTTTGTTTTTTGGTTCTCATTCATTGGGAAAAAGACCAACCAAAGCTCAATGGATTTTACTTCTTATGAACCTTAATAGACTGTTATTGGTGTGCAAACTATTGAAAATTGAACCAAACTAGCTAAAATGAAAGTCAAAGAGAGAATCCTGAGTGCAGTAAGGGAAGGGAACTCTATTATGTACGTGAGAGCTGGTGTAAGATTCAGTGGTTTTCACAATGGGAACTTAAAATATTAGAGGGGAGTCATGATGGCCCCCAGTTGAGGGATAGGACTACCCATCACCTTGAAAGTAATTATCCAGAATTCCTCCTGTCAAAGGAAATGCAGGAACAAAGAGTGGAGCAGAAACTGAAGGAAAGACAATCCAGTGACTGCCCCACCTATGGATCCATCCAATCTAGACACCAAACCCAGACACTATTGCTGATGCCACGAAGAACTTGCTGAAAGGAGCCTGTTATAGCTGTCTCCTGAGAGGCTCTGCCAGAGCTTGACCAATACAGATGCAGCTGCATGCAGCCAAACATTGGACTGAGTATGGGATTCCAATGGAGGACTTAGGGCAAGGACTGAAGGAATGGAAGGGATTTGCAATCCATAGGTAGAAGAATATCAACCAACCAGACAACCCCCACCAAAATTCCCAGGGACTAAATCACCAATCACAGAGTACACATGGAGGGACCCATGGTTCCAGCTGGATATGTAGCAGAGGATTGCCTTGTCTGGCATCACTGGGAGTGGAGCTCCTTGGTCCTGTAGAAGCTCAATGACCCAGCATCGGGGAATGCTACTGTGGGGAGGCAGCACCCTCATAGAGGCAAGTGGTGGTGGGAGGGCACAAGGGGGGTTGTAGAGGGAAAACTTGGAGGGGGTAACATTTGAATGTAAATAGATAAAATAACCAATAAATAATATTGAAAAAAGAGAAGGGAATGATGAGTTATTGTCAAAGATTTTGAAGAACATATTGCTCACCGCAATCATTATCTGGTGAAATTAGCTTCCAAAAACTGAAGAATGAATGAAGACCACCAAGAAAATAAAAGTGGAGTGAGTTTATAACAAGGGCACATAACTTACAAGAAATGCAGGAGAAATGCCATGCAATGGAAGGACATGAACATCAGAGAATCCTTAATTGCAAAGCATATGAAACATAGACACATATGAAATAGTCTCTAGCCCTATAGTATTCTGATCTGAACTATTGAAAATAGTCCATTGTAACCAGGCTTGCTTAGAATTTCTTAAGTAGCTTAAGCTGGTCTCACACTCATAGCAATTCTCCCAGTCTCCTGAGTGCTGGGTGGGATTAGAGGTGTATGTGTGTGTGTGTGTGTGTGTGTGTGTGTGTGTGTGTGTATGTAAAACCTAGACAAAATCTAGACAGACTTGTAAAAGAAAGTTGACTGGTTGACTGGTATTTTCCAGGAGCTAAGAAATTGAGGTAGGGGCTACTGCTGTTCAGTGGATACAGAATCTGAGAAGAAAATACTTCTTCATAAGAGGAAAATGTTCAAAACCTGCAGGAAAGCTCTAGGGCTAACACAGTGCTCATAAAAACTTTGATCAGAATTGTGTATATTGTGATATTTATCACAAAAGCTCTTTCCTGTGAATTTTCTAGTGGATATCCTTATTGTTACATTTCTATCCTGAGATGAATATGGCATACAATGGATACAATTTTCTCCAGTATCTTATTAGTCAATGATTGTAGATTTGTCAATGTAAATTACGGGACCCAAATGAAGTGAATAAGAAAAAAATGTATTTACTCCTATCATTGCTTTGGTTTGTCAATAATTTTTAAACTAAAATGTTTTCACTACATTTATACCTTTATCTTCCCCAAAATGGGAAAAGAGAAAGATTGAATAACTGACTATATCATACAATGATGGTAATCTTCAAGCAAGAAACACTGATTTATTTATGGAGTTGTCGGGAATAAGATGGGGCAATATTCGTTTACCCTTCCTCAGAATTCTCACATTGAGTCTATCTAGACTTTGATATCATTACTATTCTATGGATGGCCAAGTATTATATTCTGCCTATGTTTGCATAAAATTACTTTGTATAGAACATTTTCCATCTCGCTTAATTTCAGGTGCTCTTTAAAACTGCAAACACAACATATTTTGACTTCAATTTAGAAATCCTACAATGTGCTTATGAAAATTAATACCCTCCTAACAATTTGTACTGGTAATATAATGAAATTATATAATTTTCCATAAAATGAGATATCCTCTTGGTTATTTTAATGGCATTCTCTTACAACATGTTTCTAATATTAATGAATTACTTGTGACAAAAATCGCATATCTCTAACAATCTCTAAGCATTGTGAATTGAACTTGGTACAATAGTAAAATAAATAAACAAAATGGACTGAGAAACTCATAGACCATCTTTCAGAGTCCAAGTTCCATGAGTGCAGATCCCATTAAATATAAAACTTTCTGTAACAACAAAAACTACAGTAATACAGTTGAGACAATACATTAAGTATTATGTTGATAAATTTAATTATGCTCTAAACATGTCTTATCTTTTTAAAATGAACATATATTTTAATATATTATATTAAAACATGCTAAATCAAGTTTATTTTCTTTTGCCTCCAAAGTTTGCATTTGGTATAAAAATTATGATCATAGCTTTGCCAAATAGGAGTTAAAATTTTTAAGATAATAACGCTGAAGTATCACATTTTTGAAAATAATGTATGCCTATGCATATAGCTATAGATACATATAAATATCTGTATATGCAAATCATACATCCTCTTCAGCACTCATGGAAGCTTTCTGTACATTAAGTCTTTATCACCATAGGAAAAAAATTTTCAAAGCTGATGTTAATCTTACTTAAGTGGCATTCCCTTTGCTAGATGTCATTTGGTCAAGACTAGTTGGTTTGCCAGCTTAATTTTCACTTCTTCCATTTTCTGTACAGTTTGTAGTCTTTAATTGTATCCTTCTCAGTCTTCCTGTTTGCTGGGTGAAAGGTCTCCGTATTAAAGAGATCACTAGCTGCCTTAGCGTTCTTAATCTCCAAGAAAAGCTCAGATTGTTTCAGGCAATTTTTAGCCTTATTTATAGTCATTATAATTTCTCTCTTGTAAAGAGAAATGCAGAAGCCTGGAAAATATGGATAAATAATATCAATCCTTCAATCTGCCTAAAGATTAGGATTGGAACTACCATGTGTATATCTAATGGATTGCTAGAATTATGTGATGACTTCTAAGATTAAATAATATCTTTTAAAAATGTGGAAAATTTTGTTGACTACAGTTGGTGGTCTCAGAGTCCATCCTCTATCTTATCTAGAAATCGGGCAATGAGAAAAAAACTTGAAAGGCAGATTGCTAGTTATTCCACATGCATTAATGCTCTTGATTGTTTTAGTAACTTGATGGCCAAGTCTTTTACTAATTAATCTAAATATTTTTGGCTAATTATACAGTGAAGGAACAACAGTAACTTAATTCCTTATTGAGATATTTATTCAGCCATGAGTATATTTTCTGGATATCCCTTGTGTTAGAACCTCTTTTGGAAAAGGGTGATATGTAGGAGGAACTAAGGTGGGAGGAGTATGGAGAGGAAGAGGAGTAAGGAGAGGAGGAGAAGAAGGACAGGAGAAGCTAGATGATGAGAGAGAGAAAGAGAGAGAAAGAGGGGAGGGGACATGGAGGCAGATGTTCATGTGTTTCCACCAGTCAAAGATAGTTGATATATCTAGGCTGAGTATTGGGTTACACTTCTGACTGAGCATTACCAAACTTATAAAGCCATTGACTAACATTTTAAAAAATTGTATAAAAGCAAAAAGGAAAAGGGGGCATGGAATAGGGGTTTTCTAGGGAGGGGAAATGGGGAAAAGGGATGAATCTGAAATGTAAATAAAATATCCAATAAAAAAGAGATTCCTCAGGACAGTTTTTATGCCATGAATATGTGAATCTAGTGTCTTCCTAATTTCATGTTATTTTTTTAAATTGTTAACATCCTGCATTTACTTGGAACCAGTAAAATCATTTAAATTTGAAACAAATATTGCAATAGTTAGTGTATTTTTTGATGTTTGTATTAGTTTTTGACTTTATAGGTATAAATTTTTTTCTGAAAACAATTATTAAAACACAAACTGAAATTTAATGAAAAGATATTTGTACTATATTGAACCAACCTCTATAGTCTCAACTGAAACTAATTGGATGTTCTCATGTATATTGAAATATTATAATTTTTCGTTCAAAATCTCTTTTGCTGATATTCTTGTTCCTCTCTGTACTGGACAGTGTTCTATTGCTGTAAAGAGACACCAGGACCATGACAATGCTAATAAATGAAAGCATTTAAATGTGACTGCTTACCATTTCTGAGGTTTAGGTCATCATCATCATGGCAGGAAACATGATGACCTGTAGGCAGACATGGTGCTTCAGAAGAGGCTGAGAATTCTACAACTGTATCCTCAGGCAGCGGGAGCAAAGAGACTCTGGGTTCAGAATAGGCCCTGTGAAACCTCAAATCCCATTGCCAGTGAAATACTTCCTCCAACAAGGCCACACTTCCTAATCTTTTAAAATAGTGCCACTCCCTAATGACCAAGTAGTTAAATCTATGAGCCTATGCTGGCCAGTTTTATTCCAATAACACACTCCCTGAAAATTATCACATTCTCCCACTTTCCTATTCACTGAAATTCAGTCTCTATCATTCTTAACCAAAAACAGAAGGAAACAACAACTAACCACTTAGTAAGCAAGTAAGAAGTAGGGATAGGAGTGGGAGTGTTTGTGTCTACTCTCTCTTCTCCCTGATGGAATTTGTCTGGTTTGTACGTGTGCAGGCCTTGTGCCTGTGGACACAGTCTATTTGAGCTCCTATGTGTATCAGTTTTAAGTCTGAAAAATTCTGTTCCTTGAAGTCAGCCATCACCTCGGGCTCTCACAGTCTTTTCTCCTTCTCTTATTCATAGATCCCTGAGGTCAGAACGGACAGTTTGATAAAGACATCCTATTTAGTGCCTGGTGCTCAAACATCTCTTACTCTCTGCATGTTGTCCAGATGTGTACCCCTGTGAATTATCACTTACATGTTGCTCTCCTGCCTGATCTGTATACCATTTGAAGAGTGTTTTTCCTTCAGCGTGAATTTTTAGTTTCTTTGTCAAAAAATGAGGTGCCCATAAGTAAACTTATCTCTGGGTCTTGGATTCATTGGTTATCTTATCTCTTTTAATGTCAATAACATACTGGTTTTACTATGATATCTCTGTAAGCACAACTGAGATTGGGGATGACGATGCCTTCATTGGTTCTTCTACTATTCAGAATTATCACATGCCAGTGTGGGCACACACATGCATGTGTGTCTGTGTGTGCCTGTGTGTGTATCTCTGTGTGTGTGTGTGTGTGTGTGTGTGTGTGTGTGTGTGTGTGTGGGCTTCCATATAAAGCTAAGTATTTTTTCAATTTCTGTGAGGAATTGTGTTGCAATTTTGATAGAGATTACATTAAGTATGTAGATTGTTTTTTTTTTGTCCATTGATTATTTTCTTACTAATAATCCTATATATCCATGAGCACAGGAGATATTTTTATATTCTGATTTCTTCAATTTATTTCTTCAATGTCTTAATATTTTTGTTATTCTAGTCTGTCACTTGGTTGTTCCCCATGATGTATTTTGGGGACTATTATATAAATATTATTTTCCTGTCACCTTTCTCAATCTGCTTGCCATTTGTATATAGAACAGCTACTGTATGTGTGTGTGTGGTTCCTGCTACATTGCTGACAAAATTTATCAGTTATAGAAGATGTCTGATAGAATCTTTAGAGTCTTTTGTGTATAAAATCTTATCATCTGCAAGTAAAAATAATTTGACTTCTTTCTTTCCTATTTGGATCTCTTTGTTCTCCTTCAGTTGTCTTATTGATATAGCTAAGACTTAATGTAATATATTGACTAGGGATGAAGGTAGGGTTAGAGAATTTGACAAAATTTTTCCTTCTTTTCCTTTTTCTTTCTTTCTTTTTCTTTTCATTTTTTTTCCATCTTTCTTTTTCCTCTCTCTCTCTCTCTCTCTCTCTCTCTCTCTCTCTCTCTCTCTCTCTCTCCTATACCCACTTATATATTTTTGCATTGTGGATCAGGATAGCAAAGGTTGTAATGTATTCAGCCCTTACAAATATGAGTACATTTCTAAGTAATGGTTCAGAATTAGATCGTCTGTTTCCATGTTTACTTCAAGTTTCATTTTCTATGTATTTTGATGCTTCTTGAAGTACTCACCTTTGATGAATAACAAGAAGAAGGAAATCTTACAAGATTCTATCCCCAAAGAACTGCAGGCGAATAAGGAATGCTAAGAACAACAGAATTAGACAATCTTTGCCAAAAAGTTCAGGTAATCAATTAGTTATTCAATGCCAAGTGGTCCTGCCAGAAATCATATACATACAAGCAACAATAAATAGACTGACCAGATTGCATTTATATATTTATGTGATTATATATGAATAATATATATATGATATACAAACATATATTCATATATCTATGTATGTTATGTATATATGTATACATCTACATATATATCATATGCATATGCACATGCATAGGCATATACATATGTACATATATTCATATATATATATATATATCACAAAGAAAAATATATCATAAACGAGAAAAAGCAAGGAGTAAAAATGTAAGAGAGATTGTAAGAAGAAAAGGTAAGCATAAAAATCTCCTCATACCCCCACTCTATATTAACAATAGTTAGGTAAATGTTCATAATAGCGCCATCCAATTTAGGTGTTATGATTTTTCTATATTGTTTTGAAAAAAAAGACATTTAACTCACAGAGCAAATTAAATCAGACAACTATAGAAATTAAGTAGTTCATTCATAGACTATTTAAACTGCAATTAACATTATATTCACAAAATAATGTTAGTGGAAAATTTATTTCACATGTATTTATTAATTCAACCTCTGTAATTGCGTGGACTAGTGACTGATGTTCTAACTTAATGCCATCTTCTCCTAAGGAGTTTCCGCCAGCCATGCACTTCATCATGTTTATCAGTGATGCTCTGCCTCGATGTCTTTTTGGCTAATCTCCAAAGTATTTTCATTTTTATTTTTTAGACAAAATCCCCGCTATCCTTGTACTGTTCTTGTTTTCATTCTCTCACTAAATTAATTACCAATGAAAATATCATGGTGAATATTAAAGAAGAAAATCAGTGAAGGTGCTTTAATTGAAGTGAGTGAGAAACTACAGACAGCTTGGTAAAGATCTGCTATTGAAGTCATACATTTTCCCTCCCACTCTTTCTGAGAGAATTGGTTACTCTTCTCATTGCTATGCCCAACTGCCAGACAGAAACAACAAATGGATGAACAATTTAGCTGTGCTCATGGCTCAAGAGGAAACAGAATAACATGACCATGACAGAGCTTCTGGCAGAGTTTCTACTCATGTTTAAGAATCAGCAGTGGGACTGTAGCTCGCACACTTTGGCTTGATCTTCATGGGTTTCACATGATCTGAGAGTTGTATCATGGGTATTCTGAACTTTTTTTTTTCTTTTCTTTTTTTTTTTTTTTTTTTTTTAGCGAATATCAACTTATCAGGGAGTACTACTCAGTAGGGGGGAGAGAATAATCTCTGGAAAGTAGAGGGAGAGAGGGATTGGGGGGAGAAGAGGAAAAGGAAAGGGGGCAGCTCAGATATGAGAGAAGACAGAGAAGTACAGAGGGTCAGGAATTTGAAAATAAGTGGGTAGCAGTCGGGGAGGAGGAACTGGGTGTAGCCACTAGAAAGTTCCAGATGCCAGGAACCCAAGAGGTTCCCAGGACCCAACAGGGAGCACATTAGCCAAAATACCCAACAAAGGGGAAATAAAACCTATAGAGACCATATCCAGTGGATAGGCATGGCCCCCAGTTGAGGGATGGGGCCACCCAACCACCTCAAAAATATTAATATAGAATTCCTCCTGTCAAAGGGAAATGCAGGTTTAAAGAGTGGAACAGAAACTGAAGGAAAGGCCATCCAGAGACTGTCCCACCTAGGGATCCATCTCATTTGCAGACACCAAACTCAGACACTATTGCTGTTTCAAGAAATGCTTACTGACAGAGCCTGGTATAGCTCGCCCCTAAGAGGCTCTGCCAGAGCCTGACCAATACAGATGCGGATGCATGCAGCCAACCATTGGAATGAGCTTGGAGACCCCAATGAAGAAGTTAAGGCAAGAACTGTAGGAGCTTAAGGGGTTAACAACCCTATAGGAAGAACAACAATATCAACCAACCAGATCCCAAAAGCTCCTAGGGACTAAACAACCAACCAAAGAATACACAGGAAGGGAGTATTCATGTTCCAGCTGCATATGCAGCAGAGAAATGTCTTATCTGGCATCAATGGGAGGTGAGCCCCTTGATCCTGTGGAGGCTCGATGACCTAGGATAGGGAAATGCTAAGGCACTGAGGCAGAAGTGATTGGGTGGGTGGGGGAGCACCCTCATAGAGGCAGGGGGTGAAAAGAGGGAAATAGGGTGCTTGGGGAGGGGAACCTGAGAAGGGAGATAACATTTGAAATGTAAATAAATAAAATAACCAATATAAATGAAAAGAAAGAGAAACAGCAATGGAAGAAGTTTCTAATGTGTTTCCACGAGCATGGAGAAATCTTGATATTTTACATTGTTGCCTATTTTACAGCTAGAGAATTTTGAATAGAGAATCTAGTGCAGACACTGACTTGTTAAATGTGCTGATGTGCAAGTGAAAAAACCTGTCCTCTGGATCTGTCCTTTAAGAGTGGTGACATCTTATAATTGAATAGCTATACACTTGCTCTCTCAACTATCTGATGATGGTCTTTCATGAAGTGAACTTTCAATGATGGAAACTAAGTGGTTTAAATGAAATGTAGAAATTGGTTCTTTTCTTGATAGAATTATTAACTGCTCTGTGAAGACTAAAATTATATTCCCAATAAGTATAATAACATTAAATTACAAAACTTGGGAAGGAATGCTTCATTCAATGCTCCATTTGAAATAATAATGTATAAAATAAGTACAATTTATTTGCTTCTAGAGAAGCATTTTAAAAACCCTTTGAAGCCAGGAATCACATCTGTACTTCATAGATATGCAGTAATTTATTCCAGAATTGTGTTCATGAAAATAAATGCAAATGTCTGCTTCACAGAATACTTTAACCTTGAAACAAAGAAATAAAACACCTTGCTTCGTTGTAACTTTAGAGCTGCCTCTTAGCTTCAACAATATATTTTATATCAAACAATAATATGAAAATTGAAACACTGTAACTCACTTAAAACCTCAAGTAATCTCTTATAACTCAAAAACAGAAAGAAAAGTGTGGATTTATAGAGCTGCTATATAATGTAAGAATTTCTAAAGTAGTAATTTTGGAACAGAGTAAACTAAGTTGTCTTCCTTTCTTTTTAATAAATCAAAGCTGATTATGTTTATGTGTTACCTCCAGAATGGTTAGAACCCCTCAAAGCAAAACAAATGTTGTTCAAAGTGAAGATTCCATAATGGTAAAGTCCGTTCACAAAAATAAGGTCATGGCGACACTCATATCTTGCCAGAGGATTTAACTTGGTCTTCTGAGTTTTGTGTAACAACCCAAGTCTTTCCATCTGTCAGGACTCAACATTATATCCCTCCTCTTCAGTAATTTAATACACATGCAAATAGGTGAGTAAATAATGATTTAACACTAGAGCCAGCAAAGAATTGTGCAGTGGTATGGCCTGAGTCTGATGGTTCAAGGTTAGTTAAAAAAGAAAGACATGTTGAAGTATGTTTATACCGAGCACTGAGTAATTACAAGGGAGAAATGGGAAAGGGGACAAGGCTGTAACCCCCAACTATTTACAAGATAAAGAGATATAGGAAAGACCTACTTATTTTGCAAAGCTAGTCTTATAGAACTCCAACCAATTAATTTGTTTTGGTGGTTGGTACTTAAAGTTACAGGCTGTAAATGCCTCAAAGTCTTCACATTCCAGATTCAAAGAGAACACTAATGAGGGTAAAATTAACTGAAGAAAAAAAATAGACTAAGAAAAAATAGTGTCATGCCATTTTATATTGAGAAAATTAAATCCTTCCCAAGATAATTTAGGGACATTTCCTACTAGCAGGCGAAAATGGCTTCTCCCAGTTAGAGAAAAGAACCAACTTGAATCATGACAACCTTGCTGCTTGCTGGTGGTCACCTAATTGCCCAGGAATGCTTTCTGTTTAAAAAGAATACTATTTATTTGATATTTTGAGATCATGATATAGTTACATTACATCCTAAATACATACATACATACAACTCAGTCTCCATGTTACCTGTAGAAGTCTCATCTACGTGTCGGTGATTATCACTCCTGCTCTCAGTTTCTTAGCCGCCTGTAGTTTTTGTAGGCTTGAGGCTTCTTAGATTTTCTCCTGCCTATGTTACTGGTCTTGTTCAGCTCATGCTTAGCAGTTGGTGAGGCTTTACGGGCTTTTCTCAAATCCTGTAAGAATGAATGGACCCTGGTAGAATATTCATGCTTTAAGATGTTAATGTAGGTAAAACAAACTGTTTAATGAATCAGGCTAAAATTGAGACAAAGGTGAAATGAGAAAAAAAGATTCCTAAGAAAAGAGTATGGCTGAAATTATGGCTTGTGCTTTAGTTAGCAGCATATTAGTCTGTATTTCCATGAAATGTGGGTTCCAGAGAGACCACTTACCTTAGGGTTTCTATTGCTGTGATCAACCAGCATGACAAAGAGCAATCTAGGGACAGAAGCGCTCACTTCATTTATACTTTCACATCACAGTCCACCTGAGAAGGAGTACAAGGAGGGAACTGAAGACAACAAGATGAAGGCAGGAACTGAATCAGAAGCCATGGAGGAGTGATGCTTGTTTGCTTTCTCCTAAGGGCTTGCTCACCCTGTTTTCGTATATACCCAAATCACCGTGGTACTATCCAGCATAGTACTGTCCAGTATAGTACTATGGACAATGGGTGGGACCCTCTACAAATCTCTATCTAACAAAATGCCCTAACAGACTTTCCAATAGTCTTATGGGGGCACTTTCTCAGTTACTCTTCCCTCTTGTTACACAACTTTAGCTTGTGTCAACTTAACAATAAACTAGGAAGGATACCATTGAATTTTCTATTGGCTTGTGTCTTGTCAAGAGCCCTAGAGAATGAGACAGTTTAACTGTCAAGATGGATTGATTCCTTGAGCAAGAGTTTAGGACCAATGGTATGGCACATCAAGTAGAGCTACCTGCCAGCAAATATGATGACCCAACTTGAATCCCTGGGACTCACATAGTAGAAAGAGAGAATGACTCACCCAAGTTATACTTAGACCTTCACATGTACCACGACAGTCACACACACACACACACACACACACACACACACACACACACAGAGACACACACACACACATACACAGACACACACACACAGACACACACAGATACACACAGACACACACACACAGTGACATACACAGACACACACAGACACACACAGACACACACACACACAGTGACACACACAGACACACACAGACACACACAGACACACACAGACACATAGACACACACACACACACACACACACACACACACAGTAAGGGTTCTTCAGGAATATGTCACATGAAAGGCTACTCATGATCTAATAGATGATGGTCTTATACTGCTTACACACAGGCAACATTAAGTGAGCTCAGTACTTTTTTAGTTTGTTTTTGAGAGCACATGAAGTTGAAAGGGAAAGAGAAGATAGGTGAGGATTAGAACAAAGGGACTAGGCACTGGATTTGATCAAAGACCCACTGACATGTTATAAACTATATGTCAATTTAATACTACTAAGACAGTCGTGTTCACATTTCCTGGAGCATATTCAAATGGGTTCTGGTGTTGCTCTTCTTTCTCAGATATTTGCCCGTCACAAGCTCTAAGTTGTTGCACACAGCAAGCCCTCATTACTATGTGAGGTATTTTCAGCTGTGTTTATCATTTTTTGGTGAAACAATATATTACATGTACATAAAAGTCAGACTTTACTTTCATTGGAAGACAATTTAAATGAAATTGAAATTTTATGGAATGTTTCCGAATCTGGCTGCAGCTATTAGAATAAACGGTGACTTTTGAAAAGCCTTTGCTTTTATTTTGGTGAAAAAAATAAACACAAATGTTCAAAACTAAAATTGCTTTAAAATAGTTTCCCACTTTTCAGAATGTATTTACATAACTGGATTCCTTGAGGACAATGTTTCACGACAACAAAACAAACAACCAGACCAAGGTTAGTACTTCATTCTTAAATTCTCATCATGTATGAGTACAATCAGGCGTCTGTGCACACACTTTACGAAGTCAGGGTTTAAACCATGTCCTCTTCATGGGCATCATATTTGTTTTATATGTGTTAAATCTAATTCTTGTAAGTTATCTTAAAATAACTGAAAATTGTTGTCTGTTTTTGTTTAAAATCAGAACGTTGTTGGGTTTCTCGTCACACACCATTCACAAAGCACTTGGGTGAGAGAGGCAGGCATATTTCTGTGAAGTGAGGTCATTCCAGTCTATGTAGCAAGTACTAAATCAGACAGAGCTATGTAGCAAGAGCCTGTAAAAATGAAGTAAAATGTTAATTGTACTTTAGTATACATGCTTTATATCTTATAAGTCATTGGTCCACAATAAAAGCAAAAAAAAAGGAACATGCCAGGGAACTTATTCACGGCACGTGGCCTGATAATCTAGACAGCCAACAGTCAACCTTTGTAAATTCTTAACTCATTTCTTGTTTGTGTGGCCAAAATCATTGTATATCTGAGCAAATGAGATTTCCAGTGATTGCCTAACTTGCAGTGTGTACATAGCACATGCGTACCTTTAGGGAATGAATTATCATGTTTCATTGACAATTTGATACATTGCAGGGAAATTAAATGTGTGACCATTGCCTAGTAGAATTTGGAAAACTTCTATATACTATAAAGATATATGTTGAAATTCAATTTTGCCTATAAGAAATTAAATTATCCAGCAATGGAATGAACATTTTGATTATTTAACATTCCACTCAGTGCATATAACGAACAGAATTCTCTGTGTGAAGGACAAAGAATGGCTGAACAAGGCAACAAAATCTATGATTCTACATATCTATTTACCTCCATCCTGGCACTCCAACCATATAGTAAAGATTTGTCTCCAGGTAACTGGCTTTTCTCTTTTTATTATCTTTATGAGGAAAATTTAAAGTGTCAAATTAATCACGTAGCTAAACGGTTGCTCAAAAGAGAAAAAATCAGATATAGGCCCTACACCATGGACAAAGGAAAAAAATGAATTGAATTTACTATAATAAAACTAAAAACATTGGTTATGGTTTGAGGACTTTTGAGTTTTCATTTGTGCAAAGTACAAAGGAAACAGGAGATGTCTGTTCATATTGAAGTACTCAAAAGAGGAGACTACATATTTGTACACCATTCATGCCTCCAAGTGTTACAACCTAATCTAGCTAAACTTATAATACCTTAGTTATGAAATTACAAAAGCTATGTATCTCCAAATCTTATGATGATTAAATCATGTGGAATTAAAATTGACCACGCTGTAAGTGATACAGGAAGGAATACACTCACTGTAATAGACCTTACCCAGGTTTACTCAGGATATATACTGTAGCCACTCATCTATGCATTGTTTCTTGAACTGTTACATATGACTCAGTCATACTGCCCATTGAAAGTAACAGGAAACCCAAATGAATATTCATTATTCAAGGAAGGGTTTGCTTCACTCACACTAAATTCATGGTCAAGACTTGCAAATTGATTTGGATTTGTAGTGGTTCAGGGAGTCAATGCAACTCTTGCTGTTTGTCTCAACTACTGTTCTTCTTCATTTACTGACTTACCAATACCCTTGTTGTCTTATATGTGTGAAATGTTTATGTATCTATGAATATTACAGAGCAGTATGAGGTCAAAAGGAAATGATGAATGAGCAGGCATCCTCGAAGAGTCTTTTTATGAAGGATGGGATGCTTTTGAAAGACAATTCTCCATGAATGTTTCATGTTCACAATGCTGTTCTTTCTGAGAAAAAGGTGCACTTTCTCAGCAAAGTTATTGCCAGAAACTCTCAGGAACCATCTCTCATTTTTTGTTTGTTTGTTTGTCTGGAAATATTGATTTATATTCTGAGGAAGTGATCTAAAGAACGTTTTCTACCCTTACAATACAATGAATTACACTCCATCACTAGAGTTAAGATAGTATTCAATCTCTTATCTTCCCCAAGAACAGCAGATTGCCAACTGTCCTATATAAATGCCAAGTACCTTAATTATTCTCATAACTAATAGAAAGCATTCAGATAGATTTTTAGATAGATACCATCCTTTGTATTTTTTAAATCACATGTTAGCCATAACTATGATAACTGATCCACTGAAGTTACATAATAAGTTTATTTAATATATATGCCTATAAACATCTGGGCCTCAACACACTGTACTGGGACAAACTGAAGTTGTATAAAATTTTTTCTCTGAGTGCTGCATTTGGACATGGAGTACTGAATGATGTATTTGTTCAACCCAGAGGTCATATGTTTTTTTTTTTATCAGAATATATAGAAAATGTAAGAATGATATCTAGGTATCATGAAACTAAGGTCTCAGAGTTTCCATGGCTTATGATTTAAGCCATGGAACTTTAGTATATTTCTCTCTTTCATTTTGTTAGTTAGAACAGAAACATATCCACCTCTTCTGTGACAAAATAAGAAAAAAAAATGGCAACCAAGAATGAGACCATACAACCCAATTTGACCAATAAATTTGCTCATTTTTCTTGAGGCAGCAACCTCTCCCGATCAAGGAACCTCTCCTCCTCCATTCTGGAACCACTTTTTAAAGAAAAAATACCAAGACCCAACAGATTCTATCTAGTCTATGTTTGATTGTTTTATAGCTTGGAATAGTCTTTCATGAAATTGATGACTATAGATTATTGTATTCAATAAATTTATACTAGCAATTCTGTCTTATTTCTAAAAATAGAACATTGCTGATTAGTTGAAATGAATCTACTGTGTGTGGAAGAGAAGGCACACATGTGTATCTGAGTCCTTGACTGACAGTGAATCAGTTTTCTGATATTGATTATGAACATCTCTCTTAGTAGACACAGGTTTCCTTGATTGAGGAAAATGCAAATTTGAGGAACAAAATAATTTCAATAGTTTCAAGGATTATCTGGATATTCTCTTTCTTTTGCATACTGCACAAGTACTTTAATAATGTCACTCTGCCAAATTCCTATATGATTTATAACTTGATAATAAAATATCAAGGATATTGCCAAGGAAAATGTTCTATATTGTTTGAAAATGTATTTGTAGGCAGAAAAATACAGGAGCATGCATTTATTATTGGTGATGTCCTTGTCAAGATATATTGGGATTACTTGTCAGATGAGACATAATCATAGTCTCTGTTCTATAAAATCAGCTTGTCATTAGAAAAAGCTGTGTTCTTATATTCATTATATAATTTGAGGAGGACATAATTTGAGATGTAAAATTATGGATCATATTTTTAATTAACTGAATGATTCATTGTAAGGCAATTAAGCTACAATGCCTCTTTCTGCAAGACGTATCTACTTAGATCATGGAATAAATTAATATTAATAGCCATTGTAACAGAAACACAATGCAGAAAGAAGAAAATTGCAGTGTTATTTTCATTAATAATTACAAATATTTAGATGGTTTAAAGATAGAAACCATCCTCTGTATTAGTTTTTCACAAAGCGTATTAAGCATAACTTTGTTAAATGGTCCATTAAGGCCAAGTGGTAGGACACTTCCACCTTTAGTCCTGGAATATAAACAAGGTATGCACATGTAGAGTGCCCTACCTGCTACATAAAAGTGTTTCTATTTGTGCTCTTAGTTGTTGCTAAAATGAGTGAAATATATGTGCTTATTGTGTTTATCATTCATTCCCAATGATAAAACTGATAAACAGATTAGGAAAAACTGCTCTCACAGAGTTACAGTATGGGTTTTGTTCGACTTATATTTTATGTCAAGAGAGAAGATGATTTTATTGCCTTGTATACTAATGGAACCTGTCATGTTTAAACAAATCTGAACACCCCCAAGGAGACCTCTGGCCAACTGATAATTAGTAACATATTTAATTGGATCAATGAATGATCAAGATTTAAGATAAGCATTTAAACATCTTTTTAATCTACTTATAGAAGATTAGTAAACTCGCTTTTTGAAAAATTATACTTACCTTTTGTACTTGAGATTTAAATGGTTATAAGGTATGGTTAGTTGGTCACATGGCTGGTGTAGTTAAAGCAAATCACCATCTTGTTCATCTCTTAAAGCTGCTGATTCATGATGAAAACAGTCCTTTGTAGATATTATTTTATTTGCTGACAAAAGGACCTGTAACAGAAAACTGATCAGAGTTGTGGTAACGTAGATCTAAGTTTCGGCATTTTTAGATAACAAGTGTTAAGCAGAAATTAAAACTGAAATAAACCTGTTGTGTTTGCTCTGAAATTTACATTTCTTATTTCTCTGGCCAGACACTAAGGCAGGGCAGTTTTCTTTTGTCTCACACCTTTAGATGTTTTAGTTTGTTATGATTCAGAAGGCATGTCCAGGAAGAGGCTCTGTCCGTGGTGCTGAGAGCATGAAGTGGGGTTGCTTATTCCTATTACAGTGGGAGGAAACAGGACAAGCACTCAGGAAGAAAAGACAAGTATAACCCTCAAAGCCCAATCTCACTGATGAGTGCCATTAGCTACCTCCCCTGTCATAAATGCTTTACAAATTCCCAAAATAGTGTCACCCATTGGGGATCAAGCATTCAAACACAGGAGCCAGTTGGAGCATTTCATACTCAACCTGTGACAATGTCATGCCACCCAGATGCTTCCAAGTGGAAGGGGACCTCAATTTTACATATTGTTGCTTAAGATTTCTCTGTCAAAGAGTGATGGTTGCACGTATACTAAAATAGCATGCATCTTATAAAGATATGTGGAAGCCAACATGAGAGAAATGAACCCCTACTTGCCATAGGAATGACTCAGAAAGGAAGAGAGATGTGCCTGGTGGTGAGAGTATATAAAACTGAACACACTCCATACAATATTTTCAACAGGTAGACAATGAGGGAGGGGCTAGGTTTTGTAACTTAACATCTGGTATTATGAAAAATAAAAGAGAGTATAAAATATTTAATGGAAATGTCATCATTAAATAGACTGATTTATCTTTACGAGTTTCTAGATTATAAACACTGGATATTTTACCTGGTTCCAGTCTTCATTCGCAGTGTAGACTAACAAGCCCTGTGTTTACTATTACTGTGGCTGCTGGCCTCTCCTGATGAAGTGAAGCCTCTTCACTATGTTGGCTGAATGTGGTTTCATTTCTGAGGCTGTCTTTTGTGGAGACGCTTTTCTGACACAAACCCTCTGCTCAGCAGAAAAGTAGAAAAAGAACCTCTGAGAGACTGAACACCTTTGATCACTGCTGGCTTGGTGTATATTAGAACTAGTGACCTGGAGCTAAGAGGTTTGGTCTTCCCTCACCCAATTATCCCCCAAGCTATCTACTGTCCTGTACACTCATGATTCCCAGCCTCCCTTTATCTGACAGGGGTCTCACTCTAAAGGAAGGTTAAAGAGTTTGTTCTTAAGCTATACCCGGGGAACCTAATACCACTCTATAAAATGCTTCATGCAGGAAGGGCAACCAAGTTCCACTTACTGGAAACTAAAACTAAGACTCAGTACCTTGACACACAGACACACTAACAGACATACACACATATATACACACTCATATACACCTACATGCAAAACATTACTCACATACACAAATAGACAGATATGCGTGTACATATACACACAACACACACACACACACACACACACACACACACACACACACAGATTGTTGCATTTTGAGAAATGAGTTACCATCAGCCTCTATTTTCAGTTCTCCCATCACAAAACTTCAAGTATATTTACACACTATGGAATGTGCCTATTAATGGGCTGGAGAGTGAAAATTCCATGCACCCAGGATAATGTCAACTTTAATCTTACAAGAACTGCTTCAGAAGAGAAATGAATAGGAAGCAATTTTTATCAGAATTAAGCTGATGGTATAGGCTTGAAATGAAGAAAAAAACCAAACAAACAGTTTAGGTGACAGGAAAATGAGCTAGATGAGCCTAACCGTGGCATTGGCATGCCATTTTCAAAGAATCACATTTAATTGTTATAGTGAACCTCTTTACTTTATTGTTATAATAGGCAGTTTGAATTGTCTATAGTTTTCACCTCATGCATCAGGAAACTGAGACTCAGAAGAATCAAATGAGTTTCCCTCCAACAGTTATGTAGCCTAACTTTTATTTATTTATTTATTTATTTATTTACTTACTTACTTACTTATTTACATTGGATATTTTCTTTCTTTACATTTCAAATGTTATCCCCTTTCCCGGTTCCACCCCCCTCAAAAAAAAAAAACAAAAAAAAACAAAAACAAAAAAACTCCTATACCATCCCCCCTCCCCTGCTTCTATGAGGGTGTTCCCCCTCCCCTGCCTCCCTTTCCACAAATTCCCTTACACTGGGGCATCAAGCCTTCACAGAACCAAGGGCCTCTTCTTTCATGGGCCTCTCCTACCATTGATGCCCAACAAGGCCATTCTCTGCTACATATGCATCTGGAGCCATGGGTCCCTCCATGTGTACTCCTTGGTTGGTGGTTTAGTCCCTGGGAGTTCTGGAGGGGTCTGGTTGGTTGATATTGTTGTTCTTCCTATGGGGTTGCAAATCCCTTCAGCTCCTTCAGTTCTTTCTCTAACTCCTCCATTGGGGACCCCGTGCTCAGTCGAATGGTTGGCTGCAAGCATCTGCCTCTACATTTGTCAGGCTCTGGGAGAAACTCTCAGGAGATATGTATATCTAGTTCCTGTCAGCATGCACTGCTAGGCATCCACGATAGTGTCTGGGTTTGATGACTGTATATGGAATGGATCCCCGGGTGGGGCAGTCTTTGGATTGCCTTTCCTTCAGTCTCTGCTCCACATTTTGTCTCTGTATTTGCTCCCATGAGTATTTTGTTCTGCTTTCTAAGAAGGACTGCAGCACCCATACTTTTGTCTTCCTTCTTCTTGAGCTTCATATGGTCTGTGAATTGCATCATAGATATTCCGAGATTTTGGGCTAATACCCACTTATCAGTGAGTATATATCATATATATATATATATTTTGTGCCTAGGTTATCTCACTCAGGATGATATATTCTAGTTTCATTAATTTGCCTAAGAATTTTATGAATTTATTGTTTTTAATAGCTGAGTAGTACTCCATTGTGTAAATGTACCACATTTTCTGTATCCATTTCTCTGTTGAGGGACATCTGGGTTCTTTCCAGCTTCTGGCTGCTATATATAAGGCTCCTATGAACACAGTGGAGTATGTGTCCTTGTTGTATGTTGGAGAATATTTTGGGTATATGCCCAGGAGTGGTATAGCTGGGTCCTCAGGTAATACTATGTCCAATTTTCTGAGGAAATGCCTGACTGATTTTCAGAGTGGTTTACCAGCTTGCATTTCCGTCAACAATGGAGGAGTGTTTCTATCTCTCTACATCCTTGCCAGCATCTGTTGTCACCTGAGTTTTTGAACTTAGCCCTTCTGACTAGTGTAAGTGGAATCTCAGAGTTGTTTTGATTTATATTTACCTGATGACTAAGGATGTTGAACATTTCTTAAGGTGATTTTTGGCCATTTGGTATTCTTCAGTTGAGAATTCTTCATTTAGCTCTGTACCCCATTTTAATAGGGTTATTAGATTGTCTGGAGTCTAATTTCTTGAGATCTTTTTATATGTTTGATATTATCCCTCTATTGGATATAGGATTGGTAAAGATCTTTTCCTAATCTGTTGGTTGCTGTTTTGTCCTATTGACAGTGTCCTTTGCCTTACAGAAGCTTTGAAATTTTATGAGGTCCCATTTGTCAATTTTTGATCTTAGAGCATAAGCCATTGGTGTTTTGTTCAGGAACTTTTTCCCTGTGCCCATGATTTTGAGGCTCTTCTCCACTTTATCTTTTATTGGTTTCAGTGTAAGCAGTTTTATTTGAATATCTACTTGGACTTGAGCTTTGTACAAGGAGATAATAATGGGTCTATTTGCATTGTTCTACATGCTGACTGCCAGTTGAACCAGCACTATTTGTTAAAAATGTTGTCTTTTTTTTTCACTAGATGGTTTTAGCTTCTTTGTCGAAGATCAAGTGACCATGTGTGTGGGTTCATTTCTGGATCTTCAATTTTATTGCATTGATCTTTCTGCCTGTCTCCATACCATTACCAGAAAGTAGCTGGTTACTCTCACAAATGTTGTGCAAGAATTGCACCAGCATATCCTGTATGCAGCTCATTGTTGTACATTTAAGGGTTTCTAGTTTGATTGGTGCTTATCTTTCTTCTATGGTATCTTCTAGCATCATGAGTACTAGTCAGTATGGGTGAAGCTCACTAATGCACGTTCAATGAGCTGTATGAGTGTTTTCCTCAGAATAGAGCCTTGCCATCAGTTATGAAGAGCAACAAAGAGCTTTGGCAATAAACCTGATTTTTAGTGTTCCCCTGAGGTACCTTGGTCCAACAATTAAATTAAATGCAACCTATTTCTGACAGTGAACATTTCATTTGGTAGCAAGAGATGTCTAGTGGGATTCTGTCTCCCTCTCTATTTAATGAATCTATTTGGTTTTTTTTTTTTTTCAAAAAGCTTCTACTGCTGTGGGTTTATATAGATGCCTTAAAAAGGCCCTTAGGTTTAGCTGATCACCCACTTATTTTTTCCTTTCCCTCCCTTCTACCTCCTCCTTCCTCTTTTCTATTTTGATTGTGGTCACCCTTTCTAGTTCATCTATGATAACCTATTCTATTTCTCCTTTCTAGGGTGATACTTTACTCACTCTGTATGCCTTGCTCTATATCTAATTTCTAGTTATTTGGAATCAATCCTGCTTAACAGCTAACATCCACATACTACCATATTTTGTTTTGAATCTGTATTGCCTCATTCAGGGTGATTTTTTTTTCTGGCTCCACTCATTTACTTGTTAATTTTATAATTTCATTTTTCAAATGAGTAATATTTCCTTGTGTAAATGTACCACATTTACTTTTTCCATTCATCTATTGATAGACATTGAGGCTGCTTCCAATGTCTAACTATTATAAAAAGAACAGTAATTAAAATATCTGAGCAAATATCTCTGTGGTAGGATATAGAGTCTTTTGCATATGCCACAAAGAGTGGTATGGCAGGATCTTCAGGTAGATCTATTCTTGGTTTCCTTCAGAACTGTCACTGTGATTTCCACGGTGGCTATATAAGATTAAATTTCGGCCAGCAAAAGATAATTGTTCCCCTTACCTACATCCTCATCAGCATGAACTATTATTTGTCTTGTTTATCCTGGACATTCTGACTGGTATAGGAAAAAAAGTCTCAAAGTAGTTTAATTTGTATTATCATAATGACTAAGGCTTTGGAGCATTTCTTTAAGTGTTTTTCAGCCATTGTGTTTGCCTCACTGAGTTTTATAACCATATATTTTTGACACTAGAGTCTATGCATTTTTATTCTTCTAATGGACCAGAGATGTTGATACTGCTTTATACATTATCAAATTTGAGAATGCCAGAGCATAATCTGAAGGTACATGAGTCTCTTGCTCTTCTGTGAAGAGCTCCATCTGTCATTCGGTTCACAGGACATCTTGCAATGTCAGTACAAGTTCTTATGACGTTGATGTGGCCCAGTCCTTGGTATCAATGTTTTCTAATCTTTAGGAGTCTAAGATACAGTTCTGAGAGAACTTATTTTTTATTGGATATTTTATTTATTTACATTTCAGATGCCATTCCATTTCCGCTCCCTAGAAACCCCATATCCCATCCTCCCTCCTCCTTTTTTGCTTTTATACCATTTTAATTACATGCAAGTATTAAGGTCAGTTCTAGGTTGCAGAACTAACAATACAATAGATGCAAATAGTCAAGGAACAAGAAAGACAATAAACACAAGTAGTCAAAGAACAAGCCAGGCCATAAACAAAATTCTGTGAACACTCCTGTGATCACTGTTTGTAAGGGATTATCAGGATGACCAAAATATCTGAGCCAACTTCCCTGTGTCCTAGCCCAATGTCATTTTCATGTTTGAAGCCCACTTCCTTGTTCTAGCCTAAAATTTATATTCCTGCCTGAAATTACTTTTTTGTTCTATCCTAAGATTTACATTCTCGCCTGAAATTACTTCTCTGTTCTAGCCTAATGTCAGATTCCCACCGGAAGCCCATTTCCTTGTCCTTGGCCCATGTCAGATTCTTGCCACACAGCCTTAAAAACTCTCTGCTTCTCCATCTTTTTTATTTCATAAACAAGACTGAGCCTGTCTTAGGTCATTCTGATAAGAATGCCTTCCTTACCCATTGTGGAATATACATTATAAAAAGCAATGTACTTCTGTCTTTGGTTGGTAAGGCTCTGTGCAGAATCTTACCTGGCCTTGACTTGCCAGCCTGTTAAATTAATAATTCTGTCTGAGGGTCCATTTTCAGTTTCAATCATGTACTTTGGTTGCCAACATGTTGGTGTTGTTAAAGACAAGCTTTAACATGATGGGCAGGGATAAAATTATTCCCAGGACAAAAAGGGAGAGCATAATCAAGATATACATGTCATTCTTGAAGCTTGACCAAAATAGAAATGCTAACCTCAGGCTATGGGTAATTTTATCAGCAGTTATCTATCAAGTCAGTCCTCAGCAGAGCAGCACTTTTTTTCTTTTTTAAAGTTGGATGTTTTATTTCTTTACTGTAAAGATGTCATCCTCTTTCCCCAATTTCCCTCCCTAGAACTCCCTATCCCATCCTCCTCCTCCTTTGTGCTTTTATACCATTTTAATTACATGCAAGTATTAAGGTCATTTCTAAGTTGAGGGTCTAGCAATACAATAGATGCAAGTAGTCAAGGAACAAGCAATACAGTAAACTCAAATAATCAAAAAAAAAAAAAGCAAGGCATTAAAGCCAATTATGTGAACACTCCTGTGATCACTGTTTCTAAGGGCTTATCAGGATGACCAAAATATCTGAGCCAACTTCCCTGTTCTAGCCCAAGGTCATTTTTATGTCTGAAGCCTACTTCCTTGTCCTAGCCTAAAATTTAGATTCCTGTCTGAAATTACTTCTTTGTACTAGCCTAATATTTCGGTAACTGCAATTTTCAGGTTCAGGCCATGTACTTTGGCTGCCAAATACAGACTTATGGAGCCACTCTACTCTGTAATGTATGCAGCACACTCTTTATTATCATTAGAATGGGGGCTATTACACTTGGCTGTGCCTTTCTCAAGCTCCTATGATGTTCATACATTCTCTGAAAGTGTAGGTGATCCCCTTTAAGTATATTGAAAGACCACAATGATCCTTCTAAATGAATTTTATATTTGAAAATGTTGAGACATCTTTCTCTCTTAGCAAAGGTTGTAAAATAGCTACTCTGTAATTATTACTATCCTAATTTTTAGTATTGTATTTGGACATGAAGATTTCATTCTTACTTGCCAAAATGAGTTGACCAACCTTCTTTACATTGTATATAATAAACACACTGAGTGTCTGGGCTTCTGGTTGGTGTAGCTTCATCCAAGCACACACAGCCCAGCCAATCTCTGCTTTGTGCTGTACGTGTCTCTTTCCCAATCTCCTGTCATAGTCAGTTAAATTTCAAATACCCAGCCAAATGGGCCACAGCAAAGTGAGCAGATCAAAATAAAATTTTTGTTCTTCAAAGTTTTATCTGGAGAGGTCCCACCTCAAACCTGCTGTACTCAAGAATCCCAATAAACAATGATAATTTTTATATTCTGTAATAAGTAGTGGATATTTATCAATATATAATCTATACAATCAAGTTTAAACAATGTACTCTTATGTTTGTTCCCTTCCCAGAGGGAAAAAGGAGGGATTTTTTTTTCCTTTATCTTATGAGTCCCAGGTCACAATTCCTGACTGAGAACTTATGGCAGGAATTTTATTTTAATTCAAAACAGATGCTCTGGCACTCATGTAACTAAAAGAATATGAACAAATTTTATATATGTATGTTTTCTCAGAACTTAGAAATTTTTCCTTATTTTGTGCATATGTGCATATGTTGTATATGTGCATTTATCTCTCTATATATCTCTCCATATATGTATATATATAGATAGATAGATAGATATAGATATAGATATAGTTATAGATATAGATATAGATATAGATATAGATATAGATATAGATATAGATATAGATATAGATATAGATATACACACACATACACACACATATGTATGGTGTGTGTGTGTGCATAAATACTTTTGGTGTGTATGTGTAGGTCAGTAGTTATTAACAAGTATCTGTTTCAATCACTTCCCACTTTATTTTCCCAATGAGGGTTTTTTATTGGACATTTATTAGTTCAGCTAGAGTGACTGACTAGTTAATGGGGTCCACGAATCATTAGCCCAGTTCTGAGGTTATGGATATACACTGCTATTTATGCACTTTATGTGGGATCTGAAGATGAGAACTTGGGGTCCTCATGTTTGTACAGTACCTTACTGAATGTACCATTTCCCTATCCCATCAATATTTTTTAAATAAACATGTTCTACAAATCAAACCTGGGCTCTAAACAAGAGTAGCAAGTGATCTTAATCACTGAGCCATCTCTTCAGTCTTTTTTTTTTTTTAGTTTTATAATACAGTGGCTGATGAGAGACTTATTTGCACTAATAAGTATAACAAAAATGACTAGTTATGCAAATATTTAATACCATTAGCTATATATTGCTTTACAGAATTTATTGGCTATAATAGGCATTATCAAAGGTAGGTTGCATTAGAAAAAGTTTATATCTACACTAAATGTATTTCATTATGTGAATCCAGACAAAACATTTGGCAAAGAAGGAGAGAATGTTTTGGATCAAATGATATAAACGAAAATAAGATGGACAATGAAAAACATTTTAGGTCTTCATAGAGAAATAGAAAATTAGATCAAAGATTAGATTTTCTTCTTGCTAATCTTTGGTTTCGAGGCATTTTCTTCTGATGAAGAACAGCATGTGTTTCTCACTTCTGTAAATGAGATGCCAGAGTTGTCAAGACAATGAAAATCTTTGTCCTTACATTGCTATTGGTTATGCCAAGCTAAATTTGACTGCAGTAAAAATCTCCCAAACCTTGGTGTCTTTAAAGACGAAGACGTGTGTTCAATCTCTGACTCACAGAAAATATCTATTCTAGGTTGTTCTTACATTCTTATTTGGGGAACTATGGCCATGGGTGCCTCATTCCCTAGTATGTTGCAGGATTCTGCTGCACAGAAGTGTGACTCAACAGTTAAGTGCAGCAATAATGTTATTGGCTTAAAAATTATGGAAAGTTTTACTCACTCTTAAAAGTCATGGCCAGAATTGGTTATGTAGCCTGCCTGACGATAATGAGTCAAGTAAAGAAATGCTCTTATCTACCCCAAATTTTGTTATGTGAATGTGTGAAGTATGTATGTGTGTGAGTGAATACATGTAGTGTGTGTGTGTGTGTGTGTGTGTGTGTGTGTGTGTGTGTGTGAATTTGGAGTGTAAAGTTCAATATGGAGTATCTTAGTATTACCTTAGCCTTTGCAGTACCTTAGCCTTTGAGAAAGAGTTTCTCAGTCAGCCTGTCACACAGTGACAGTTGGCTAGACTAGCTGGCCAACATTCTCCACTGGTATACCTGTCTTGAGAGGCACACTTCCTAAGATTAAAGATTTATAAAACTCTGTTTGCCTTTCAATAGATCCAGGAGAGTCAAACTTAGCAATCACGTTGTGTGCTCAAAATTTACCCACTGAAGCATTTCTCATAAACACTTCAATATTTTAGTAATAGATGAGATGGTCTTTTTCCACATTAATAAATATCAGAATACTTGACTCATAGCTCTCACTTTCTAAGAATCCTAATCTCTAAGCCTTAAATTATGATGATACCATTTGATTAGGCTGGTAGTTTGATTAATGAATTTAATTTGTATAAAATAGAGTTTCTCAGTACCAGTTTAAAATGTATATTCTAGCACAGAAAATGTATGCAAAGAAAGAGAGTCAATTTCATCAAGCTGGAATGGAGGACCACACAAGTTTCTAAAAGAAAATGAATGATGTTCAGAAAATGTTAAAGAAAGTTCTGTCACTGGGAACACTGTGGAGAATAAGTATGCACAGATGGTAGTATTCCTGCTGGAGTTACGGGTTAGTTTTTCACAAGAGTGGCAATCTACATGGTCTGTCGCTTACTGCTAAAAAGGTATTTCAAAAGAATTTAAAGTAATAAATGGCCATTGTTTTTTTTAGGAATTCTATTCATTCTCTCTAAACCATTATTATTTATTTTGTGTAAGAAATATTATTGTAATTTGTCCAAATTCAGAAACTGTGTACAACAGTGAAGCATTTAATACAACAGCATTGGAAAATTACCTTCATGCTATCTACTTTTTAATACCAATGGTTTTTTCATATTCTTTGTCTTTAACAATTTTGCTTAGTTTAGTGAAAGAACAAATGTATAGAAAATGGGCATATTTACCTGAATAGAGAGTGACAGAGCATGAGGGAGAAAAATAGAAGAGAAAATAACAAGATCAAATAATGGATTGAAATACTAACAGAGTAGATAGTATAATTTATAATCACTCACCACTAAGCATCTAACTTTACATAATTATTCATTGAACTACCATTTTCTGTATGAAATACATAATTATAGTACTCAAGAAGGATATGCTATGGAAGTCTGGCTAATCTCAAAATACCATGCCAAAGTCAGCTTGCAGCAAGTATATAATGGACTATGAATTAATGCAAAAGCTCAAATTAGATGATTGGACCAGGATCAATTAGTTGTATTTGCCTTGGACTTATAACAAAAATGTCATATAGAAGTGTAAGATGACAGAAATTATAATCAATCAGCAAAATGACTTGTTTGCTGACTCTACAGGGAGCCAGGGCACCTTGGCATTCCTCCCAGATTTACCAGCCTGTATGGATTTAATTTCTGGATGGTGGGTAAAGAGTGATAGAGATGTAGGTCTCTTAATTGTAAATTTTCATTTTTATTTACTTTATATAAGACAATTTGTATATTGATCTTTTTAAAATCATAACTATATATTTTAACATGTATAATTAAAATAGTAGTTATTTGTTACCTTACATTTTAACCATCTCTCTGTTTATGTCAGTTTTTAAAGTAGAATTAAATAAGCTAGACTTCTCTTCAGATTGTGGCAGATGTTGCTTGGTAAAATTATGCATCCTAAAATTATCAAAAAGTAAAAGATGTAGTTAGTTTTAATAGCATAGAAATACTGTCACTTTGCTGATAGAAGTTACCTTACATGTCTAATTTGAAAGTTGTATATTCTGCAAGGTGATGGGACAGAAAGGTCATCAGTACTCCTGCTGAGTTGTGGACCCAACAAGCTCCAATAATCAACTCCATAGCAAGATATCTCCACTGAAGCAATGACGCCATGACTATTATGGGGGTTAACAATCACGTCCGATTTGAGGCATGCCTCACTGGGAAAACTTAATACATAATACTGTAAATATGGTCAAGAGCAGAGAGCTACAGAAATCTTACGCCCTAGGAAAAAGAATCCACTACTGTTTTTTGGTTGATGGGACACAGCATCAAGGTTCTTGCTAAATACTACGTTTACGTCTCTAGATTAGTACTGATCTGAGCTTTTCTCAGAGAAGCTGTGTTAGTAGCGGGCAGTTACGAATGAGAAGACTCATACTAGATGAACCCATGGAGAAGAAGTGGCTTTGTAGTGCTTGTTCCTAAGTGAAGCATCTCATCACCTTCTCTCAGATTGAGGGAACATTGTTGAAGTGATACGGGGCAATGTAGCAGGTAGAGGCTTGGAAACAGGGTCATCAAACACTGTCTTCTGGAGGAGACTGTAGCCTTGCACTTATCCTGTGCTTACCTTCAGATGATGTGACTATCAGTACTTCATCAAGAGCTAGGGAAGGCTTCATCAGTCCCTGTCCCTCACAACAGGAATATGGACAGCAAATGAATGCTGGGGGGTGGGTTCGGGGCATACTTTTCTTCAGTGGTGTAGCCACTGGTAAACTGCCCATTCTCCAGTAAACAGTCTTTCTATTTATGCTTATGTAAGCAGCCATAATTAAACTTTATGAGGGCCAAAAAGGGTACATCAAAGTGGTATGCATTTTTCTAGGAAGAAGAATGGTTTAAATGGGAGAAAAGGATTGTGAGGTGAAACTAAGCAAAATTCAGTTTATATTATATAAACTGAAATTGTCAAAAAATAAAAATAAGTAAAAAAAAAAACCTTTAATGTATACTCTTAAAATTACATTCTCAGTTGTCTAAATGAATTTCAAGTTAGTAAGTGACTGTTACTGAAAAGCATAATGCTTCATATAGGAGATGAAGACCTATGATTATAAGATATTCCAATTATGCAAAGTTAAATTCCAAATTAACATCAAATAAACGAGTTATTCTTTTCTAGAAAAAGTGATAGAAACACGAGCCCTCAAAGATGGAATGTGGAGAAATTTTCTGAATAGAATATTTCTGAATATCTATGAAGTTAGTAAAAATCTGGAAATATTTATGGTCTAATCTTGCTAGTAATTTGAGGAAAAATAGAAAAGAACTATATTTAGGAGGTTTTGAGCTGTGTGTTCAGCTCAGTGCTTTGCTTGTGTAGGAATGGAGACAGAAAGCTGTAAAAAATTTAGACTGAGAAAGTTTGGTTAAAACTGTTCATAGTGATTTTCGTATTCTTAGACTAATAGATTTTTTAGATGAGTGAGAATGGGAACCACCTGCTTTTCTTCACAGGCCAATGACCATCATATTTTATAGAGTTGTTACACATTGGGCTTTCAAAACCCCCATGGTTTCTAAACCACCAGCCTGGGAGCACATAGGGAGGGACCCATGACTGTATATGTAGGGGAGGATGGCCCTGTTGGGGGGGGGATTGGAGAGTGGGAAGGTGGGAGTGTGGGGTAGGTGGGGGCACACCCTCATAGAAGCAGGAGAAGGGGAAATGGGATAAGGGGTTCCTGGGTGGTGGGGGGAGTGGGGTAAGGGGATAAAATCTGAAATGTAAATATAATAGCCAATAAAAAAAGAAGAAAAAACCCATGGCTTAACTGCATTGTCTAACTTGGAACTTCCTTCACAATTTGTTGAAGCCCTACTAAATGAAGAACACATATAGTGATTATATAGGAGATAGATTGATTCCGAGGCACTAGCAATTAATAATGACTTTTATAATACTCGAGACATGCTTTGTATAGGAATGACACAATGAAATAGATAATATTCATTGTCTAAGATGGTTAAGTGTACTGGCTTCTAGTCAAGGGGGTTACTTAAAAACTGGATTAAATTAAACAACATTGAATATTCTACTTCTTTGCCATACAGAACAATTTCAGGGCTCAACAGCCTTACATGGTAAATGGCTGCCATGCTATGTAACATGTGCATAAGTTATATTTATCGTGCAAACAAACGTTGTTGGGCAATGCTCCTCTAGGAAACACAGCAGTGAAACACCTGTATTCTAAGCTAGCTATTACTTATGGCAACTTTATGCTTTTGCAAAAAAAAAAAAAAAAAAAAAAGTTTAAACACGCAAAAATCATGGGAAAATCATGGGAAAAAAAGTTACAACAAGCTACACATGAAAACATCAATTAAGTAACCATAAGAAACAGAAAACTGTGAGAACGTTCCTTTTAAAAAATATTTTTGAAAAATACCAACTTAGTAATGGTTTAACCTTGGTGACAAATGAACACTTAGAATGACTATATTGAGCATGGATGCCTCGCTTTTCTTTCACCTTGTGGTATGTGAGATTGTACTTATTTTTAGATTGAAGGTTGGCAGTAATCTTTATAACATTGAGAAAAGACAGACATCAGTGGTAATGATGTCCATTGAACCAAACAAAATAAGGAGTTGAAACCAATGACAACTTTCAAGAGTTTGAGCATTAAAACAAATGAATAAACAAACAAAAACATTACACTTGTTCTTTAAAAAACTGCAGTTTCATAGAGAACTATAGAGATGCATCTATGAGTGTAATAATTTTTTTTTTTGTTTAATTTTAGCCTGGGGTAGATTCAGAAGACAAGTAATATATTTTTAGCAATTTTGATACAGATGCAAAGTCACTTAACACTCTCTCTATTTCTCCAGACTGAATTTTGTCAGAAAATAAAGTAGAAGGTCACAGTTCCTTTGTGGACATGTGAAACCTGGGTAGGAGACAGAGACATCAGGCAAGAGAAATGCATTTCTAAACAAAATCCTCTTATTTAATGGCTATCATTAATAGATGTAAAAAAGATTCTTTTAAAAAGAGAGCTAGTTTTAAATTATTTTTCTCTAATGGTCTACTCTTAGAATAAATCTTTTCCATGCCAGAATCTCTAGCCAGCTAATCTGCGAGCTACTGTCTTCATTCTTCTCTGTTTATTGAGAATAAAGGAAGTTCACATTAGTGTATAATTAGAGAACTGATTTTGAAATGAAAAATATAAACATTATAAAATATTCAGCTGAAGTGGATAACCAGAGAGTTTTTCAAGCTTTCCCGAGTGTGAGGACTGTTTTTCTCTTATCTATTTAGAGACGGATACGAAAATCTTTTATGTACATTGCTATTCACCTTTTTGGAAACTACAGTCCAATTTATAAGCACCATAAATCAAAACACAGCACACAAATACATTTCCTTATTAAAAGAACACTTCTGTGACTCCTGTGTGCACTGTAGGGGGGTAATTTAAGATTCACAACTCTAGTAATTGATAGGACAAAGACATAGATTCTAATGGTGAGCAGTCTGCAGTCTGTGCTGCTTGTATGTTTCATCATGATACTGAAGTATCAGAGAAATCTGGCCAGCACATAGGTTCTTCTCTTTCCTAGTTTTTGTTGACTCGTTCAACTTACTTGCCAGGAAAAGCCAGATTCCTCATCTGCAGCATTGTGACGAGTTTAGCTCCTACCTCACAATGATTTTTCCTTGAATTAATGAGACTAAAATACTGCTACCACTGTGACTGCACACTGAAAAGATATAAATACCATCTGTTACTGTTCATGTACATCTGGGAAAATCCAAATGGGAACTAACACAGACGTTACTCAATATTTTTCCTTTGAAAATTATTGCTTTTCTTACTTTACATAGTTTTAATATGGTGTAGCATCACAGCTGGACACTTTGCTTCCCTTCACACGTAAGAAAACATGGCCGTGTCGTACTCATGCTCCGGTTCTGTGATAAAATACCTAAGAAAAACAACTGTGGACCTTGGCTTTTCAGACTCAGTTCATGTTTTTTTCCATTGTTTTCACCATATTTTCAGAGCAGAAACCATGGTAGATGTGCCTCGAAGAGGAAAGGAGTCACTACTAGTCACAGGGCAGACATCGAGCAAGTGTGCCCTTCTCAGCACTAAATTTAACATACATATCACATCACAGCAGTCAGTTGTGACTGCCTGCAAAAGAACATCGCAAGAACAAATGCATCAAGAACTCAAATTTTTTATTTTTCACATTTCTGTTCATACAACTTCACAATCAGAATTGGTGTCCTTGGGTTTTTGTTATTAACTCAATAAATCTTAGTATTCATAAATAATCTCTACCTATAAGGCTCTTAATGAGTTCAAAGGTCTACGTATAAAGTTTGGAGAACAGAGGTAAAGGAAAATGAAATAATGATTTCCTACAAGTATAGTCCCTTGTGAATGGCTATTGTAGATTAGGTGTCTGATTTTACAACCCAGTTCCTAAGAAATCAGTGTGAAAAAGTTTCCAGAAGAAGACAACAGAATAAAAAGATGAGAGACAGGAATATCTGTTTCTTGCATGTGCAGTTTGGCAACAGGTAACTTCGGAATGTGTGCTCCTGTCTCATTTGCTGCTCCCCATAAATTTACAGTGAGCTGCTACTTTGTCTTGGTTAAAAATGAGGCATGCATCAATATCAGAGATACAGAGGTGAGGGAGAGCAGAAGCATCACATAAACCCAATTTATATTCAGTAATTTCAGGTTTGAGTGTGTCTAACTGCTGAGCAAGGTTTCCTGTGGGAAACACAAGGGTAAGGAAGATGAAGTGGTTGACCTGACAAAGAACCTGATATTATTTCTCTCCTAGGAGAAATTCTTAAATAGTGTGTACATATCATTATGCTTGCCAGATATTAATGGTCACTACATACCAGCAGTGTGCATGCCGTAAAAATCTCTGTGATCTAGAAATTGATGTCTATCTTATATGAAAAGAAAATAGTGGTTGACACAATTATGCAAATCCATATGACTCAAATCTCCAGAACCAGAATGTATTGTTTCCATTATTATTACAATGCACCGGAGATAATTACCCTAAAGAGAAGCAAGTTTTACTTGGACGCATTGCAGCAGACATTCCTGTGCATCATCTCCTGGCCTGGTTTCCTCCCAATGAGAAAAATACCTTTTCACATTTGGGAGAGAAAGCCTGTTTTACTAACGGTGAAGGGGAAAAAAAAAACCCTCAAGACCAGGACTCTGCAAGACTCTGCATGTCTTTGCAAGGACATGCCTCTAATGCTAATTTTCTTGCAACACACCTCACCTCTAAAGGATTTCCCCAGATGTCAATATAGGCTTGAAACCATTTCTTTAATGTATGGGACTTATGGGATTTTTCAGTTTCAAAATACAGCATCAAACCTCTTTCCCTCTGGCCTCAGGTAAGATTTAAGAAATAGTGTTGAAAGTCTAAGTGAGAAGATTTGCTGCTAATATGGATTAGGAATATGAAGAAACAAGGAACATGAAAATGAAAAGAAGATACTTAGATGAATGACCAAGGACCATGGTTTCAACTCTTTGAGATGGAGAAAATTTGGTGGCATGCTTTAAAGAAAATGGACAGTTTCTAAAATGTATTGTATTTCAGATTCCCACTTAATGCTGAATTAAGATGGTAGATATGAATATGGCTTTAGGACTTATGTATCTTAGCAAGAGTTAATTTTTATTGCCAGCAATTAAATATTATTTGAAAAAAAACTTTGTTCAGTGACCAAGGGAGTGTAAGATAATAGAAACAGGTCTGAGGTCTGACTTTGTCACACTGACTGTATATGTTTGTATGAGTTCTATGTGCAGTGTTTGTAAGGTGTGTGTGTGTGTGTGTGTGTGTGTGTGTGTGTGTGTGTGTGTGTGTTGCTTCTGGTCTTGAGCAATCATGTGAGTATCCAAATACATTAACCAGTGTGTAGAGTGTATGCATATTGAAACCAGAAACCAGAGTAGAGCATTAGGTATTTTCCTCTATTGCTTTACGCCTTTATTGCCTTGAGACAGTGCTTCTCAGTGAACCTGAAGCTGACCTGATTTGACCAAGCTGGCTGGCCAGAAAGGTTCTAGCAGTTATCTTTCTCTGTCTCTCTCAACCCTGACATCAATGCTGGGGTTACAGGCATGTATAGCAATGCCTGGCTTCTTATATGTTTCCCAAGAATTTAAACTCAGGTCTTCATGGTTGCAGAACAGATAATTCACACACTGAGATATCCTGTCTAGCTCCTGCAGTGACTTTATGATATCATAGTTTTAGGACCTAAGTTACATCACCCTTTCTAAACTCATTACTTTGGAAGTCTTATTTCTGCATTTGATTGCATTCAGAGACACAGCCTCTAAAACGTACTAAGTTTAAATGAAGTCATAAGCATCGAATCCCAATCCAGTGAAATCTATGTTTTTGTGAAAAAAGTACCAGAGATTCACTTCACAGAAGAAAGGTCATGTGAGGATATGACATTATGATATCAAATCCAGAAAAGAGGCCTCATGGGAAACCAACCTGCAAAGACCTGAATCTTATAGGTCCCACTTCCAGAGCTATGAGTCAAATAAGCTTTGACAGTTAATGCTTCAGTTTATGAGATTTTGCCACAGAAGCAGGAGAGGACTGATCTACAGAGAGAGCAGTCAATCTAGCAGGGCTTAGTCTCACTCCAGCTTTCATTGATGGGGAGCACAAGTCATATAAAGCAGTTCTTACAGACCAGTGTGAACAGCTGTGACCAGTGCTACTGAGGAATGGACCACAGGGCCTCAATTCACGTCTCTTACAAACTGATGCTTACAAGGGCTTATTATTAATCAAGGTCTTGAACATCCATGAACAAATGTGAAAAATCTAAGCACATATTTTTTAATGTAGTCACAAACTCAGTAATCACTCAGTTTGCTGAACTCTTCCTATTGATTAAGTTACCCTGGTCACCTGTCACTATTTTTCATAAGCTCAATCCAGTGTCCTAAGTTTCTCCTACAGTTTGGTTTTACAGAGTACTATTTATACTTTCATTTTTATTCTTTAATGCACTGAAATATTTCTAAATAGAGACATCCTAATCTAAGTTCTCCTAGTGTGATTTATGTATTTATAGGACCAATAAGATAAGAGCATAATAGCGAACAGATTAGATACTTAGGGCCTGGATGGCCAATGGCTAGAAGATTCCAAACTCATGCATAAAAGGCTCTCAGAGTGCCAGTAAGTTGGTTGATCTGAAAAGGGTAATTCACTAATTTCCATTCCAATATCTAGTCTAGTTTGAAATTAATGACACATTCAACAGACAATAACTTGTTCTTGGTCCACTTATAGATTCTAGGTATTTAAAAATTGTAAGAATAGTATTGTTAGCTATTCAAATATGTTATTTCAATGCACTGCATATTTTATCTATCCTTTTCTCCATTCATGTTGAATTTTATTTCTCAATGCAAAGTTGAAAAGTCTTACACATAGGAAGTGACTGAATCCTGAGATCATGTACCTTATTAACAAACTTAACAGAAGAAACATGATCCCTTTGTCTCTCCTCCTTCTTCTAGGTGAGAACACATTTTCCTCTTCAAGGGCTTCTTGAGAAAGAGATCTAAAGTGCAACACTCACCATACACTGAGTCTATCCATACATACACTGCTGATGGATTTCTCAGCCTACAGATCTATGAGCAATCAGTCTGTGATATCCTACTAAAGTAGTACAAAATGAAAAATACATCTCTTAGAATTTAAACCTGAGTAACTGAGGAAAAGCATCTAGTCTGTGCTACCTGATAAATAGCATGAAAAATATAATTACACATATTACAACTGGGAATATTGTCTGAATTATCACTTTCTAAGTTTATAGGGAGAGGCTAGAGAGACGACTAAGTAGGTATGGGCATCAGCCATCAAAGCCAAGGACCTGAGGTTTATACCTAAAACCCATATGAGAAAGAAGATGAAATGGGCTGCTTGGCAGGAATCTGACATTGGCCAAGGACAAGAAAGTGGGCTTCAGGCAGGAATCTGACATTAGGCTAGAACAAAGAAGTAATTTTAGGCAGGAATCTAAATCTTAGGCTAGAACAAGGAAATAGGCTTCAGACATGAAAATGACTTTGGGTAGGACAGGAAGTAGGCTCAGATATTTTTGGTCATCCTGATAAGCCCTTAGAAATAGTGATCACGGGAGTGTTCATGGAATTTTGTTTATTGCCTTGCTTGTTATTGACTATTTGTGTTCGTTGTCTTGCTTGTCCTTTAA